>VZRW01004254.1:0-123527 GCA_013398125.1 Aegotheles bennettii | reverse complement strand
GGAACAGGCTTCTCAGGGAAGTAGTCACAGCACCAAGCCTAACTGCGTTCAAGAAGTGTTTGGATGATGCTCTCAGGCACATGGTGTGACTTGGGGGTGTCCTGCAAAGGTACAGGAGTTGGACTTGATCGTGGAGGGTCCCTTCCAACTCGACATGTTCTATGATTCTATGATGAAACAAAACTTTGGCATATAACGAGGCAGCTGCAGCAAGTGTGTTGCTGTCAACAAGTTACCCTGGTTTCCATAAATGTGTTCAGTAAGGACTGCAGAGTCTGAGGCCTCCATGCATGGAACCATATCCACAAAACCCTTTCTACCAGCTCTGTGCACACCCAGCTGTTCAAGTTGGATACAGATTATGGAGGAGCAAATAATATGGTGCTTATGGTACCCACAGAAAGACAGATCCTACATGATATTGCGCCTCAGATGATAAGAGACAGAACTACAGAAATGTTTTTAAATCTCTTCTGGTAAAACTGGGAGCTGCTGCTAGCAGGGCATAACTGTGCACACTTCTGAAATTCATCTGGTTGGTCTCAGGTGGTCTGAAAGGGTTCACAAAGCATATGTCTTCAGGTGCTTTGAGAACAGGCTGTGTTACCTGACTGAGTCCAGTTTTCTACACAGGTCAGGCTGCTTTTTTCTCTCTTATTGTGTGTGATTGTTGGCTGCTGAATGGAGAATAAGAAGGTCACCCTGGTAGTTGTAGTTGCAAAGTTGGACTTTCTGACAGTTGTCCAAGGTCAGGCTGCTTGTTCTTTTATTATCTGTCTTGAGTGTAAATAAATAAATGAAATACATTGAGGCAAAAAGTCCCAAACTATAATAGTTCAGCATATCTTTTTAATGAAATGTCACTTTATTCCCATACAAAGCGTTGCATAGAAGAACATGAGAAAAACATGCCAATTTGGCTTCTTTTGAAAATGCTCTCTTAAGAATGCTAACTTGGAAAGCAAATGAAAGAACCAAGGGGAACCATTGATTGTTACACATGATGTGACAGCTAAAGTGTCTTCTTTAAAGGAGAATAAAGTTCCTCAATAGCTCTCCTCCATCAGCACAAATTGCTACAGAAAGTAATTTACTGCATGCTGCCCAGAATTAATAATTTGAGTTATTGATGTAGGATCCAAGTCACCGCCTAAACTGGAGGGAAGACTTAGGGGTACAGTGTCTTCCTCCAAAAGTATTTTTTTTTTCTGTGCAAAACCTGTATTTTCTCTGAAATACACAGCTCATACGGATTCAGCACCTGAGATAATGAATCTTTTCCTGCAGTTGAGGTTTCTGCATATTAGTGACAGCATAATATATGGAGGCTGAGACTGATAATGGTACTAAATAATCATCCCTTTTAAGACATGAATTACTTTGATGAACATCAACATGAATATCACCTCTCAGATGGGGCCATCTGGGCTATTCCAGAGGAGGAAGAGACACCAGTTCAGCTACATCATCTTCCTGAAGCAGTGTACTACAAGGTCTCCTGAACACTAATGCTGTCTTAGGAAACATGCAATAATATACCTGGGATAACATAGTCTGGGATTTGAGGGATCCAGGCTTGTTTGACGTACTTTCAGAGGATTTGCTTGTGACTTGGTTGTGCTTTACAATTATGTCAAGTTTATCAGATTGAGCTAACACGTGACAAAAGCATACTTTTCCGCCCACCAGCCCAATTAGAGCAAGATTTGTTCTCCAGGTACAACATCTTTTTAAGATGTGCTTTGTGTTTGCGTAAGCATAAAGGGGCTTTCAGAGTAACTGGAATCTCTTTGTCACATCTTCTTCCTCGGTTATACTGTTTCAGGATTGAAAGTAAATCTTGGATCTTCTTGTGACTCTTGTGTCTTCTTTTGAAGAGATGCAGTGTGATTCTAACCCAAAACATTTTCTGTATCCTTTCCCTTATCATGGTGTGTGTATACCCTATGCTTTCCCTTAAACCCATGCCTAATCTGTGCATGGAACTGCTCTTATGTAGGCTTTGAGGGAGCCAGGTCATTCAAGAAGGTTGAAAAGCATCGGTTCCCAGTATCATCTTGTGCAGTGGCAGAGAATCAGGTCTGGTCTTCCTATTAATTGTACTGTTATTTCTGTATTGGAAACAGAGGACAATTGCTTGTGTATGTGAGATGTTGAAAAGCAAACTGCTATGGAACATAAAAATGCCTTGTTATTTACAGTGGTTTAAAACATAATTAGGAATTCCTCCTTATTTTTTAAGGAGCCTTTAGGATATTTTGGGGTCACATGTACAAATTTTCATTTCAACTGTTAATTCGAAAAATCTGCTTTTTCTTAGTGAAAGTTCAGATTCCCTGAGTTTTTGATATTGTAGTATTATGAGATTTTAGAGAGGATTCCTGTTCATGAAATATGTGACATTTTTCATCACTGCTAAGATTTTATATAATGCAGAAATTAATAAGTCAAATTTGGGTCTACAAACATCAATGGAGCTTAACAGTAATTAGTAGCAATTGCTGTTTAAAGAAATAATCTTGTGTTTTTCTTTTTAACTATAGTTCTAATTTAATAATCCTATGGCTAAATTTGTTGTACAGCCAAGATTCTGGATATAGATGAGTCTAGATACCTCCAAAAATGTAGAAATTGCTCTTTTGGGATTTGGGATTTATTTTCTTTCCTCCTATGCTGTTATTCATAATCTTTTATTTATCAAAAGGTAATTTGAAGCTTCTGTTCCTTCTCTTTCAGTATACAAGGAGCTGATAGTTTAAGGACACTGATATTGAACATCAGCTGTAAAGTCATGTATTTATTTCCCCAAGCAGAAGAGGGAGAATTGTTTGGAGACATGGCCTGTGGCTGTGATAGCTTCTCGCAGTTTCTGCCACAGTGTTAGAAACCAAACAATTTTTGAGAACTCTTGCAGATTTACAAGGAGGAGAGGATGAAAAATTGATGAAAGGGGAAATATGAAGTGACTGAAGCCCTACTCTGAGCATATCACTTTATCTGAAACACTCTCATTACAAACACTTGCTGAAAAATTTTTTCTATCCAAGGTCAATAAGAATAAAAAATTGGGTTTACTAATCAGATGAGAACTTCATTACTTTGTTTCAGAGGCCAAAGCACATATCATTTTTAGCTCCAAAAATCAGGCAGTTTAACTTCACAGGGCTAATTGGAAAGTTTGATTGAAAAAAAAATAAATTCTATTTTTAAAGGTAGTAACTCTTAAGAAAGTTGCAGAAAGTGCTTCAGCTTTGGATAGGGTCAAATTTGTTAAAGAACTGATTAAATGATTTTTTAAAAATTATACCTGTTTTTGCCAAAAGTATTTTTAACCCAATAATCTATAACAGAGGAGTGCGTAATTGAACTGGTTAAAGGGAAGAAGTCAGAGAGTTGTAGTTAATGGGACAGAATCCAGTTGGAGGTCAGTAACTAGTGGAGTGCCTCAGGGGTCGGTACTGGGACCGGTGTTGTTCAATATCTTCATCAACGACCTGGATGAGGGTACAGAATGTATCCTCAGCAAGTTTGCTGATGACACTAAACTGGGAGGAGTGGCTGACACACCAGAGGGTTGTGCTGCCATTCAGCGAGACCTTGATAGGCTGGAGAGTTGGGCGGGGAGAAACTGAATGAAATTCAACAAGGGCAAGTGCAGAGTTTTGCACCTGGGGAAGAACAACACCATGCACCAGTACAGGCTGGGGGCTGACTTGCTGGAGAGCAGTGTAGGAGAAAGGGACCTGGGGGTCCTGGTGGACAGGAGGATGACCATGAGCCAGCAATGTGCCCTTGTGGCCAAGAAGGCCAATGGCATCCTGGGGTGCATTAGAAAGGGGGTGGTCAGTAGGTCAAGAGAGGTTCTCCTCCCCCTCTATTCTGCCTTGGTGAGGCCACATCTGGAGTATTGTGTCCAGTTCTGGGCCCCACAGTTCAAGAAGGACAGGGAACTGCTTGAGAGAGTCCAGCGCAGAGCCACTAAGATGATGAAGGGAGTGGAACATCTCCCTTATGAGGAAAGGCTGAGGGAGCTAGGGCTCTTTAGCTTGGAGAAAAGGAGACTGAGGGGTGACCTCATCCATGGTTACAAATATGTAAAGGGTGAGGGGCAGGATGATGGAGCAAAGCTTTTTACAATGACGACCAATGATAGGACAAGGGGCAATGGATGCAAACTGGAGCACAGGAGGTTCCATGTGAATCTCAGGAAGAACTTCTTTCCTGTGAGAGTGCCAGAGCACTGGACCAGGCTGCCCAGGGAGGTTGTGGAGTCTCCTTGGCTGGAGACATTCAAACCCCGCCTGGATGCGTTCCTGTGTGATGGACTCTAGGTGACCCTGCTCCGGCAGGGGGGTTGGACTGGATGATCTTTCAAGGTCCCTTCCAACCCCTAAAATTCTGTGTGATTCTGTGTGATAATTGAGCATGGCAGACAGGGACCATTGTGCTCCTAGGGTTAAGGGTGCAGTAGTGTTTCTTTTACGTTCTTGTGTATTTCATGAGATAAGATGGTTATAATAATTGGTTCCAGACTGAAACATAGCTTGAAAGATTGAGACCTGAGATCACAAATTATATTTTTAGAAATGTATTCTGGGAATTACTTAAACTACTGTGGGCTGTTTATGGTATACTGGATTCCCAAGGCCCCCATTAAGGTTCACAGTCACATTAAAGGCGGTTTTGTATAAACAGTAGGTAGGCACAGTACCCATCCAAAGAGTTTACAGTCTGATACCCTCAGTCAGCATGTTGCAATGTAAATAGATGCTTAATTCCACCAGATCAGGATCTGAATGTATTACTAACTGAAACATGGGTCTGAAATTCCAGTTAAGCATAATGAGATCTTTGTACTCTCTGGGAGTGTAAGGATTAGTGTGTCCTTCCTGTATCTAGAGGGCCAACTTTGAGGTACTTGCTGGCAGACTGTTGGGTGCTTGTCCTTTGCTCCTCAGCTGTGCAGGCTGGCTCAGGGGAAGTAAAAGCCTATTCCAAATCCTTACATTTGACCTCCTTCCTTGAATGTGCTCTAGGATGCCTCTGCTACTGACACCACTCTTGTGTGGGGAATGGTGTCACGTAAGCCAAAAAGACATGTGTTTCTCAGCTGGGACCTAATTCACTTGAAACTTGGGGCCACATTGTAAACTAAGTAACAAAGCAAATTGTTCCCATTGTTTTAGACTCCTCACAAATCTCTTTGAGTCATCTTTGGATTATACTACATGATCTGCCACTTTCCTGTGGCTAAGCAGAACACCCTGATGGGAATGTCTCTGTAACATTCACTAACTGTCCTTCAGAAAAGGAGGCCCAGTTCTTTTCTCACTTGGGTTTTTATTTAGAGGTGACTTCAGTTATTTCATTTGGGATTACTGCTTGCTTGGACTGAGGAGAAATAGGCTCAGGTTGTCACTATTGCCAAGAGCAGGACAGGTTCTCCATACCTTGTTCTGTTCCTACCTGTATCTTGAGGACAAGGGTGTTGATTTACACGTACCATCTGACAGTGTTGTACCAGAAACAAGTAATAGCTTTCAGAGCAAAGAACTGAACTTCGCTTTGATGAATTTTCTAAACTATTGTTTTCAAAAATGAGCATGAAAACAGTTTCTCTTTCAGTGTGATGTTACTGTCGCATTTGGCCTGAGGAGTATGATTTACTCCACAGCATCAAAACCAAGTATATAAAGAGTTTGTCACAGAGCCTCAGGTAGTTTATCCACTTGCTGCTGAAGAGGAGATACCAGATAGGAAGGGATACACAGAATTTTTATATACAGAGAAACATCTGTGTATAAGGGGCTGTGTTACTAGAAACATACCTGTTGGAAAAGCAGCACGGTGAGCTGTAGGCAATCTAGGAGATTTCTGGAGAGCATGGAAGGTAATTTCCTAAACCAGGCTAATAGACAGCCCTACTAGAGGGGATGTGATACTGGACTTGGTGGTCACCAACACAAGTGACATCAAGATAGGAAACAGCCTGGGCTGCAGTGACTATGTGCTGATGGAGTTCATGGTCCTGAGTGGTGTGGGTCAGGCCAGAAGTAAAGTCAGGACCCTGAATTTTAGGAAAGCAGAATTCCAGCTTTTCAAGGAATTAGTCAACAGGACCCCCTGGGAAACTGCCCTCAGGGACAAAGCTGGCAGATCTTTAACGATGCTTTCCATAGACCACAAGAGCTTGTGATTCCCAGGTGCAAGAAGTCGGGCAAGGAGGGCAATAAACCAGCATGGCTGAGTCTGGCCAGTCTAAGGGGCAGTCAGGAAATGCACAGGCAGTGGAAGCCAAGACAGGCAACCTGGGAGGAGTACAGGGATGCTACCTGGTTGTGTAGGGATGGAGTTAGGAAGGCCAAGGCACGGCTAGAGCTGAACCTGGCAAGGGATGTAAAGAATAAATAAGAAGGGCTTTTAGAGATATGTCGGCTGGAAGAGGAAGGTTAGGGAAACTGTACCGCCCTGATAAGCAAGGCTGGCAAAGTTGTAACAATGGACCATGAAAAGTCTGAGGTACTCAACAATTTTTTTACCTCGGTCTTCACTGGAAATCCCTCCTCAGGCACCTCTTGAGTGTAAAGACTGCATGATGGAAGCTGGGGGGGCAAAGTCCCTCCCACTATTAGGAGAAGATCAGGTTCAGGACCACTTGAGGAGCCTGGACATACATAAGTCTATGGAATCTGAAGTCATCCCAAAGTCCTGAGGGAACTGGCTGATGTAGTAGTCAAGCCACTTGCCATGATATTTGAAAAATCATGACAGTCAGGTAAAGTTGCTAGCAACTGGAAAAAGGGAAGCATTATTCCCATTTTTTAAAAAGGGAAGAAAGGAGGACCCCGGGAACTACTGATCTGCCAGCTTCATCTCTGTGCCTGGAAAGATCATGGAACAGATCCTCCTTGACGCTATGCTAAGGCACATGGAGAACAGGGCGGTGATTCAAGATAGTCAGCACGGCTTCAGCAAGGGCAAGTCCTGCCTGACCGACCTAGTGGCCTTCTACAATGGAGTTACTACATCCATGGACAAAGGGAGGGCTATGGATGTACTCTATCTGGACTTCTGTACTATTCAGTCTCTTCTGNGCAACCCTCTGTATCAATACCAGCTGGGGGATCAAGGGATTGAAAGCAGCCCTGCTGAGAAGGACTTGAGGGTACTAGTAGACAAAAGGTTGGACATGAGCTGGCAATGTGCCCTCACAGCCCAGAAAGCCAACCACATCCTAGGCTGTATCAAAAGAACTGTGACCAGCAGATCAAGGGATGGGATTCTGTCCCTCTGCTCTGGTAAGACCCCACCTGAAGCACTGTGTCCAGCTCTGGAGCCTGCAGCACAAGAAGGAAATGGACCTGTTGTAATGAGTCCAGACACGGGCCACAAAAATGATCAGAGGCCTGGAATACCTGTCCTATGAGGAAAGGATGAGAGAGGGCTGTTCAGCCTGGAGAAGAGAAGGCTCCGAGGAGAATTCATTGCTGGCTTTTAATACCTAAAGGGGACCTATAAGAAAGATGGGGCAGGCTTTTCAGCAGAGTCTGTTGTGATAGGACAAGGGGTAACAGTTTTAAACTGGAGGAGAGTGGATTTAGATTAGATATAAGGAAGAAGTTTTTCACCATGGGGGTGGTGAAACACTGGCACAGGTTGCCCAAAGAGGTGGTGGATGCCCCGTCCCTGGAGATGTTCAAGGCCAAGTTGGATGGAGCCCTGAGCACCCTGGTCTAGTGGAGGATGTCCTTGTGCATGGCAGGGGAGTTGGACTAGATGACCTTTAAGGTCCCTTCCAACTCAAGCTATTCTGTGATTGTGTGATTCTGTGATTTGTCTTTTCACACTGTTAGAATGTTGAAAAGCTTTTTATGCTATGTATTAATTCTTGCAAATTGCTTGCCAATTTAATATCGGCAGCATCTAAACAGTAAGTAATTGCTTATGATAATGAGAGCAAACTAATTTACTGGAATATGTTAATATTCACAATGCACTTTAGAACAGCAGGGTGTTCCAAAAAATACTACTCTCTTTTTTAACTGCAATGTTGAGGTTGCATTGTTACTACATATCCTAGCAAACTCATCACAAAGCCAGCCTCTCGTTGAATAGCTGTCTTACTGAGATTCCAGCATGTGTGAGTAAGGAATATGTAGTGTTCTTTGAGAACTAAACAGGATATGAACAATAACTTTTAGACTTAAATAATGATTCTTAATTTCTGATTGATGTTCATTAGATGAACACTTAGAAGGCATACAGAGAACCTTCTTTCCCTTATGACTTGTAAAATTTAATTTAACAAATTTCAAGTCAAATAGCATACAATCACTTTTTTAATATTTAGGCGTCTTCAATGGGTTTACTCTTTGTGAAATGTAGAAACATTTCCAGAAATGCTTTATGTGAATCTGTGAAAGAAATACTGTAGTGCAGAAGTCCTCAAAACTTCCAAGTTAGTATGCCTTAGCTGATTCTGAAAGGCTGGTTTTTAGTGTATTTGAGTAATTGTTTTTTCCTTCTTTTCTTGGGAAATATTCTGGTTTGAGTTGGGCTGGGCTTTTTTACCAAACTTAGATGAATGCTTATTTATGTCTAAGCACATTTCTGCACAGAATAAGTTTTCACATGTATTGGTATTACTTATAGTTTTGGAGGGTTCTTAACATCCTTGTGAATGTTACTATAAAGTGATGTATTAAAGTAAGGCTTCTCAAACTATTGAAGACTGATCTGCACTTCAGGAAAAAGAAAGCAATCATAATTTCCTTCAGCGAGACCTTTGGAAGTAAGAGTCCTACACAAAATCACTGCTTTAATTAGACTGAGATAGTCTTCAGAGGGTGATATTAACTGCTCACCTTTCTTGCATACACAGGTGAACTAAGTCATAGCTAATGGTACTGGCATTTGAAGTGTCAGAGTAGACACTTGAGTTAGTTCCCATTGAGATGAATGAACTTGCACTCCAAAACTATATTGCTGGGTTCTCTCCAAACACTGTTGTGGAATCCAGTGGTTAAACCATGCTCCCTAATTACTCAACTATGTAAAACAGGGAAAAACATAAGATGCATATTTTTCACTGCAGCTCTTTATCCTCTGAAGCTGGCAGTGAATTGTTGCTTACAAACAACAGCAGAAGGACTTTCCAAAGAAGAATGATAGCAATTATCATAATGACAAGGCATGTTTGTTTTTATGCCAGACCACAATTGGAAATCTATTATGTAGCAGAACAGAAAGAAGTAGGAAGGAAGTGAATTGCTCTGACCTGGCTGGCCCTTGTTAGCTGTTATTATAGTGGTCTAATAACCTTAAAGATTCAAATACATCTGGATCTGTGTACCCCTATTAAACACTATTTGTTTCATGTGCAAATTTGATAACATAAATAAACACTGATGTCCCAAAATCAATCCTTGGGATAATGACTAGGAAATCTTTCCAGAGAGAGTATCATTTGTAGCTGCTTGCTTGTTCTAGTTTTTTGGGCTTCCCTTGAGCCAACCAACCAGATATTTTTACATCATATTCCTCTTCTACCTGATACTTTTCTTAGGTTTGAGTACACATAATAGCAGTGAAGACTACCTCTGGTATTAAAATTTGAGGCTTTTTAAAATCAGTTATTACTCTGTGTATCAAATGAAATAAAATGTCATGATTTTTTGGGCTTGCTCATGCTTGGAGTTAGAAAGACAATACAATGTGACAAGACTGCAGTTGATGTGTAGCCTGCTCATCAGTCCTTCCCTTTGCTAGATCTGCCACTGAGATGCATCTAGCAACTACATGGCTGCTTCAGTGGTGGATCCATGGGATTCAGGGAGGCTTAAGTTGTATATTTTCCCGAAGATTTAGTATCTTTCATTTAATTTCATTTCTATTAGAAGAAGAAGAATGCTTGCTATTTTTGCATTTCAGGATGTAACATCTCTAAGAAACTTTATGTTTTTATTCAGCTATAACCTGTGTATGTCTACTTGAAAATGTGCAGAAATGCTACCACAACACCATTTTGTCTGCTAACTATTAGTAATTGAGTAATTAGTAGGAGAACATTTAACCCACAGAACTTCTTACTCTTCATTACGTTTACAAACAAACAATATCAAATTTTATTGCACATTGCCCATAATACAACTTGCTATTTTCTGAAGAGGCTCCATCTCAGCAAGCTCTGTAAGTTGCAGTGTTGTCAGTACCATCTTTCTAATGCAATAGCATCTTATCTTAGTCCAGCATCTGACATCCTTGATGTGCTTGTATCATTTTTCAGTGAATTTGACAGGCTTGCAGTTAGCAGTGCTCTTATTTTCAGCATATTATACATTTCTTCTAAGACAAGTTTTTACTACTTTCAAGAGCCCTCTAAATATTTCAGGATTTCTCAAGAGTAAATTATGAGATGCACAATTCAGCAAGGAAGATAATACAAATGCCACTTAAAAATAACTAAGTTAATGCAAGATGGGATAGCTGGAGTATTGTATTAGTAAGGAAGCCAGTAAGAAATAAAGACTTTAGCCTCAAAACATACTAGATGTTTGCAGCCAGCCTCCTGTCCATTTTAACATAATTAAATAACTTAAGGCCAGCTATTTCAAATGCTTGTATTTTCATTTAAAGAATAGAGGTTTGATTTTTAAAGGCTGCCGGAAATGCTGCAACATTTCTGAGAATCAGGATACCACTGTAGGTGCTTGAATAAAAGCATAAATTTAGGCACTCTGTTTTGCATGAAATAATGACTTTTTAAAAAAACGATTATATTAGTTCTTTTACAAGTACATTGTCTTTTGATGGACCTATGAAAAAAATTAATTTTGGATTTTATTCTACTGTTTTTTGTCCTATATACACATCTATGCAGAGCTATGTTTGTGGGAGATGTTCAGATCCTGGTGCATAAGCAGTTTGTCTTCAACTTGCAGGCTTCCCGGTTGAGTCAGCAAGCTTGGAAACTCTAACAACTCAAGTTACTTGGCTTACAGAATTTCTAACTTTTGCTAGGTATCCATTGAGTTTGTAAGGTCCCTGGACTGGAACTACTGAATGATTTCACATAGGCTACCAACAGATGATAACAACATTTGTTCTCTATCAACCTGCATAGTATTTGAGCTAAAGATGTCCTAGTTTCTGCATCCTGTTACAAATCCCTTCAACTGATCAGTCCCTTAACTGCATTCATTCATTTTGTATGTTGGCACAACTAATAAGCCATAAGAAGCAAATAAGTGCACGTGCAGTCCATTTATTTTAATGGAATTTAATGTAACAGTATCTAAATCAATGTATAGAGCCTTGACATTTCCTAAGTAAGGAGTGTGGGGACCAGAACAGTCCTATTTTCTTTGAGAGTACCTGAGTTTGCTAATTTCAGTCTGTTATAATGCCTTTACATTCTAGCTGTCCGGAAATACTTTTCGTCTCATTGCCTTCTCATATGTATTTCCCAACAATGCAATTTCCACTTCTCTAGATACTGCTTAAGAAATTTATCTTTAACTATATCTTGACAAGTTTGTAGGAGGAATAAAAACTTTCCTTATTTATAGACATTTGACTCTTCATTTCCATCCGACTTTCTGGCAAGCTTTCAGGAGCAGACGCATTGTATCCTTGTTACCTTTAATAGAGTAATAATGGATTAAAATGTTTCATGTTGACTGCAGTATGACATTTAAAGCATGCTTTGATTTCAGAAATATATCATTTTCTAACCATCTGCATTATATAAAGGTTCCAGGCAAAAATGGGGAATTACTTGGCTTACATTTCATGCAGAAATGTTCTAAATTAATTTTGAACAGCCATCCATACTGGAAAAGTGATAGGTAATACTCAGCCAGTAAAATTTTTAAACTGAGATTCTGGAAAAGAACAATAATTTTATTTTACTAATCTGTGTCAGATTTGAGTTATAAAGACTGTATCTTTTGATAAAACAAATCATCATGTTTGTATAAAAGAATATGTTAATAATATCATCAAACTCCAGAACTTTTTTACTGTGGACATTTTAAATATAAGTAAAAAAAAAATTACACAATCAGTGCCTTAATACTATCAAGTCTATTGGCATTCAATAAATCAACTCACGTTTTGTTAATAAGTCAGATGAACAGATACTCTAATTTCTACATTCTCTTCAGAGTCTTTTCAGCTAGCTAAGGTCCTTCTCAAAATTATATTAATTTTAAACACAATTGAAAGCCCTTGGTTTGATGTGCCCACTCAAACTGAGTAGTACTTTACTCCAGTTAAGTGATCTAATCTAAATCAATGGGGTCATTTGAGATGTAAGATGGTACTTGATTTGAGTGAAGATATTAGAATCACTCCAGTTGAAAAATCCTTTAAATTCTTTGAAACTTATTTTAACCATCTGTGTCATTTATGATGGTAAGAATGAGGCTAACTTGTAATACTGATGCTAAGCTGCATAAAAGTTGTCCTTTATAGGCATACACATCCACTGATCCACAATTGCTCACAAGTTTTAGCTGTTTGTCCTTTAGTGACTCTATTGAAATCAATAGAGCTACATATCCTCATTGTAGACAAATACTATATACTTTGGCTTGAAATATGAATATTTTCTTCCAAAAGCACCTTGTTTCCCAAATGTGACTTTCTCGTACTGCAAGAATCCAATAGCTTCTTCTCCTTTTTGCTCCCAGAGGTCCTGATGACACTAAGAATGTGTGGCACCATTGTCTGTCTAACATAGCCCACCGAGTGTATTGACTGGCCCACCAATATACAGCTACCAAGTGCCCTACAGGCTATTGCCAAGCAAAATTATAGTGTATTGAGCTCTACATATTTCTCTTTTACATAGTCATTGATTTTCATTGAACCACTAAGAGTAAATCTTGTTTGAAATTTCTGCCTACCCCTCTCTCAAACTTGGCTGAACTTGACTATTACATTGAAAAGGTACTGGAGGATGAGCAATGACAGTGGATATGTTGTGCAGCTCCATAAGGTTATCCTCCACAGAGAAGCTTTCTAAAAAATAAGACTTCACATTTGAAACTGGGGAATTAAAATTACAAGAGCAATTGGAACTGGAATGGAGTATATCTTCCCCCACTTTATTATGACATGTAGTGTAAAATATAAATGGTGAAGTATAAAGCACAAAGGCAGAAAGAAGGAGGATTTGTATTTGTATAGAACCTTTAACATGTAAAGAGTCTTAAATAAGTTTGTCAATCTCTCCACATGGAAAAAGCATTTCTGTTTTTCATTACTGGGAGAGATATCATGTGTCCTAGTTCATGGGGAACATTACACTGAATTCTCAGAAAATGTAAAGAATTAACTGGAATCAGATGATGCTTCAGTCCAAGTAGCTGAAGCCAAAGGTGGAGTTGCATGTTTGTCAGTTGAGCTAGTGAATAGTGTCACGTTGAGCACTATTTTTAGTCAAGAGCCTATTACCAGAAGGTCAAAATATGAGAGGGAGAAAGGGAGGAGTAAGAAAGGAGTGGTTTTCTCTTTCACTTGTTTTGTTTGTTTTTTGTTTTGTATGCATGCATTCGTGTGTGTTTGGAGCGGGAGCATGGTGCTGAGCTGTTTAAGGTACCTATAGCAACTCTTGTGGTCTGAGGAACAAACTTTGATTTAATGTTACTGCATTGAATCTGTAATAAATGTCATTGCAAAGACCAGGATGCTCAGCTTGACTTGAGACTGTTGTTCTGTTATCACCTAGACCTTCACCCAGAGTCAGCTCTTGGGGATAGCTGAATATAATAAACCATGCACAACACTGTTTTATGGGTCTCTGTGAAAGCTTGGATGTAGGGTGATGAAAAGCCTTGTATGCTCTGATAAAGCAAATCAGGGTCTCTGTAGTGGTCTGGAAAGAGAAGTTCTATAATACAGTGTAAAGCTGTGTTTGAATTTGTAGTAGCTACATAGCGTGGTTTCTGTCTATCAAGAAATGTAGAAAGCTGTATCTTATCTCTACCTGTTTAATACTGGTATTGACTAGTTGATAGATAAACTAGTCGATAAATAAAGAGGCAGCAGACAGCTGCAATGAGGTTAAGGCTCTTCTGTTTATGTTCTGTTTATGTTTATATCTTTTTATATCTTTTTATATCTTTTATGTACTATGCTTTGTTGTTTCATTTTAATGAATTGCTTCAGACGATGATTGAGCTGGTTCAGGTCATATTAATCTAGTTATTGTCCAGGTGAAACTAGCTTCTTGATCACAACTTTTAAGACATGTCCCATGATATGAAATAGGGTCCAGTTCTAGATTACAATCAGCACAGTATTAACCCATGCAGATAGTGCAGATGTCTCAGTAGTACCATAGATAGTGTTGGAAGTTTGGAGATTCAGCTAGCAGCAGCCACTGTAAACGTGATGTGTCTTCAGTCTCTTATAGAAAATTGAATTTTAGAGCTTAGCTGTAGCATAGTGAAAGGTGGGTGCTGTAGAAGGCTCACCGTAGACAAATAGACATTTTCTGTTCTCTTTGTTTTCATCAGCATCTTTACAAGTTTGGTCAGTAAGCCTTCTTACAGTTACTCTGGTAGAATGGAAGATCAATGAATGAGGTAATGGAATTGCTAAGGAATTATGCTATGAAGTTTGTGATCTTATAGTTGACAAATGTACCAGCATGACAGTAGCACTAGCAACACTCAGTTTGAGCATGCAGAGATTGGTTTAAGGCCCTAACTAGAAATTGTTTTGAGTGGCGCTTGATTTCTAGGAAAACTATGACCCCTTAAGGCTTGACAAGCTGAATGTGATCAAAGGAACATAATAAATACACTCCTAGACTGTATTGTTCATGAGTCTAAGATGAACCTGGCCAGAAAAAGAGACATTTCTCTATTCTTACCATTATGGCTCAAGCTTTTTGTAGAGCTACAGGCAATGATCCATTTAAAAATCTTCTTCCCAATCCAATACACCTATTCTGCTGTTAAATAGACTGTACTTAGAGAAGCCTGATGTCATTGTTGTAGCAAAGCAATTACAATCCGTATTCAGACTCCTGCTCGGATTAACCAGGATGCCTTTAGGAAGTGTTCAATTGAATTTGATCTTTAGTTTAAAATAATTCTTCCAGCAGTTCTTCCCATCTTCCCACGGTTAACCCTAATGGCTATTCCCTCCTCACCTCAACTCTGTGGCTTATTTTCTCTGTTCTGTGTAAATAATTAATAACACATCACAGTCTAAGAAGAAACACACAGAAGAGTTGTTTTTTAATCCACCTGATTATTTTGAAACACCTCCCTCCCTCCCCCTGGATTATAACTTTTCAGACTTGAAGCATTCTTTTCTTTATATACCTTAGAAATTACACTGTGTATACAAAGTGTACTTTTCATAGAATCATAGAATATCAGGTTGAAATGGACCTTGAGGATCATCTGGTCCAACCTTTCTTGGCAAACCCACAGTCTAGACAAGATGGCCCTGTCAAGCTGAATCTTAAAAGTGTCCGATGTTGGGGAATCCACCACTTCCCTGGGGAGATTATTCCAATAGCTGATTGTTCTCATTGTGAAAAAACTTCCTCTTGTGTCCCATCAGGATCTCCCCAGAAGAAATTTATACCCACTATTTCTTGTGTTTTCTAAGTGACCCCTTGTAAAAAGGTAGTTTCCATCTTCTTTGTAGCCGCCCTTCAAGTACTGGAACATGGTGATGGGGTCTCCCCTAAGCCTCCTTTTCTCAAAGCTGAACAAATCCAATTCTCTGAGCCTTTCCTCATGTGGCAGGCTTCCCAGTCCTTTGATCAGTTTTGTGACCCTCCTCTGAACCCTCTCGAGGCTGTTCACATCTTTTTTGCATAGTGGGGACCAAAGCTGAACACAGTATTCCAGGTGTGGTCTGACAAGCACTGAGCAGAGTGGGATAATGACTTCTGTATCTCTGCTGGTGATGCCCTTGATGCAACCCAGAATCCTGTTGGCTTTCCTTGCCACAGCAGCACACTGTTTGCTCATATTGAGCTTGTTGCCCACCAGGACACTCAGGTCCCTTTCCACAGAGCTTCTCCCTAACCAGGTAGATTCCAGCCTGTGCTACATTCCTGGATTATGTTTTCCCAGGTGCAAGACCTTACACTTGTCCTTGTTGAACTTTGTAAGGTACTTGTTAGCCCACTCTTATAGCCTATCCAGGTCTTCCTGCAGGGTCGCTTTCCCTTCTGAAGTGTCCACTTCCCCATTCAGTTTGGTATCATCAGCAAACTTCATCAGGGTGCACTTGATCCCATCATCCAGATCATTTATGAAGATATTAAACCACCTTGGGCCCAATATTGATCCCTGGGGGACCCCACTTGTGACAGGTTGCCAGTCTGAGAAGGAGCTATTTACCACCACCCTCTGGGTGCAGCCTGTTATCCAGTTCCCCACCCACTGCCCAGATCAATTATCTAGACCATAGTTCATCAGAGTCTTAAGGAAGAAGCGGTGGGAAACCGTATCAAAAGCCTTGGAGAAATCCACATAGATGTTGTCCACCACTTGGCCCGCATCAATCGAGCAGGTTACTTTGTCGTAGGTAGTGATCAGATTTGTCAAGCACAATTTGCCTCTGGTGAATCCATGCTAGCTTTTCCCAATCACATGCTTCATTTGACTTGTGACAGCCCCCAAGAGCATTCATTCCATAACTTTCCCAGAGACTGATGAGCCTATAATTTCCTGGATCCTCCTTTAAGCCTTCTTGTAGATAGGGGTGACATTAGCCTTCTTCCAGCCCTCTGGGATGTTCTCCAATCTTCACGACTTCTCAAAGTTTACGGAGAGCGGCCTTGCAATGACATCAGCCAGATCTTTTGAGACCCTTGGGTGGATAGTGTCTGGACCCATCGATTTGTAGAGGCCAAGCCCCTGTAACAGTCACATACAAACTCTTCCTTCATTGGTGGTGGGTCTGTATTTGCATCAACCTGAATTTTTGTTCCCGAGGCCTAATAGTGCTGGTGAAGAAAGTGTTGAGAACCTCATGCCTTTTCAGTGTTGTTGGTGGCTAATTCACATCTCCTCATTGACAGTGGGTCAATATTTTCCTTCTGTTTCTGCTTCTTGCTTATGTACCTGAAGAACCCTTTCTTGTGGTTTTTGACAACTGGCCAATTTCAATGCGAGCTGAACTTTTGCCTTTCTAACTGCATCTCTGCACACCCTGGCAATGTACTTGTAATTCACACTGGGTATTCTTCAGCTTGTCCATCTCTAGTACACTTCTCTTTTCATTCTGAGCAGACTCAGAAACTTGCAGTTAAGCCAAGGGGGTCTCATTGTTCCACCTACTTCCTTTAACTTTAAAGGGGATGAACTGTTTGGGAGACCATTCTTGAAAAACTCCTAGCACTCACCAGCTCCTTTGTTGTCTGTGGAAGCCTCCCACAGAATCCCTGCCGACTGAACTCTGAGTGAGCTGAAATTTGCTCTTCTAAAATCTAAACCCTTTGTCTTAATACTAACCTTAATCATGCTCAGGAGGATCCCAAACTCCACAATATTGTGATCACTGCATCCAAGGCTGTCACTGAGACAGTACAAAGCAGGTTTTCTTAGTTTATGTGTAGCAAGTCCAGCAGTGCCTCATTCCTGGTTGGCACATCTAATATTTGTATGAGGAAGCAGTCCTCTAGGCATTCCAGGAACTTGATGGATGACATGTGAGCTGCTGTATTGTTCTTCCAACAGACATATTTTCTGGACCTTCAGCTCAGGCAGAATGAGAAAACATAGATGAAAATGTAAAAAGTATTAATGGAGATTTATAGGCTCCCCTGAATATGGCATGTGTGATTAATGCAACCATATAGATATTTGTCCAAACATGTGTGTGTATATATATATTTATATTGTAAATTCTTCACTCCTGGTAATTAATAGCAGCCTGCATAAATAGACGCACTGAGTTCAGCAGATTTATCAATGCAAGTAATTACTTACCAGTGGGAATAAGAGGGTTCACATTCTAGCCCAGAATGAAGTAAAGTACTGATAATATATGGAAGGAAGATAATTATATTATTGGGTAATTTCTCATTATAACCAGCAGTGCTTACTCTTTATATTTTTTATGATAGTTAAAAGTTTCATACTATTAATGAAAGGGCAGTTAATAATTTTCATTATTGAAGTTTACAGGCTTCAGTCTTTAGTTTTCCAGCTTTAGAGTATGATGGAATCATAGTTCGTTGGAGTCCAGAGCTCAATCAAAGCACTGCTTTCACTTAATTGGAATCTGAAACCTGACGTGAATTTTGAAAATAAACGTGAAGTTACTAACATTATATGGGAAAAATGGAACTATGCACATTACAGTTCAGTGAAATATATCTTAAACACAAAATTGAGATGAACATGAAGAAGGTAGAAAGCTGTTGATTTGTTGTTGATTTGAGCAAACTATTAAACTACATCAGATGTGACTTCAGAGCAATATATATTGAAAAACTCTGCAGTCATACACAGTAATAGATACAATAAATGGGTACTAAATAAAATATTTATCTGCTTAATACTGTATAGGTAAGCAGATGTCCTTGAGTTGCTGCCAGGGTTTGCTGAAATGAATTCAGTATTTCATAAAGATGAATTTTGCAAACAAGTAGGACTTGAGAGACCCAAGCCATTAAAAAACATTACTGTATCTTGACCACTGGCGGTTTGTTATAATAGGAACTATGCTTTCATGGTTAAGAATTTCAGAGAGCTGTATGGACGTATTTCCTGATCATTGTGAAGATACATGGATGCATAAAGAATTATGCAATAAATTCTGTGGCTGAGAGATATAACTGACATGTTACAAACTTACCTACTTACAAGTACTGTGCTGATGGCTTTGCTGTTCTTGACATTCTAATTCTGCTGCTTCCAATTCTCTTGAGATGATAAACCCCAAACAACATAGTGCCATAAGCTAAAAGAGAGAAGGAAGATGACTAGTTTTAAGTGACAATGTTCTGAATGAAAAGCAGAGACATTAGAAGGTTTGTCAGAGAGCATAAAAGCCTTCATAGAGCAAGTGATTTAGGCTTCCTCTGTTTTTTCTTAGCAGATCCAAAACTGATAGTAAACAGGGTGCTTTCAAACAGCTGGTCAGTTTCTAGCTTTTAATAGTTAATGGGAGGTCAGATTATAAACTGAGATCAATCCCAGAGTAATAAATTTTAGATTATTATATTTGTCTTTCTTGAAATATAAACACTAGGGGACCTATTCTCAAATGGCTTCTGACCCATTTTTTTCATAATTAATACAGGAGATTCAAAGAACGTTACTCCCTGTACAGTTTAGACAGAAGCAGATCTGTATTCATCAGCATGAATTAATTAGCCTATTACCAGACATGCACTTAGTATGAAGAGCTACAAAATGGACAGTTATAAAGAAGGGAAAGCTTTGCCATAAAACCCATAAGCCACATGTTGTCATGGATAAAAATAAGTTTTTTAACTTTGATGTTGATTTTACATAGTTCAAGATTTACAGATAGATTTATCCTGCCCTACAGACATTGACCTTGGCTTCAATGTGGCAGCAATATGGAATGAATTGCTCTTCACTGGTTTATTTGAAGGAGAGTATTTAGCAAGAAACCATGACAAAGATTCGGTCTGAATAAGAACAACGGAATCTCTCATTGTTCAGATCTGGAGACTTACTTCTGGGTCGTTGCATTCCATATGACTCCACCATGCTTGGCAGGCTTATTCTTTGTCTTCTATATTGGGTAAACACATCTGTTACAAACAAGAAAAGGAGAATCATGCACTCCCACTTAAATCTTACATATTATTCTAAGTTTCATCTGTGACATTGAGGCATAAGGAATTGTTTTTTCTTAGCCTTCTAATTTTTGTTGCTTATAAGGCATCATTCATGACCTGACACAGTATTCTCTGAAGTCAAAGAAAGACTGTCACTGCTTTTAATAAGCTTTGCATCAAGCCCTCAGTTTTTCATCAACACAGAATACATCCTTTCACTACAGACACCAATGTGACATATATTATATGAAGGTCCAAACTTTGTCACTCCTCAATTGACTCAATAAAAAAAGTCAACACTAGTAGCAAAGAGGAGAACATGGGGACCATCAAGAGTGATATTAGCTGTCTCATGTATCTGTTTTGGGTTGTGCTAGAACTGGAGATTGAACCGTCATTACTGAATATCATGCAGCAGATTATTTTTCATTTCAGAACATCACATTTAAGGAAAGCAAAGGCGGGAGAGCAGGAGATTTGGTATTTGTCACACAATTCCTAAACCAGACGCCATTTGCCCACGTCCACTGCCAAGCTTTTTTAAGGCACAGCCCCTATCTTCATTAATCTTGCACAACTCTTTACAATAATGATAAACCCTGATTTCACTTGAAGTGAAACCTTACATATCAGATCTGTTACTGTGTTTGTCTTTGCTAAAGAGAGTTGACAAGTTTTCCTAAGACACATGCAGGTTGGTATTTTGCCATTGAAAGAAAAACCAAGAAATGTCTTTGAAACACAGTGTAATCCTGCAAGTGTGTTGATCTAAAATGAGCTTTACAGTTTTTAAAGTGCTATGCAGAGTGCATAAAATATTACAAATTGATGGTACTGGAAAAAACTAATGAGTAGGTACATAATTCCATCAAGGAAAAGTGATGTTAGAAATAAATATGGGATATCTTTTCAAAAAGACCATGTGACCTTTTTCCTTTGAGACTGACACAAAGCAGTCTAGCTCAGCAGTAGAATAAGATTTTGAGACGTCTGGAAGTTGAAGGAGTGATATAACTATATAGCCCTTCTAGGTTTTATCTTTTAAAGTTTACATGTTCAAGAGATTTTAGATCCCTTTGTACACTCACAGCATTTTTGGTCAATCTTGAAAGGAAGTAAGAAAATTACAATTATGTTGTTATGCACTATCTCCTTATGTGGACAGAGGAAGTATGTAGTGAGAGTATTAGGTGGAATAAACTGAATTACATTTAATAAAATTAAGAGTAGCCACTCAGTGAGTCAGCTTAGAACAGTGAGTAAAACTGTATTTAAAATGCACTGACTGATATCCCTAAACTTTGACCTATCTTTGTAGAAAAGAAGTGGACACTTTGTAGTGACTTGACAAATGAAAGATAGAGTGCATGTACAATTTGCCTGCTAGATCCTGCTGTTAGGATACAAATTTTAAATGGAAAATGTCCGGATATGCTGCTATTTTGGTTCAGAGGAAATATGCTGGTGATGAAGTTAAGGACCTGAGTGCTAAGTGGTTTCAGATTACAACATTTGTTTAAAACAGATTATAGATTTTGTAAGTGCACGCTGGAGATAATGTGCAAAGATTTCCACTCTTATAAGTTATACATTGAACATTATGCAAGTGAGCCATTGCTTACTTAGATGGTAAAATGATATCTTTTTGTCCTGACATGACAAGTAAAGTATGTTTCCATGTTATCCCCATCTGTCACAAGCTGATAAACCTCAGATCCGCAAAAGTCTTATCTTGCTTTGCTGGGCACAATAATGTGTCATTTTCATTGTGTAAATAAGGAACTGCATTTTTTGTTAGTCATGAGATAACTGGAATTACTTGATTTCTTCTCCACATGGGCCTAGTTTGGGAAAGCAATTGGTTTAACTCATCCCTGTTCTGCACATCACAGAAACATGTTCTTCAAGCATATGCTTAAGAAACACTCTTGAATAGATATGCATTTCTGAATCAGAGCTATGGTATTTTAAGTCTCTGCATATGCAATTATGTTATATTCTGTGTTGATTGCACTATATAAAAAGCATTAATACTTTACTTGCTGCAAAATTTTCAGAGCTAAAGACCCTTTCCTGTTCAAATACGGTCTTGTTTGGTTCTATGAATCCATTTGCTATATGAGAACATCCTAGATTTTTTTAGAGCATATGATTTCCATGTGGGTTTGCATTGGTGCAAGTGAGCTAATTATCTTTATTTCTGTTTTACAGCGGGAACAACATATATCTTTAGCAAAGGTGGTGGACAAATCACTTACACGTGGCCTCCTAATGATCGTCCAAGCACTCGTGCGGACAGACTAGCAATAGGGTTTAGTACTGTTCAAAAAGAAGCTGTGTTGGTACGAGTGGACAGTTCTACTGGGCTCGGAGATTATTTAGAGCTGCATATCGTAAGTATTATTAACAAATGCATGATATTTCTTGTTCTTATATTTATGGGGTTTTTATTTATTTCATTTGTAAATAAATACAGAAATTTGTTAATGAACCTTTTAGGGTCAATAGTGAGTTAAATGATAATGGCTTATAGCATACAGTACTGTACATGGTCTCAGACATTCTCAAAATGCCTTTTACTTTATACAGTCCTACTTTATATGGCTTTACAATTAAAAATCATACTGTGATACCTGCTCAGATATAGCAGTTTATTGCAATCTAATTACAGGATTAGCAATGTCAAAGGAGGGTACATTAATCCTGTAGGTTTTAATTTGGAATCTGCTGGGGGAATTACAATGTACCACAATTGACTGTGCTTATTGTTAATACTAGAATTTATCCTCTGATTTCACCATTCCTTTGTGATGATGAATCTTAAAGAGAAAGCAAGTTTGTCAAGCTAGGAAGTCTAAAAAGTAATTTCAGCTGCCTTAAAGCGAATAACTAGCAATCAGAATTGAACGCATCTGGATTTTTATGGCAACATAAATAAATGATCAGTTGAGATAAACATAACTAAGGCAGTATAAAATTTTGGGGTTTAGATTATTCTCAACTTTGTTAATGTATTAGTTTGATTTTGATTTAAGGATTTCTCTGCTTTCGGGAACAGAAGCATTCCTTTTGAATGAAATTACTTATTGATCTATAACTGATTATACTTTTATCCTTAGAAAACATTCAGCAGTGATCACGTTCAAAATTAGAGGAAATTACAGTATTCAATCTTCCCAGACTCCTGATTTCTGTAAAGGCACTGTTGCTTTGTGGACCAAAGCGATTTATGTATTTATTTATTTATTTACTGCTTGAGTAAATAAACAAAGAAAGAAGGTCTCAAATAAAATTCAGAGGTTGTCTCTACCATTCTCTTACATTGAAACATAGGGGAAAAAACGGCTCTCTGGTATTGTACAATTTTAATTTACAAATGTGAAAGAAGCCACTTCTCCCTGGTGCTAGAAAAGCTGAGAGCCCACATTTTTCAAGGCAAGTATTGTGTTGTTGAAGAGAATTAAAATATTTGTTTTCCAAAGTCACATCTAACATCAGGTGCCTAGTCATCATCATCTGCCCTTCTTTTTGCAATCTGAGACCAGATCCACCCACTGTGGTCAACAGTTTTACTTCTGACATTGATTTCTTTTTCATTAACATAGTTGGGAATGGTTTTCTGGTGATTGTACTATTCCTGAAGTCTAGCAAAACCATAATATTCATGCAATCTTCTGTCTTGTTTTTTCCATTTCAAGACAAACATTAAGTTCATTAATTAAGAATTAGAGATCAAAAATTATTGCCTGCTCGGAAGTGTTTTGTTTTGGTGGGTTTTTTTTCAAATAACTTTCTTATACCCCTGCTGTAGCAAGAGATGGTACAAATAAAAGAATAACTGAGAGTTTTCTATTAATGAGAATGGGGAAAATCATAAATTATACATTACTGGTCTATTGAAACCAGTGAAACAGCTAAAGGCCTTGCATCATCATGGTCTGTAAGGTGATCTTGGACTCCTCCTATTGTCTTGGCAAGAGATTTTGGGTACCTCCCTGAAATCTGCTCTGCTTCAGAGCAAAATCCAGGATTTCCAATCCAATTTCACTGGAATGAGGTCTGACCTCCTGAGTGCTGCTTCCCTTTAGTCTCTTTCTAGATTGGAGACACTAAGGGATTGAGCTGAAATCCTAAAACATATGGCAAGGGTTTTTTTAATGGTTGTCAATGTTTGATAAAGCTTGGAAAACTGCTGGGATACAACTTACCAGAATCTATTTCAAATAAGGATAGCATGCTGGGCACGGTGCTTGTTTGGGATGTTTCAAAACAGAGCTATGAGGTAGCTTGTTCTTAACCTTCTTCATTCTAGGAATGGAGGAGAAAATTATGAGTTTGATTATGGTACTTCAATGTGTGCTTGCCCTCTTTATTATTCTGTTTACTTAAAGATGATGTAAACCTAATAATGAAATCACGCTCATAACAAATTCTGATTTGAAAAATTGCTACTTGATCATCTGAATTACAGCTTTAGTGTTAGGTTAGGAATGCATTTATTTAAAGTAATGATTTAACCTCCCCAAATAACCATTGTTAATATGAGAAACATTTCAAAAAACATGTAATCTGCATTGCTACC
The DNA here is from genome assembly GCA_013398125.1 of Aegotheles bennettii. Lineage (NCBI taxonomy): Eukaryota > Metazoa > Chordata > Aves > Caprimulgiformes > Aegothelidae > Aegotheles > Aegotheles bennettii. The sequence goes on along the minus strand of VZRW01004254.1, from coordinate 99,153 downwards.
AGATGCTTACAGTTCCAGTGCAAATATTTTAAATTCCAATGTAGGTTAGTATAAAACTTCACCTGTGTTATAGCTGCCTAGATATAAAGGACTGTTTGTGTGTCTGATACATATGCATCCCTGTGCTTCAAGAAAGGGAAGTTGATATGGCCTAGTCATCCAGAGATGCAACAACTAATTTTCATAGCTAACAATTGTCTTCTGTTATGGAAGTGGTCTCCTGTGCAGTCTCTGATGGGAAATCTAGTTCAAGAGGGAATAGAAATCATGCCTGAAAGTCTATTGTCATTTTCTTCTCCTGTTGACAGATAAAAGAAGGACAGATAGCTCTAAGAATTACTATACAATCCTCGTTTTTTCCCCTTCTTCTTGGCATGCTCCGCATCCATCTCCATGCCAAACAGAAAAAGGCAGCAGCTTATTCACACAGTGTTCAGTTAATCACCACATGCACTCCTGTGCTTGGCTTTTTCATTGAGTTCTAAAGCCCTTGAGTAATTGTCAGTGATTCTTGTTCCTATCTCTGCTCTTCTCTTCCCACCCTCTTCTCACAAGTCATTAGACACAGAAATGTAGATTTATATATATGTCATCATCTTCCACTGTGCTGTTGCTGCCTTGAGTTTCCAGGTTTTCTATGGTGAGGAACAAAGTGAAATTAGACAAAGACTCTGGCTCTGAAGGGCTGAGAAATCCTGTTAAAAATCCTCTTTCTGGCAGTGCTGATAGCATAGGAAACTGGCATTCTCCCATGTGGCACAAGTAATACTTGCTCTAGTAATGAAGACAAGAAGGATAGATTTTCATCAATGGACTTCAACTACTGTTAAAAATGTTTAAACTGTATGAATTATTCTACTTTTTTACCTTTTATTGTTAAAATGAAAGACTTTACACTATACCAAAATGTGATATTTTGTGTGCCTGAGGAAGGAAGAGTCAGCAGTTTCTGTGCCTTCCTTGTTTGTGTCATTTGTTTTAAAATCAATCTGGAGAGCACAAGAACAATGTGCTGTTTTTATGGTTACAGTGATTGAACTTGTGATATGATTTTGAAATTGAGAAGAAGAAATTTGTATGGGGGTTAAGGCCAGCAGACCATTTTAAGCCTTACAGATTTATTGTTTCAGAAACGACACTCAGCCTACAGGACATAAGCTACTTAAGCTAAACTGTGCTCATTTCTACTATCTCAAGCAGGGCAAGGAATTACTAATTAAGCTCAGTTACAAATACCATGGATCTTCTGAAGTAGATAAAGTGGTGAAGATTGTTCTGATAACAAACATCCTAAGGTTTAAAGTAAGGAGTAAGGCAGATGTGGCAGCATTCTGAACGTTGTCCTAAACCACTTCTGAGGGAAGCTGGGGAACAAAATCCAGTAATTCCACCAAGACAAGAGTGAGTATCCTACCTAGGATATAGTAAATGCACAAAAATAAAAAGAAATTAAATTCAAGGTCAATTGTGGTAGATATTTTATATTCCATGCTCTTTAATGTTATTAGGAAATAATGTTATAGGGAAAATGTAAACCAATAAGATACCATGATGAGAAAACATGGAAAACTATTTTTAAAAATGTGGTAACATTACCTGAAAAAATAGGGTTTTATTAAGGACAGACAGTACTACATATGCAAGGTATAACACACTTAATTAACTTGAAATACTCTGAAGATGTGGTGTTGCTGGTGTGATAGATTAATCAGTATTGTACTTAGATATTCAAAATGTATCTGTGAAGCCTTCAGAGTTACAATTAATGACCGAAGTAAACCGTCATAGGAGAGGAGATATTGTATATCTTAGAGAAAACTGTATTTCGGATTGTGAATAAATTCAGTTTGTACTTTGTCCCAATTATTTATATACTACATCTATTAAAATATACATTGTGGGAATCATACAGAATGTTAGGGGTTGGAAGGGACCTCAAAAGATCATCTAGTCCAACCCCCCTGCCAGAGCAGGACCACCTAGAGCAGGTCACACAGGAATGCATCCAGTTGGGTTTTGAATGTCTCCAGAGAAGGAGACTCCACAGCCTCTCTGGGCAGCCTGTTCCAGACTTCTGTCATTCTTACAGTGAAAAAGTTCTTCCTAGTATTCACCCAGAAACTCCTATGTCCCAGAACCCACATTTTACTGTCAGGCCTGGTGTCTTATAAAACCAGCTATGATCAAAGAACCCAAAGCCCTGCCTGCTGCACCAGCTTCGGAGCCAGGTGTTTATGGATTGGGACCTGCACCACCACATCCTTCCATGAGGGCTCAGCCTAGGTTCCCACATCTATTGCGTTTGGTGTCTGGCATAAGGTTTGCATTTGGTGTCTGGTGTATTATTTTGTGCTCCCTTCCCTCTGTCTCTTAGTTATACATATGCAGTAATTTTCCTGTACCAGGCTTTTAATTGCTGACTCTTCTTTGATTCTATTGTACATATACCTAATATATGGATAATTTTAATTTATGCAAGTATAATGACCTTCCCTCAAGTGAACAGAAATAGTAAATCTCGGGTGAGGATCAGACTTGTGTGTTTGTGCATACCAGAGAAAAAAATTACAGAGTCTTAAGATAAATTAATTTGTGATTCTCTTTTGAATACTTCACATCTTGGGCTTAATGCCTAATGGAAAGTCAATTGAAATGTTCATATTGACTTAGTTGTATTTGGATCAATGCCTAGAGGGTTGAATGTACTTTCAGTGAGATTGATGGTAAAAATACCTTTGACTTCAGTGGTTTGTATTGGAGCTAATTAATTTTCCCACGAAAAGTTTAATAATCTTAAAAAAATATTCCCAGGATATTGTTTCTTCCAATAATCATCCTTCAAATATGAAATTCCGTATTATTCTATTGTATCTGTGTAATAGAACTGGGTTTCAGAAATCTGATATAGTCAGCACCACTGAAAATCAGGCCATCATTGTATCAGCTCAGTGGGCATCAGGGATCACTTTGAAGCCCTGGAAAGATTTGAATCTATGTTTATCAGGGTTATGATATTTAATATTCTGCTACCTTGAGGCACAATAAAATTACTTAAGGCTGGTATTCTCTAATCCAAAATTCTGTGAATATTTGATATTTCTTTATTATGCTTTATTATAAGAAAAATTACTGTGAAAGAAGGATTTCCAGACTTGCTTATGGATTTGAATAATGAAAAGTAGTGCAATCAAAAAAGAATCTTTTATGGGACCAGAAGGGCAGGTGACAATGCAATTCAATGTACACAAATATTGAGTTAATTAGAATAGGAACAATCTAGGGAATGTGTGCTAAATGTAGCAATCATTTAACTGGTCAGGTTAAAGATCTAAATTTGTAAGAAAGAAAATTAATGAATCACTGAAATGGTCAAACCATGCCTTGAAAACATGCATTTAACTTATTTTGTTGTATTACAGAGACATAGATTAAAAAAAAAACTCTGAAAAGGGATTTTATGATATAAGCTGCTTGTTAATGCCTCATCTTGAATACTCTGCATGGTCTGTTACTGCACACGGTGTGACAGTGGTCTTTTCTTGCCACTAACCGGCCAAATTGCTGAGAGAAGGTTATGGAAATATGCTAATTCTGGCACAGAACAGACTGATACCTTACTGTATGAAAATTATGAATGGAATTTGGACAGTTGATATAATTAAACAGTTTGGCTATGACTGCTATCCTGGAGAGCTGCAAGGAAAAACCCTGATGCTGATGTGGAAGGTCCGTTATAGGAACATGGCAGATCTGATCTCCCAGTTGTGTTTTCCAGGATCCCCAGGCTAGAAATAAGCTTGAGGTTGTCGCATAAAAAAGAGGGTAAAAGCCTCTGTGAAGTGGCTGGAGAAAGCCCTACTGTTGAGTCACGAGGTTCAGACTGGATCCCCTGGCTTTTTAAACCCCTTCTCAGAGAGGAGTCTGGGTGTGGCTGGATCCAGTCCTCGTCCCAGATTTGGTCAATAGTTTATATCTAAAGGGTTACATGTGTGTGCACAGCCACCTGTCAGAGTCAATGTTTGCCTGTTCCAGAGTCTCACAAAGGACTTGCATTGAAACAGATTTAAAGAGACAACTTTGTCTCAGAGCCCCATCAAGGACTTGCACCGAGACAGATGCACAAAGTTGAAAAGAAATAGAGTTTATTAAGGTGACAGGTATAACCAGTTCAGAATTGCAGCTGATAAATGCACTGACTGCACAAGTGCTACTGATTGATGTAAATACTGCTAGCAATAGTAGTAATAATACAACCTGGGGATACTTCCACCCAGAAGGTGAAAGGCACGGTGCTTACCCAGAGAGGTTACCCTGCCTGGGGTGGAGGAAGAGAACACAGCCCATCGAGTGGTCTGCCCATCTTTTGGTTCTTCTCTCACACTTAATGATCCTTTTCTCTATCTTTTATCCCCAAAACTACAAGGTTCCAACCCTCAGGTGACATGTAGTGTGATTTAGGTGGAGAGACGAGTGCTATGGTCATACATGTATGGCATGTTCACTATAATCTTCATTAGCATAAGTGTCAACTTTAATATGCATTTTGCAAGTAATGAGGAAATAGGTCACCCTTCAGACAGCGTGGCTTCTTGAACAAAGGACTGTTATCAGTTAATGAAGTTTGTCTTGTTACCTTGCTAACTAGAGCAGGAGTCCTTGCCTTCACAAGGGTCTCTGCTGGAGAGCATCTTGTGCTAAACGAGAAAGTCATCACTCCCCTGGGTCGCACAAGATTTATAGCAAGATCATCCTTTGAGGGTTCTTTGTGTACAGGGCCATCCTGGTTTTCCTCAAATTCCACAGAGAGAAGCAACTTCTTTAATCTTCTTCCTCTGTCTTCGGATGAAGAGAAGTTCTCAATTGTTCCTCTAGCCATCTAATAATTCCTTTATGCATCCTACTCCTTTTGTGCCTTTGGGAGGATAAAAGCTTCCTTCACAAAAAGCATGCTATATGGTGGGGTCACCACCTGCCAGCCCCTTGGTGAAAGAAAGAGGACATAAGTTGTCAGCTAAAATACCACGTGTTGGCAGCGAAATGCCCCAGCTCTCAATGCTGATGAATGTCCTGAGGTGCTTTCTTTTAGCAAAGATGTAGAGCCCAGCTGAGGGTGAGCAGATATTTGAAACACTTCTAGTGAGCCCACATATATTAGACTCATCTAATAGCAATATGGACAGAATTGCATGTGGCCATATGAAAATGTGGCCGTATGAAATGATCATGACAAGATCGTGGACTCTGAGATTCCTCTGATCTCATATTTCTCAAGATTACACTGTAAATTGAATCCAGCTGTTGGCTGAACTGCTTAAGATCCAAAACTTTGTCACTGAATTTGATGGCAAGTCTTCCTTTGACTTTACTCTGGCAACTGTACACAAACAGGACTTTTGCTCCAGCACGAGGAGAGAACAAAAACATGGAACTTAATTTTTCTAGGGCCTTGTTGAACTTAGAAACAATGCTGAAAATATTAAGAATAGAAGGGGTTTGGGCTGAGTCATGTTATACTAATAACAAAAACTGTGCATTTTTAAGAACTGAAGTGGACCAATTTGGAGCGGCAAGCAGAACAAGCATATTTAATTAACATAAACACAAAAAGGCTCATGACCTCTTCATAAAGCAGCTCTTATTGTTTACATTGTTACTTTTAAAACTCTGAAGTGCTGTACAGATTACTCCAGTCTTATTTTCAAGGATTCTTTCTTACTCTTCCCTTTGCCTTGATCCCGAAGTTGTTTTTCTTCCATGTCGTCAAATTCATGTGCTGTGCATATTCTGCAGTCCCAGTGAATCCCAGTGAAAGCAAGCGACAACCTCCAGGGATCTCAGTGGTTACATACCTTTTTTTCCCTATAGAATGAGGCATACTGTATAGATAAAGGAACAGAGGAGTCATTTCAGGTGGTGACTATATGGTGTACTCACATGGAAGACCTTCTTGCTGAAGGACCACTGGTTAGTTCTGTTTAATTAAAGAACAAAAGCGATGAGAATGAAGCAAATAAGCATGTGGCCAAAATTAGGAGACATATCTTTTCATGACTAGTTTTTTTACCTATAAATACCAAATTTCTGGCTTCAAAAAGGAGGACAGAAGAATTAGATTATGATGTACATATAAATAAATAGCCCATCTTTCCTCCTTATCAGCTTCCATTGATGTTTTAGACTCATCCCAGTTTAATCAGGTCATTTTAATCCAAAATTTCCCACACTGCTTACTAGCCAACATCCTTGCATTTAAAGGTTACAGATATTTTAATAGTTTGGCACCAACTCTTCCAGAACATTGCCATGTATAAAAAGAGCTGATGAAAAATGTAGCAGACACTTTAGCAACCTTATTAAGATTTAAAGAATATATTACTATGTGCAGTAGTAGAACAGTTGAGGTGTTCACTGAAACCTGGCTGATCACCCAAAGGAAGCACCAAATTGTAGGAAATTATTGTGATTATTTGAGGAATAAGAGCTGTGGATGACTGAGGGTCACTTCCAAGAGCCAGCCACTTTTGTCCATCTATTGGGTACTTCTCTGCTTATTATATCTATTGTATAGATGTATATGTATATTTTATTAAGCATATAATAATTGTTATATCTAATAATACAATAGAGACAGCCCTGATAGTATTTCCTAGCTTGTTACTGCCTAGTTCTCACCTAATTTTAGAGAAACACAAGAAGGTTGGCACTCCGTCTTCCCTGCTAGGCATGCTTGGGGGTGTCTGGGCTCAAACCCAAGCGGAGTTCATGTGTACCCAGTGTATTAGAAGCCAGGACAGTGCAAGTTGTGGGCAGGTTGTAGGCACCTTGGGCTGACAGGTGTGGTTTGGAAAAAAGAAAGGATGGATGTGAGGAAGACACCACTTTCAGAGTATCCTAGACTGTGCTTTTAGCTCCTGATGGCAGCTTGAATAAGAGAGTGACTCACAGATTGCTATGACCCATTGAAATAAGGCCAGGATTGCACAGGACAGATCAAGGTTTGTTTCTTATGAATATAAGCCAGAACCCAAGATCTGGCCCATTAACTTCCTGTCTTTTAAATTTATGAGCTCTAAGTAAGGATAAGGATATAGTGTGTGCTGCAGCACAAAATACCAGTGTAGCAGTTTTTCAGCGAACATGCAGTATGAACAATATCATTTTTAATACCAGTCAGAGAGATTAGCCTGTTGGTGCAGAACAAGGCTAGAGGAAAAGTGCTGCTAGCAGCCTGAACAGATTCTGATCCTAACTCCAAAGAATTCTCACCCCACCACTTCTACCATTAATTTCTCTGAAGAAACTGCAGAAATATGAGTAAGTATGAGCAGGACCTACATCAAGCCACAGAATTCCTGTTGGAAGGTGAAAGGTGCAGAGGCAGATCCTCCTGCTTAGCTTCAGGAATTTGCCTAAGTAAAAGTTGCTATTATACTTAATCACTTTGTGCTATTAAGGAAAGCTAAATCTTAATACTATTCTGTTTTTGTGAGGTACTACCTTAATTGTAACTCATAATTTGTTAATTAGACCACTTATTTAATTCAGGTTTTCCTCTGTGATGCCTCAGTGTCATCACCAAACTGGAAACGTGTTTTAATATTTAATGCTAGTCAGCTGTTTTTCTTCCAAATTGTTTTACTGTCTTGAGCCTTTCTCACTTTTCACTTATACCACTGCCTCAGTGAGGACTAACTGTAGTAAAAACACTGAATTTAATCTGGTGTACAGAGGGTATAATGGAACACACCAGGCCTGGTTCTTACTTTCATCCAATTTAGTTACTTTTACAATCTCTGACACTAACTCATTGCACCAGGGTCATGCAGGATGTAGAGCCAGAGTAGGGAATTATCTGGATTTCCCAAAAGCCAGGTTACCAGTTATATCTTCATCTGCTTTTTCGTAACATGTCTATGCTGTCTAATAATTTTCTGTCTTACCTGAGCATGATACACTTGACATCAGTGCATCTCGACTGCTGGTTTATCACTGAGCAGCCTTTTCCTTTCTTTTCCAGCAGCAACCTTCCTTCCCAAACAATCTTCTAGTGATTTTTCATGTTCAACAGTGGGCTGTTGCTGCTGTTAAGTCTCTCTTTGTTTTTTTCATTTAGATCATGCCAGTACCAAGAATTTCTGCAACAATAACAGACAAGATAAGAATGTAATGAACTGATATTGTCAATGTTCTGGTGGTTTATGCTTAGTGTAACAAACCCACTGTCAGCAGGTGAGTCTTCCTGTTAAGTGTTTGGAGAGGCTTAAATATCTCTCTGTTCATGAAAGCCCATTTACACTGAAGCATTCTGATGCTCCAGAGAGTGGATTAGCTGAAGGAACTGACTCATACATTTCTTGGCTTTTGATAATTATCTAGCTTACATTGAATAAGGGATGCTGAGGAACAAAGGAAAGACACAAGTCCTTCACTTTTGCCAGTTCTGTGTGAAATTATCCTGAAGCCTTCAGCACATCAGCATGAGACTACTAAAGCATCTGTAACTTCTTGTGCTAGAATTTGTAGGTGATAATCTATGTTCAGTCAAGGACCAAATGTAAGACTAGATATTGCCTCAGGGAGATGTAAATCATGCTTGCTGGTACAGGATTATGCATTCTCTGTAATCCAGGAAAAAACGCTCATACAGGACTGAGAATTCTTCCCTCTGCATATTCTGCCATTGGATTGGGTACTCCTTTTCATCCCAGGCCTCTGGGATGAAGGATGGGGTTGAAGCATTACATCCTCAATGGATCTCATGGTGCTCCATTTTGGGGCTGGAATCTCTTGTTTTCTGTTCAGCCTTTGTTCTTGCAACTCACTTCCCTACACACTGAATGGTACAGACTGCATTCTTCTTGTTCACTATGAAACCCCATTGAGGTTCTGAAGCATTAATATTCCCTGTATAGGGTCTTTTTTTTTCCTGACCCAGTGAATTTCAAGGAACAGAGTTCTTGTAGCAAAAGTAACCAGCCTTTCCTTTGCATAGCAGATGAAGTTTGAAAAACTGGCTGTGGATTATGTAACAGTGTCTTCTCATTTAGGGACAAGCACAAAGAGCATTATCGTATATGAAACTGTTTTACAGTAACTTCTATCAATTAAAAGAAAAAGTGAAAAGATTATGCTACAAAGCCTTAATAACCACACAGCATATTTGGTAATGTCACTGCTGTTGGTATCTTATTCACCATCTATGTTTAATAGCTGAACAGATGCAGCTCACTAGAGCACCACATGGTATGCAGCAACAGGGAGTCCCGTTTGACAAGTTGGTGGTTTATAATTTCCTTCCCAGAGAGCCTTCCCTGATATCCCAGTTTCTGTAGTGTTTTGATTCTAGTCAGCAAACAGAAAAAGACAAGGGGATTCTGTACTGCTTGTTTTAAAAACAAGAGGGGTTTTTACTTTTTAGTGGAATTACTATGAAATTCCTAATAAAGCTAATATAAGGCATGTTTTAATGTAAAATTGTCAGCCCTTGATCTGAAAAGGGTTGTTTTTTAGCAGGTAGAATGTATCTGCATACACAGGTTGCTTGTAGGATAGCAACTGTGCTGTTTTTGGGAAGTAGCTTTAGGGTTTGCAGATGTTTTATTTTTATGTTTTTAATTGCAAGATTTTGTGTACACGTCTGCAAGTCACTTTGCACAGTGAGCAATAACTCTTGGCTGTGATGGTGCCGTGGGATGCTGCAGTTGTTTGGTGCTTCTAGATTAGCTCTCCATGGAACAATTCATAGGAGCGTTTTGTAAGACTTTCCAGTCTTCTAATTGTTTGCCTGGAAAAACACCTGGGTATGTACTCTGAGGCTAAAATAAGATGGCTATGCACTTAATATGCTCTTAAAAAATCTCAGATAATACAGAGTAATAATGAAACCCTGGCTATAGGATTTGGGTATTTATTTCCAGGAAGCATAATAAAGATGGGAACAAGACTAAAAGTGCTGCAAGAATTATGTTATCTACTTCATATTACTTGGTCCATAAATAAACACAGAAACTCCCTTGTTTATATTTCCTATGTGGTTGTATAGTTAAAGCTAGGTGCTGTCAAGGGCTAGATTCATGGGCAGTGCTTCCCCAGAGCTAAAACCTTGTCACAGCTTTATGCTCAGCTGATATGCTCCTTTGGAAGATACATAAGATTTCTGGGTTTCTATTCCTAATCTACTTTTTGAATATTTTGCTGGCTGACATTCTTAAGGCATTGATTTTCTTTTCTTCTTTCTTGCTTTTCGCTGCATATTCAAACTCAAAAAATAAAACCACCAGTACGTCTCCTTGTCACAGCTGTAGTGTGGTACATGAAGACACCAAGCTGTGCTAGTGTGGGAGGAGGGGAGATAGGGTTGCAAGCACTGTGGAGAACTGATTAAAATTCAAAATGAGCTTGATAAAGTGGAGAAATAGTCTGAAATCAGGAAGATGAATTTCTAGAAAGGAAAGCACCAAGTTGTGTACCTAAGATGGAAAAATCAAATGCATAGCTGTAAAATGGGGAATAATTATGGCCAAGAAGCAGTTCTACTGAAAAGACTGGGAAGTTATAGCTGATTGCAATCTGCTGCAGAGACAGACAGGCACTGGTCTGGGATGTATTGATGACATGTAGAGTGGCAGAGGAGGCAAAGAAGCTAATTGTTCATTCAGTATGGCTGGGACCTTAGCTGAAGAAGTATGCCTAGCTTTGAGTGCTCTGCTTTGAAAAGGAGGTAAGCAAATTAGGTAGGTAATAAAAGAACCAGCAATATACTCTATTTTAATTAACGTGTAGCTCCTAAGAAGAAAATGAGAGAACAGGCTCTGGTTTGTTTATAAAAGAAAAGATGGGGCGTGACTAGATGTGAAAACCATCTTTTAATATATACAGGTTGTTAGAAACAGGACCGCGGCTAATTTGTTTTGCCTGTCAAGATAAAGTAAGAAATAGTTGGTTTAATTTGCAACAGTGCTATCAGGCACTGGGGGGAAAATTTCCAGCTGTGTTTGATGGTTAACAGTGGAGCAGGTTACGAAGGCAGGCCCTGTCAATTTATACTTTCAGGGTCAGACTATGTTCCTATCAGTAGTAAGAATGCCGTGGAGATTTCTGCTGTATGTTTTTGCTAACGTTAGCCTGGATGTGCTTGCTGTAGCCAGTGAGTGATGGGTGTAGTGAGGTTTTCTTAAGCTGTGCATTCCTATTTATGCTGCAGTTTTTAAATGGAAGGCTTTAGGTCCAGGAATAATTTAAGATGAGTGCCTAGGTGTAAGCACAATGAGGCTCTCCATTTTCATCCCTGAAGACACAGAAGGAGAGAGTAAGCTTCTGCTAAGCATTTTTTTTTAATATCCACTGGTCTTAGTGTCATTAGCAAACCCTAAGCTGCGCAGCAGCACAAAGTAGAACCTGCTCTCCCCTTGCTGCATCACCATCCCCTCTTGATTAATGCTAGCCAGCTGTTTCACAACTTTGTACAGGAAAAAAAATTGAATCTGTACATCTGAGAATTGTTCTCTGGCCAAGCAAAGGCTTGTTGGTATGTTCTTCACCAACTGTTGGCATGTGCCTCCTCGTCAGCTTGTGGGAAAGGTGGTGGTGATGTAACTAACTTTTTCTCATCGCCCACCTCTCGAATGTTAGCAAATGTTTGCTTTGGTTGCTGTGTGGGAGTAGTGAGGTAATTTGGACTGTCCTGGTGTAAATCCAAAATAACCCGAATGGGCTAAATAGATTACTGAGCAAAACTAATTTGATTATATTGCGAGAATAATGTGCAACTGGGGTGCATTTATTTTTCAGGGGTTTGAGCTATTTGGCCAGTTCATTAACTGCAGATATGGCTGCACAGCTGTGTAAAATGTTTTTTAAGTTTTCTTTCCCAATAGTGCATGTGGATTATCTAAAAGATAATAATCGTTCACAAGGCACTGAAGTTAAGCTTTCCTGTTTCATTTCTGAAAAAGACTCTCAGGGTTTTTAATGTTAGTGGCTATTTGTGATGAGATTTCAAATGCTTTTAAGAGAATGTCGATTAAAAAAAATTCCCTTAGCTATTAAAAGTTGTCACAAGTTTGGGATCATATCATAAAAGCTTGGTACACTTTAAGCATATACGAGGTTTTATCTTTTTCGTCTTTGTTCTTGGGAACTAAATCTTGAAACTCTGTACATGCCTTTGTCAATAGACTGTATTCTTGCCTGGCCTCAGGAACAAAGCCAAGATATCGCCTTGAGCACCAGCCATGCTGCATCTGCAGGAGCTTGGTCTGGACTAAACCATCTTGGGCTTTGGGTTATCATTTTGCAGTGACAGCCGATGGTCGTCTGTTTAGATGTGAATTGGTAGCATTGCTCTTTTTCTTCTGTGAGCCATTTGCAGTAGAGAACAAGCACACACTTGCCTCTGTGCCGAGGAAGGTAAACTACACACCACTTGTGTCATCCCCTCTTTAATCCTACTTTCTACCTTCTTCTCCTCAAGTTGTGTCGTGCAGCTTCTCCAGCTGTTTTGCAATTCTGCAGTTGCAAAGACAGCTCATGGATTTGCTTCATTGCCCCAAAATATTGAAGACATCGAGGCTGATAATGTATGTCCTTTCATCAAATTGGAAGAAAAAGGATGAATATGGTTGTTGCTGTGACTGTGTCAAGATTGTCACTTTATCTGTTTTGTAATGGAGATGTTGTACAGCATTTCTAATTATGATATTAATCTTCACTGTCCCCTGCCACAGGTGTAATATCAAGAATAATCGTGCATGACAAATTTATTACTTTTGACCCTCAGAGGCACCAGTCACAAACACTTCTGGTTTGCTGGCAAACCTAATTGCTTCTCTACAGTCCTTCATTTTCTCACTGAAAATATTTGAAAGATTCATGCTGCATTTTTCCTATAATGTACAGTAACATTGAAAATCAAGACAGGGAAATGGTCTTGTGTGAATCATGTTCTCCCACAGACATGCTACTCATAAAGCCATTGTTAGAAAGACTCCTTGCATCGTTAGTATTTCTTGAAATTACAGATAGGATTGATTTCTGCATCTGAATTTTTCACATATAAATTTATGGTTTGGAAAGCTTACTTACTTTGAATAATTTTTAAACTAATTTTTAATTGTTATCTTGCAAGAGAGTTCCTAATCACAAGCGAATGACTTACCTGTGATGAGTTGGAGTGTGTGGAGAAAGCAAATTATATACATGTAAGCACTAATTTCCTCTTTAGGAGGTGGGGAATGTGGTGGAGTTTTCCCTCTGTCCTGCTCCACCACAGTTCCCTGTGGGCCTGACTAGTCCTTGAGTAATGACAAATTATGGTATGAAGGGAAAAACTGGTACACATCTCTCTGTTCCTAGTGGGAAGGTCGTAGCAGTGCTTTGACTCTGAAGACTGCTTTTTAGGAAGTTAGTGAACATTTCTGCTACTGCTCAGCTAGCTGTTTTATAAACGTTCAAGATGGGGTACTAATATTTGGGTTTTTCCTCCACTTTAAGCACATGGATCCATCCCAGGAAAAACTTCAGAGGTTTTCAGACTAATGTTATTTTTATCTGATATAGGTTAAAACCACCAAACCTTATCCTTTTAGATGCAATCAAGGGCTACCCATTTAATAAATGTTCATGTGTTTCTGTTTACTGCCAGGAACCAGAAGCAGAAGGAGAAAGATCAATGATCTGATCTAGGTAGTAGTGCTGTGTAAGTTAGAGGATTATGTTTTTCCAGTCTCAGTTTTCAATGGAAACTTGAACATGGAAAATTTTTAGGATCAGGATGGAATGTACAAGCAAAGGCAAAAGGACTCATTCCTTGTCACCACTAACCAATTGGGAGAAATCTGGATTCAAATCCTTTCCCCACCTAGTTCAGACTGGGACCTGATCCAGACCCCCACACTGTAGCTTGAGGGCTTTAATGTCAACTTTTCACTCATCTTGGTGACTGAATCTTTGTTTCGTTTTGTATTTCTAAAAATGTAAAATTTTAATTTTTGTTGCTGTACATCAGGAAGGAAATAGTTTTCAAAACTTTCTTTTTTATTTAATATTTGGCAAATAAATTGTTTTCTAGCTCATCTTAGTGAAAATACATCTTCTGTATACTGATGACAAAATGGTTCTGTTTACTTTATGGTCATTATAGTCCTGATTGCTGTGTCTTGTTGTTGCTGAATTTAGGATCCATATGGTAATTACTTCCTTTTGGATGTTGACTGAAACATTTTCAATCAAAATTCAGGATGGAGATTTACTTTATATCATCTTAAAATAAATGAAAATAATTCCTAACTGTTCTTTCTTGAATTCTTTAGAAGTGCAGGAGGCGAGAAGAGCAGTGCGACAGGTGTGCAACATCAAGGACCTATTAAAACAAAAATATCACTGTGCACCAGCTTTTAACATGAAACATGGCATATTCATACTTCCCAGAATCTGTTGTACACTTCCTAGAAATTGTTGTGTATTTCCAAAGGCCAAAACCTTTTCTAAGTCCCCTAATACCACTGAAATTGTTACGTCTCCATGGCACAATTGAATATGTCTGGAGATGTGGACAAGGGAGGCGATGATAAAGCACTGTAATGATGGAAAAGACAGAGCAATTAGGTGATGCATTCACTTGTACATTGTAGTGGGTATTTACCTAGCTGAAAAATAGGTTTATGCATTTTTTTATTACCAGTTTTAGCCAGATGAAATATTTTAAACCTGGATTCTGTATCATATTTGTTTGATTTATTAACACCCTCTGGGAAAACATAGGTGACATAATAAGTCTCAGTATCAATCATTTGTTATAAAACTTCCAAAAGATTTAGTAATTCTAGGCAAAAATTAATGCATTAGAAGCATTAGTATGTATGTGAAAGCTGGTATTGAAAAGCCTTTTTAATGGTTTAAGAATAAATAAACTTTTAAAAGCCAGCTGCAACTCCCCATTTTATTTCCTGCTCATAATGAATTCCTGTTGTATTTTAAGGCTTCAAAATTAGAGAGCTAAGTTGTTGGGTTTGGTTTCTATGAGCTATCATGCAATTGAGAGGATATTTGTGACGGCATAAGTGTAAATGGAGAAAACTTTCATCGCTGTTCATGCAGAACATTTTGGTAACTTTTTCCTCACTTCACATCCTCTGAATAATAGAAAATAAATAAGTATGGATTGCAACTGGAGAGTATTTTAATGGCTGGTATAAAATCTCATAGATTCTTGTCAAATTCAAAATATTCTTTTCATAAAGACTGTACCAATAGATTTGCTTCATTATATTTTTCTAATTTTCAAGATATTCCTAGTGCAGCATGTACTCAGCACATAATAGAAACCATAATAAAAATTTAAAGCATGTATTCCTGTGCATTTTGACCTTTTAATAAATGTAAACATTTCTATTTCTGGTGGACCTGCCACATAACACTTTTTTTGTTGCATCATAACCAAAAAAATGGTTCTAGTATTAGAGGTAGTTAATCCAGAGGATCACCTGGCCAACATGCAGCTCCTTAATTTAAGTTATTAATCTTAGTGCTAAATGAAAATAACATGCCAAAGAAATTTCTTCAGTGTTGCATCACTGCCCTGTTCACTTTTTTAAAATGAAAATTTTAAAACTTAAAACCATTTACTTACCCACTCTTTGGTTATAATATTAGGCTTTTTAAATAACAGAATGACAGAAAGGCAATCATAAGAAATCATGTACAAATAATAGACTCAGAAAAAGTTTTATTGCCTTTTTTTTCCTTTCATAAGACACCAGATTATGTATTTGTTCTACTTTCTGTTGCTGTTCCTAATTCCAGTTTCAACTACTTTAGTTAAAATAAATTTAGAAAATTTAGCTCATGCCAAAAGAAGATATCTAAGGTCCATTATGCTGGTGTAAAATTAACATAAAAGGTGGATTTGGTTTATGTCCCTCTGGTATCGGTGCCTCTTGGTCATGTTTTTAACCTTTTCTGAAAGGTCATGAAAATGAGGCACTTAGTTAGTAGTAGTAGTAGTAGTAGTATTTTGAGGAATGTAGCGTGAGTTGCGTCTTCTGATAATGGAAATAAAGCTGGTTTTGCAAGACTGTAGGAAGGGGAATGAGCAGTGAAAATATGCTTAGCTGCCATCTCAGTAACAAATGTAGTGCATCTCGCTAAAGAAGTAAAGTTCTGAAACAAGATTGCTAACCCCTGTAAGACTTTGAGGATCGCTCATTAATAAAACAAAGTGCAAGGTGTAAAGGTACAGAGCTTCGAGTTTAATTGCAACACTACTTTGAATATACAAATCCAGAGCCTTACCTGGGATTCCCTTTGAAACAAATCTTGTTTATATACATTCATGAGTGCTTCAATTGTGCAATGGGTGGTTTTAAGATCTGCCCTGATTTTCACTGAAGTGCATAAATGGATTTTTAATTCACACCTGTGGCTTCTGTACAAAAAAATATCCTGAGGAAAAGCTGTCAGACTTGATTGCTATAAAATTTGTTATAACTGCATTATGTATCAAAATTATTATATTGGATGACAATTTCTATTATTTTCATAATGTCCATTCAGTTTAATTATAATTTACCACTCAAGTATAGCATTCTCTCCATGTTAATTTTCAAATTATTCTTGCTTCTGCTTTCATAGCTATATATGAGTCATACAAAGTACACCTAATTAATACCTCTGCACATTGCTACAATTAAACATTAATCAAATTTGATTTTTAGAGTAATGTGCTACTAGTCTTCTAATCTTCTAAGTTACAACCTGATAAAAATTTCATTACCCTAGTTATAAAGTTCTCAATGGGGAAGGAGTTTCCAATTAATGCATTTAATATATAGTGGTGACTTCTATATGAATTTTACACTCCTTCCACATCTCTATAGATAAACTGGTAAAAGTCAGAAGTAGTGACACAAATTAAATTGACCTTCTAGAGATAAGTTTTTGAAAAAACTGTTCAGTTGTGTGCTTGTCAAAAGGTTCTGACTGAAGCAATAAATGATGTTTTTATTAGCATGGGGTAACAGCATCTAGTCAATATATTTCCTTCTTCCCCTGAGTTTAGAAGGGCAAGTCAGTATATGTGAGCATGAGATAATGCATGAACTTTCAAAACGCACCTTAACAGGGAGGTTTTTTGCTAAATTTTTGTTGAGAAAAAGAAAAACACAACACTGGATCCCAGCATGTCAGAATGGACAAATGACTGACCTGTGGGTCAGTGGTTGCTGTCAAGTTGCTTATTTTCAGCAGCGTAGACATTGAGGCATCTTGGGGCTATGTGCTACTCTGCTCTTGGTCACTGATCCCCAACCCTGCCACCACCAGGACCTGTACTTGGAAAAAGACTATTGATAAGTCAAGGGATAAGATGACAAGATGAGGACAGTTAGGGAAGTAACTTTATCATGCCCCTGAAATTTATCTCTGGCTCTATTAACTTGCTTTTAATGGTGAAAAATCCATTTCAAATCCTCAGAAATTTAGAGCAACAAGATGGAATGAGCTGTGTGTCATAGGTTAGCTCTCCCAGACCATCTGCATCATAGAAGTATTATATTTTTTCCACAGAGAACTAAACCCCCTCTCTTATTTCAATAAAAAAGAAAAAGATAACTTGATCTAGGCAAGGGCACAGCAAAGATGGTAGATAACCTGTTAGAACAGCTTTTTGTGGAACTGGAGAAATTCCAACTTTTATTCTGATTCTCAACAGGTTTAATCAACCTTATGCTTTTTACTCAAGCTTATCACATTGCCAGAGCTAATTTGTTTAATGCTCTGTCATTTCTTCCCCATGCAGCAAGTTTGTAAGAAGAACAACTGATTTAGAATTAGTTTTATTTAAGTGATTTTGTTACAAATACAGAAATCTTAGACTATTCAACCAGTTAGAACTTTAAATCATGTTATCAAAATATTGGGACCAGTGCTACTGGGGGGAGAACTTAGTTATGTAGCTGTACTTTCCCTTAATTGAAAATGTGAGTGTCTGGGTCCTAATAAACACAAACAAAAGTGGCTGCCTGTTTACCGAACAGGTCATATTTTGTCCCTGTTGTGCTTGTGCAGAAAGGATGAAGTTTCTTGGTCCCCTCATGGATGTTGTTGAGTCAGAAGGAATTGGTAGGGTCTGCTATGAGGTGCCAGGGGAGAGTTAGAGAGCCCTGCAGCAATATTCTGCTCCTCTACCCCGGCAGAGGGAAGCCTCCTTTGAGAGACCCAAGCTTGTGCGTTGAGCAACGTGGGTCTGCTCCATCTCTTGCAGGGAGCAGTGGTGTGTGTATTCACCAGTGTGAAGCACATAGTGGGCTCCAGTGTGCTGCTTTCAGGAAGCGATGGTTTGTCCACAGAGAGCTGCCCTTGCTGGCTATCCTGATCTTTGGGAATGTACCAGTGTTGCTCTAAATGCCACACAGGCTACAGATGGAGAAAATACTGAAATATATAACCTTGAAATGTCCCCATAAGCTTTATGATTTCCTTTAAGTCTATAGGATGTATGCTGACTCCGAGTTATGTTGTTATCCAAAACACATAACATAGTGTACGAAAATAAAATATCATTATTTTTGTGTTCTATCAGAATTGAAAGTTATGTCCGTTGTAATTTTTTTTGTTTCCTCCCCCTTAAATTTTACATACCAGGGACTTATATTTTTAAGCGATAGCCAACAATAGTTCCCTTCTACTACATTTCTATAGTAATATTCATGGTTATTTACTTATTTTTGTCAAGGTTCCATCTCTTTTTATTATTTTATCCTTCAGGTACTGCATAATTCATGTTCATATACCTGCTGTTCTTGCCATCAAGCCTCTGCTAAAGCCCTGTTCCTAAAGGGTTGTGGTTTTTTTTCACAAGACCTTAATGAAGACTAAATATCAGGTACACTGGTGAGATCATCAAGATATTCTACTGCAAAATCAGTCATAAGGAAGTATAAGAATTTTCTTGAGAGGAAAACAAATTAATTTTATATTTTAAAGGCTATTTATATTAAGAGAGTAAAATATATTTTGGAAATTAAAAAAAACAAAACAAAACAAAACAAACAAAAAAGAACAAAAAATCCAAACTAATCATTTTGCCTATACCTTCAAAGACAGAGTGCTGAAATAACCTGCCTTCAGATCCCTTCTCAGAACTACTTTTTCTAGTCTCGACATCTACTGGTTATTTCAAATAGCCATGAGCACAAGGTGGGGCTTTCAAGAGGTACAAATTTCATGTTATGCTCAGATCTTGTTCATGTTGGCAAATACAATATGGACTCATGCACTGTTCAGAGGGTCTGTGCTACATCGATGATAGGAAAATACAGACTTGCTTTTTGGAAAGTGTGGATATGCGTCCTGGCATGGAGAACCCTGATCTTGAATTCTTTCATATATTTTCCTAGAAAAAGCATTCAAGCATCTGATAAGAACCCAAACAGAAAGCAAGAACTGGCAACTTATATTTTTAATAGACATTTCTTTCTGGTAGTTCTAAACTGAAAACATTGATGTGCTTTTCCTTCTCAATATATAGATTATTGAGTTTATTAATAAAATATTAGGGATTTATCAATCAGCATTAACCATCTAAAGTGATATTGTTTCTTGGTAATTCAGCCAAGCTTCTACCAAAGGAGATGCGTGTCAAACATTCTTGCAAAAATAAATAAATAAATGGACGACGTAAAATTCCCTTCTGTGGGTGAGCTATCTGGAGGACTCAGGAAACCTTTTTTTGGCCTCAGTTATTAAAAACAGAAATAGATTCACTTGCCAAGTTTTCTTAGACTTTTTAACTGTTCCATGATAATTTTTAGCACCATTTTAATGGTCAAGTATTACAAACTTGCTGTATGGATTTATTGGAAATGCTGGTGATTTTTAGAAGTACTTTTTAAAATGCACTTTTAATACAAATAAAACTTGCAGAACATTAAAACAAAATATTATTACTGCTAGGAAAAAAAATTACATGGTTTTTACTGGGGAGGGATTTTTGTCCATTAATGCTGTTGTGTGGTTTTAGAGCAAATGTACAAGTGAGGTCATAAATAGGAAACTGATACACTTGAAAAACTCTTACACTCATACGTGTGATTTTCCACAATGATCTGCCCTAAACTAAGATTTGTTCTTGCAAAGTAAGTGCTAAGCTTTGCCTCTGAATTCTCAGCAGTCACACTGATTTTACTTGGGCAATGTGTGAACCTAAGAAAGTCTTTGGGTTTGTTAGTTTTTTTGTTCGTTCAGACGTTTGGGTTTTTTTCAGCATCTGTGCTTGAACTACTGTGCCTCCCATTTACATGTGTGTGTGTTTGTATGTAGTACCTTGCAATATTACCTGGACTCAAAAATCTTTGTGGGTTGTTACCCTTGTATGTAAGAAACTAATGCATTAGTTTTTTGTCCATCTGACATTAATGCAAATTATGAGAGAGGGGTTAATGTTTTGCTTGATTTATACCTTGATTTATAAGATAGACCCCAAGCAGAAATGCTGACCTTTACTCCAAAGCCAGTAATGCAACAATTTTATTATTAATCTAAATCTCTCTAGGGTAGTAACCTCTTTTTTTATTTTAATCACTTCAAATTAGTTTCTGGAACTAAGCCTGTGCTTGTGTGTTTGTCTCTCAGATCTGAGCCTTGGGCAAGATGTAGGGATGGGCAGGAGATGACCAACACAATGCATCTTGATAACTATGACAGTTCTCTTGGCCGAGATAAAATATGGTTCTACCTGGGTAGTAAATGAAAAAGATGAAACAGTATAATGTTCCCTTATGCCTCTAGCATTAAGGTTTGTATTTTTTCCTCTTGTTTTTAGTTTGAGGGGGGTGACACCTTGTCTAGAAATAGCTTTTTGTTATTATGGTAGTTCAGAAGGTACATTATGCCTGTTGGAAGCTTTTTATTTTCAAGGAAAAGAGTTTGATTTTCAAAGAAATCAGGTCTCAATACTCATCATGTCAGCATTTGAACCTTGTTTTAGCCAAATTTATTAGAAGCTTAATGCATCAAAAGTATAAAATTATTGCCTTTTTTCTTTTCTTTTTTTTTTTTCATTTCTTTATTTTTTCTTTTCTTTTGGTGAAAATCAGCAGTTCAGTGATAGGGGGATACCTGTTAATCTCCCACTGAGAGAAAGGTAAGGAAAACTCAGATATATCTGTTCTGCTTGGCAGTAGCTGAATGGTCAATCGGTGTTCAAACATTTTGATTAGCTGGCCAACTTGTGTGTAACTTCAACATAGACATTTTGTGTCTTTTAATGGCATGGCAGGACATAAGAAGAACAAAGGAGAAACTGGAAAATTAAATGTTTTTAGAGACCATGGGCATCTTGAGAGGGGTCTATTGACAAGGAAAGAAAGAGAGGGACATGAGAGACAAATCAGTAAGAAAATGGTGTGGTTGGTTATGCTAACAGAACACTTGGTTTAAGATGTATATGAAATAGAAATGGTAAGCCAAGAGAAGCTCTACTTGTTTTCTTCTTTTTAGTGTGGTGAAATTTTCATTTTTGGACACCAATAATTCTTTTGATAAAGCAGCACACTAATAAGGGCAGAAATCCTACAGTGCATTTTGCATTTAAGCATTTTTTTATATTGAGTTTTTTGAAGCCTAACAACAATTGTAAACTAGTTTTTTACCCAAATTCAGCTGCATAAAACAGTTCTAATCCATCAGCTATGCTACATATTTCCTAATTTCCTTTGGGGACAACACATAGCCCAGTCTGTACCAAGCTGCCAGGTAATTTTGAAAATTGGTTTACAAATGGACCGAGACAGCAATCACTGTAATATCTGCTCACCAAAAAAGAAGAAACCTGGTGAAATCTAAAGCCAGGTTTCCAAAGTTTGTGTTGAATTTAGTGCTAGTTGTTGTAATTCAAAAGAATGGTTAATAAAAGTTTATTTTATCAGGAGGAAGAAATTGCATCAGCCTCAGGTCATTGCAGAGGCGATTAAAAGTCTGTGGTGCTTCTTGAATTATCAAAATAACAGATAGACTTGAGATATATGAAGCTGAAAAGAAAGTGGTTTCCTATAAGTGAAAATAGCTTTTGAAATTCAGTGTAAGCTTGTCCTCAATTCTTAAGTACCTTGAATTAAATGCACCTGTGCTAGTAATAGCTTGAATGACAGTAAAACTATACAGTACTATGAGTAATGCTCAGGTGCAAAATTTCCAGTATTCTCATTGTTTTCTTGGGTCAAGACTATGTAAGCAGTAGGAATATTAATATATTGGAAGACTCTATCATACAGCAGGGGGGGAAATTAATGAGGCAGATTCAGCATGATTTCAGGCAACTGCCAAAACTGGTTTATAACTGCAGAAAGTGCATAAGTTATGTATGAAGTCCTCTCAGCTAAAAATAATAGTTCATATAGTTTTCCAGTGTAGGAGTCCAGTGAAAATATTGCTATGACAAGCATTAGTAGGTTCTTAAGTATTAACAGAAAAGCTTCTAGAATGTATAGTTTACTGATGCCTATTTCTGTTGCTAAACCAAAATATTTATAGCAATATGTAATGAGCGGATTATCATTCATAAAATGTGCTGCCATAAAAATGAGAAATATTGGGATTATTAGCCGCATTCAGCAGTAAAGAGTCTGTCTCTTAATTCTTTCCTCTTTCTCTAGTCATTATCACTGCAGCTGTGAATTATAGTATTACATTTCAATGGATTCACTGGAAGAATTTGTCCAGATAAAAAATAATAATTAAAAAAAAAAAGAGGAAATAAAATGGTTTGGGTTTTTTATCCTGCCCTAGTAATTATGATTACAATTCTGAGATGTGCAGTACAACTCTGTCTGAGACATGAAGAATTTACTCTGGAATTTTTACTGTAACACATAACAGCAATGGTAATGTATTGAAGAGAAATTTATGTTCACATAAATAAACTGATTTTGTAACCATTAATTTTGTAGAACCAAATTCTTATTATATGTAGGCATTATGTATTAGCACTTGCTGAAGTCAGCTCATATTACAAGTGGAATATTTGCATAAGTAAGCATTTTGAGTTAACTTTTGATGAAATGGGCACACTTGATCAAGTAAAAGTGCATGACACAGTATTCTCACTGTTATTTTATCTCTGTCTACGTTACTGAGTTTGAAATCTATTTCTGTTAGGATCTTTAGAAATCATCGTGAACTCCTAAAAATTTGTGTTTCCCTACAATCATTACTGGAAAAAAAGAAAACACCAAAACCAAAATAAATAAACAAACAAAAGCCAGCAGATAGCAACTGCAAAACAGAAGTGCTTTCATATAGAAGAATGATTCATTCATTAGTAATTTTTATTTATACCAGTTGTAAAAAGACCAAGACTGTAATTGCGTTTTATGAAAAGGTTACTAAGGTACAAAGTGAAACTAAACATAAAGATAAGGCATATCTTTTCAAGAAAGCCTCTCGGGTGGCTGAGGAGATTATATTCTCTTTGCCTGTGGAGATTTTCAGGGATGCAAAAGTGAGGAAGTTGTCAAATGTTAATTGACTTTCAGTGAGTCAGGTTTATTTATTTATCTATTGGTCTTTGAAAATCTTCCTTTTATTATTCTAGAGGCTGTTGATATTGAAGAGACTTAGGAACATGAGAGCCCCAATTACTCTTCCTAAATAACTTAAGTATTTTGAAAATTATAGTTTGAGTTATATGAATTGAAACAATAGCTTATACCTGCATATAATGACTAACAAAAGAATGACAGTATAACAAAAATGAGAGAGCACAATGTATGTAAACTAATAAAAGTGTACAGCTTTTTAAGTCTATGAATAAATTAATTTAGTACCAGTTATTGTAGACTTGTACCGATTGACCCAGGTTAGGTGACTTTCTTGGGATTACAGCAGAACTGATTTGTGAATAAACATTTGAAGACCATATAAAATACTTCGGAAAGTGCTGCATGCTCAGTAAATGATGAGGTGAAATGGTGGATGTTTTTTTAGGAAAAATGAAGAAGAGGAGACCCAAGCTTGGTTTCCTTGTGAAGTACAGGGATATAGCTGATGGGAGAGACTAGGGTTCATAGAAGGAGGGAATAAATTCTGCTGAAGGCAGAAGTAGGAAATGATCTGGCCAGAGTTAAAGAAACTCTGTAGCTGTATGTCTTACAAACAGCTAACACTTGGATACTGAAAATGTTTCTGTTCTATCATTGTTGCTCTTCCAGTGGTGTGATTTTTAGGGGTAGGTGGTTGTGTGTGTGTGCCTGTTAGCTAATAAGGGACGAGGTAGGTGCAGAGCAGCCGTGGTATCAGCATGCTTCTATATTTATTGATGAGAAACCTCAGGAGGAAATGGTGTGGAATAGAAAATCAGCTCAGCTGAAGTCAGTGTCAGATTGCAGGAGATAGTATGTTTTGTGATATATGCAGTGGTGAGACCCAACAGGATCTGATTCACCTCTGCCTCTGCAAGGTCACTGGCTCTGACAGATTTAGTAGGAATTTCCTGATTGCCAGACACATGGCCTTGTTCAAATATAAGTTGTCGTGGCAGTTTTGATTTAGTTTGCAGATTTACACTCCTCATCGAGTGCAAACCGGTGGGGATTTGGCCTGAGTGGAGCCGTGTCCAATCTTGGTGTGCAGTCCCTGTTTGATATATCAGCTACATCTGCATTAGCAAGTAATGCAGCTCAGGAAAGGCAGATTAGTAGAGAGGAATGGTTGGTGCAGGAGACCTAAACCAACACTGCACATATTTTGGCAGATTATTATTCAGGCTAGCATTGGTCTGGTTCCATAAACTGAATGCCCCTTTGTGCCACACCTGGAGTCCAGTTTAGTTATGTCCCAAAGATACCCAGTTCATGAACGCTTAGAGATCATGCTTTGGTTCACGTGTCTGGCAAAGTGGGAACAAAGGAGAGATTTGCTTCACTCACGCAGCCCTGATGTGGTGTAAGGCAGTACCCAAGCGCAGTCTCTTGGGAGGCTGGAGGAGTCCTGCTGGCTGCTTGGCTGTCAGCCACACCCAGTGAGGTGGGTATCCCTCTTCAGACAGGCAGGGCACTTGCATTTCTGAAACAATATCCTACAGTTTTCTAGACAGAAACCTATTTTGACAATGAATAACCCAAAGAACAGAGGATTAAGGCCTTTCCTGGCTAAGATGGAGGAACAAATTTTCCGTTATTAGCACGACTCCATTGACTCCAGCAGAGAATTCAGCTCTATTCGTTTGATTAATATCACTTTTACTAAGCAACAGTGTGTTTCAAATGCTTGTATTGGCTTAAGGCAAACGGTGTTGTGTAATTATTTTTATGACCAGTGGCAGCTTATTTACTGACATATTTTGCGTTAAGATTTTTGACAGGTGGTCAAAATGAGGCTATAGTTAACATATGTCTTGCTATATTTTGCAGGTACTGTGGTAATGTGTGTGTGTTAAACTCCTACAAAGATCAAGTGACATTAATGCTTCACAAGTTTCAGATACTGGATTAAATTCAAACCCTTATTCAGGCAAAATTTATTCCTACGAGCACAGAAGACCAGTGGTAGTTAATAAATTTTCTATGTGAGATAAAGTTACAGAATTTTCTAGAATTTACAGTTATATTTGTATAATTTGGGACAACGCAAAGAGAATGCATAAGGAGTCTAATGAGCCTTTTTCTGAACATGACATCATTGCTGATAGGAAGTGTGAAAGCATGTTCTAAAAATTAAAATTAACCATAACAAACAAGGAATAAGAAGGGCTACAATAACTGAAATGTACTAATGAACTCTCTGTAGTTTGTTCATATTATCAACTGTCAAGAATCATGCATAATTCAGGAGTACAATTGCTAACAGTAGGCTCACATAAGATCATTTAAATTTGTTTCTCTGGACATGAGAAATTGATCTTTGAAGTGATCCCTGATGAGGTTCTGCTTGGTCCCATCAGCATCTTGGGAGGAGAGTGTTCTATTTTCCCTCTTGCATCAGTGAATATTTATGGGATGTAAAAGAGGAGTAACTTTAATTATGTATGGAGAGGGAAATATATGCAGTCCTGAGCAAGTCACTTCATTGTAAAATCTGTCTGAAATGCTGACAGGTAGTATGCTTGTGCACTAATTTAAGAATTAAGTTTTGTTGCCTGTTTTGTGTGTGTATGAAGACATATAGGTGCATATTCATGTGTATGTGTGTTATTTTTAATTGAATTTTATATGTAAAATTCTGACTAATTTTAATAGTGATGACTATGTTGCTGTTCCTTTTGTTATAATGCCAAGAGAGAAAAATTAGCAGTTTGCAGTCTGAACAGCTAAGGGAGAATAAATGTGGAAGAAAGGAAGTATCATCATTCTTATTTTCATGTGGATAATCAGGTCTTGCTTGGTATCAGAGAAAATCTACACAGCAAAACTCTGAAGCAAACTTACCTGTTATCACCTTTATAGTCACATCCTGCCCAGAAGACCAAGCTTCTTCACAGAGAAAATGCTGAAACCTGCCATGGGCATAGTTTCTCTATGTTCACAATTGTTTCATCCATGCTTTCCTCTGTGTGGTAGAAATTATTCCCTCCATCTGTTTCTTCTCTTGGAATATTATTTAGAAAATGTTGAGTTTCCCAACATAGGCAGATATTTCAGTCTATGGAACTTCAAAGATGCTTTTATTTTTGCTTTCATGTTACATTATTACAAAAGCGTTTGATAGAATTTTTTCATCTGAATGAAGTGCCACATGCCAATAAGTGACAGGATTTAAGTTGCACATAGCAATTAGCAACTGGCAAGTTAAGTGAATTGTAGGATTAGGGCCAGGCTGTATTAAGAGCATTCAATAAGGAAAAAAAAATGATGAAGGAAACTTTTTGAAAAATTATTTGAAAGTATGTAATTTGATCTGAATTTCTTAAAAGGGGTGCAGTAGCAAAAATGTCTTTGAAATGAGTAACTGACTTGTATTAAATAACAAATCTTGCAGGTTTGGTGTTTTTTTTGTGAAAAAAATAATCATCAGGTTGGGGGTTTTTTTTGTGCACAAGTTCAGTAGAAATCTTTCACATGTTACTTAGTATGTCAGTGTACTGTGGGTGTTGAAAAGCTGGTGGGGGGTTTGTAGGCATGTGCAGCAGATGTACAGTATGTGGGGAAAAAATGAATCCACAGTGAGTCAACATAGAGCCTACTTTGTCTAGTGACAAAATGCACACATCTAAAATGTACAGTGGAAGGGAGCTGTGCTGAACTGTCATCATTTAATGGTGTATTTTGTAGAAGCTTCCAAATATTGGCATGATGTGGTCATCCTTCTGCTTCACTGAAGTAGGACTATTTGGTTTATTTATAAAAGGTAATCTTATGAATCTGTGATATCACTCCCAGGAATCAGGGAGACTGGGAGACAAAGTCTAGAGGAAGCAGGGATCTCATGAAGGACTGAAGCAGATTATTTGGAACAATTATGCAGAAAGAAACACAACTCAAGAGAAGTCAACATCGTTATCAATGTCCCTCATCCAACCTCATTTAAGGTCTCTGTGCAGGGAACATGCATAGACAAAAACTTCAGACAACCATGGAGTATACCTACTCTTTGTCCTCTCTGCATCTTGGCTGACATCCTCTGCATAAAGCAGAGGCACACAAAATCTCATCTGCAGACCTTCTTGAGGAATAGGGAGGATTTAGGCTGAAGACACTTGTGCTAATTGCAACACTGTAATTGATGTGTTTTTCTGTGGGATACTGAAATCCAAAGTCAAAACACTCCCATAAAAAGTTAATAAACAGAGATGTTTTATTGCATTTTTATGGCCTCAGTCTGCCATCAGTAACTGAGCATGCACTTTTTTTTTCAATTCCATGCAATTTGCATGATTAGTGAATTGAACAGCATTTCTGGGAATTGTTATAGTCTGTTTTTTCTGTATTTTTGGAACTCTTAGAAGCCGTGGTAAGAGCACAACTTAGCTCACATCTGAGACAGGGAAAAGAAGCCAGGCTTCTTTTCTCATATTTTTTCATGAAACACAGCAAACTATCAGAAGGTAAAGTGATCTGACACAGCTTGCAAACTGACATATCATGTGACAGTAGTTCAAAGCAGTCAAGAAATCCTGTCCTCATTACTGTGCACTCCGTGAATATATTTGCAGTTTCCTGTGCAATTTGAATGCTTTTAAGATAGTGGACTAAAAATGAAATTATATGCAAATGAAAGTATTTTAATAGTTACACTGAAAATGCCACGTTCAGTATGTTCAGTAATGTTTCATACTTTATGAACTTTGATGCTTTAGTTGTTAACTAGGGGGTAACTTCAGATTTTCCATGCGAGAAATTTCTCTTTTATATCTAATAATTGTAATAATATAGTTACAGTTTAATAACTAATGTGTCATTATGTGGAAATAATCCTCTGAACGCAGTGTTCCTTTTGCCATGAAATAAGAATTACTTTTATAATGCAAATTATTTTGCCAGGCTAGAAACTGCATGAATGCTTGGGTCAAACTGGTATGTAAATGCTGTTTTTAACACATAAGTATTTCTATGTGCTATGAAGTACATGAAGATCTTAGACAGTTACTGATCAATGTCAGACAACTAAAACCTTTCTCTGAACTGAGCCACTGGGAGTTTTCCTTCTGCTAGAAGGTGTAGTGTTATGGTTTTCTACCTTCTAGTGTGGATCCAAAGAGGAGCAAGAACTAGAACCAGGGTTTTGCACAGGATGGAGATACTGAATTTCTTTTTGCGTACGAAGTTGTTCAGTATACGATGCCTCTAGAGATCACTGCAAAAGATTACAAAATTACCTAAAGTGTTGTTAGTTAAAAAGCATGGTCCAAATATCAATTAATTAACCTGTAAAACATGTGTGAGAGATCCTGATGTTGACTGGATGCTACTGAGAGACACACACTGTATGAGTTTTGCTAACGTACTCACATCCAATCTTTAAGATCCAATCTTTAAGATCCAATCTTTAACTGTAATGTTGAAATACCTTGCACTCACTGAGACATTTCTTCCTGGTATTCTCTGAAGTACAGAAAGTAGCATCTTAACCTTGGACTGTCCCTACTATGGGACACCAGCTGCAAAAGATTCAGAGATTTGCCCAGCTCTGCTCACTGAATCAGTGGGGGAATGGTGCAGAATTCAAACCAAGGTGTTGCTTTTCCCCAGCTGCAAGTGCTGTGCTCTCCCCAGTCCAAAGATGCTCCGTTTGCATCTCATATCAGTCCTGAAATTTCTGTGCAAATAGCTGTTTTTTTATTCCAGTAGCCCTTGATTGTGCAACAGAGAAAAGGATGCATAAAAATGAGAGGAAAGTATTCTTTTAATAAAAATGTGCATGAAACACTGGAGACCCTGAACCCAAACTACCTCCTGAATAAGTGTGGAATTATTTGTTTTAGTGTTGCATAAATAGTATGTACCTATGTACAATAGCAGTATTCTAAGACTCAAATATTTGCTATTTTCCCTCTTAAAAATTAGCTGAAGATTATATAAATACAAGAGGATTGGAAAGCATAGTAGTTCATATTACAAAGCTTGTTAAAGGGACTAAATTACACACAGTCTGAATTCAGTTTTGTGCAAACTTTTTACCAAATGGCAGAGTAGAAAATTTCTGGAAAAAGCAAGTCTTTTAATAAAATTGCTTCTATGGGCCTATATTCTTGAGCCTAAAAGTCATTTGTTTACTGAAACAAAAAGGCATTTGATCATAGAATTGACGAAATGTATCCTTTCCAAATATTCTAAGAATTTGTCTTGAAACTAGTTTAGTCCAAGATTTCTCTCTATCTTCTTGTCATTTAGTTATTTCAGGAGTATTTTTTTTTTTTTGACTCAAGAACCACTCTGAGAACTGAAGTGTTTCTATGTAGTAGATTTCTCTGGACTGAAGATTTGATGTGTGAGAGGGTCTTCAGGTGGCAGCTCAGTTTTGCTCTGATGCATGAGGATTTGTATAGTAAATGGAGGGTCTGTGTGCTTTGGAAATCCTAATTCATTTGATGTGATAAAGTTTGAACACAAAAGACATGCTTAGGTAACTTCTGGTTTCCTTTAAACTGTTTCCACTTGCAAGTATGTCTGTCAAAGCTAGAAGATGTCCAAGATTAAACATGAATAACCTTGACACATTTACAGATGGGAAGTACAGAATTGAAAAAAAAAAAGGAAAAAATTAATTTTTCTCAGCTTCTTGCTCTTCAGGATTTGGGCAAATAATAAGTGTGAGGGAAGCAATCAGAAATTCCACTAGCTTCTTGTAATTATTGTCCCCGCAGGCAATGTAGTTTCTGGAAAATATATATAAAGGTCTGAAGATAAAGTAAGAACTAAACCGGTGCAATGAATGTTCTTAAAATTGTTCATTCACAAAGAATATAATGAACCATGTCTAAGACACCATGTGCTGTTGCCTAATGTATTCTAAGAGAACAGTATGTGCACCCACCAAACAGAGCTTGGGATTCTGCAGTCATAACATCCAGGATGCATTCATGTCAGTAGGAAACAACTACAATCCAAGGTGACGAGTTCTTCTGGCCCACCATAATGCAAGCACATTATCACCTTATAATATATATCAACCCTGTATCTTATTCTCTGGCTCATTGATATGTTATGCAAAAAAAACTGGAGAGAAATATCAGAAGTATAATAAAAATATATTGGACGGGGGGAGAGGGGATAAAAAACTTTTAGGACAAATAGCACTTAAGGGAAAAGATATGTAAAGAAACAGAAAATCTCTTCAGGCTCTATTTAGTGAATAATCACAATTAAAGGCTATGATTTAAGGATTAAGATACTAAGGCTTAAGAGATGCATGCTGTAAGATTCATTTCACTTCACAAAGGATTATGTTTGCAAAGTTTTAAATAATAGTAAGCTTATAATATGAAGAAAAAATGTAAAAAGAAATTAAAAAACTGGAACATCTTTTGAGATGTGCTGTGTAAATGTGCCCCTGCTGCTGGCCATTCTTCTGACACACAAAGTTGTCAGATATGCCTAAGAGAAGACACGTCCTCTCTCCATTCTGGGAAAGCCTATCACTGATGTAGAGCATCTTTTTATCTGGTTGGATGTTTTTGCTTCTTTGTTTTTCTTCAGCTGTTTTTCTTCAAGGTATTACAGTAACTCAATAGTTCTCAAGTCTCATACTAGATTCTGGAGATCAGAAACTTGAAGTGCTTAGTTTAGTTTCCTTGAGTTTATCATTCACCCTTCTTTTTTCGTGAGGTCTATGTAAGCTGTTTCTGAAGGCAACGTGGATAGTTAATGCAAATAGGGGCAGTTGTTCTAGGTTCTCTTCTTCTGCAGAAGCTGCTGATTAGTACATAAGGATAATGCCTGTAGTCTTCTACTTTTTCTTAGCTGGACAGACATGAAAATGGAAACAAGATAAGATGCTCTAACAGAGATAACTGTGATGAATAGGAGTAAGCATTATTTGGTCATTTAAACCTTCTAGTCCTTATCGTGTTCTTTTCTTAGCAAGGAAAGATATTTGGCATGTCTTTGAATATGAAAACCCAGAAGGACACAGAAATGTGTGATGGGAGCAAAAAATTCTCTTCTGTCCCATCAGATAAGCATAACAGCTTGGTTTTGTTGCCCTACAATTTCTATTACAGAAGCACTCAAAGTGGGAGAGTCTCTTGCAGGCATGAGCAGGAGATCCACTGCCTGGGAGGGGGCTAGCACAGCTCAACAGACTCCTTACGACTTCTGCAATTCCTTTAGCTGGATCTGAGTTGCAGATTAATAGATTGCACTTCTGTAACAAGCTGACTTTCCTTGGCCAAGCATTTGCCAGTAAGCCAATATATCTCACTCTTCAAAATTTGTAACCTGGAAGATCACTTATTGGTACTGAAATTTTAGTTGTATTTAACCTTGTTGTTAGCCACTGCAGTTGTAGGCACATTGGTGAATCAGATAGATGGATGAAGAACATCTTCAATCCAATGAAGTAGTATCGTTCCTCTAGCTAGCTCTTTCATTTTGTTGAGACATACTGTTACAAACAAGTCTTGACAACTGCTGCAGCCCAATTTAGGGTAAAACTTATTAGTTTAACCATATCTCAACTTACAAATTCATGTACTGTGACAGTGTCAGCTGGTTGCCATATTTTTAGGTTGAAACATTTGAGTTTGTTTTTTACAATAATATTTAGGTTAAGAAGCAACTGAGCTCCAGATGTAATTTTTTTATTTCTTTGAAAGGTAGTTTGGAGTACTGCAGAATAGGTAGTCCATTAAATTTTGATCTCTCTGCAATCTAGTTTCACCAAAACTGAAAAACAATTGCTTGCATCAGAGTTTGAAGATAATACAAGTGTGCTTTAAAATATACTTTTTGAATAGTTATCTGCTAATAAATTCCTCTTTGCTGAGTAAAGAATGTTCTTAAATAAATCTTGGAGAAATACTTATTTTTAATACACCTTGAAAGTAAATAATCAAACAACAAAAATAATGGGGAAAACAAGCACCAGCTGGCCTTCTGGCAAGCAAAAATTCTGTTTTTTCTGATTTCTGTTACAGTTGTCAGTAACATTGACAGCTGCTAAATGTAAACCCTGGTAGCATAATAAATGTTTGCAATTAACATCTATGTTTCAGTTGCCAACTCTTAGTCTGTTGTGTCATATGAGAGGCAGATGCTCTTAAGAAATATTCAACCCTGCAGCAATAATTCTAATGATAAAAGTAATAGAAGTTTCAATTACCATTTTTATTTTTTTTTTATTCCTGTAGATATCTCTTTAAGGGATCACTTTTCAGCTGGAAATTGTAACTTCTAAAATTTTTCATGTTAATTTAGATTAAACATGATATTTAGGAGTAAAGAATTATATTAACAAGCTATATGTGACGTCCAATGATAGGACAAGGGGCAATGGATGCAAACTGGAGCATAGGAGGTTCCATGTGAATATCAGGAAAAACTTTTTCACTGTGCGAGTGCCAGAGCACTGGAACAGGCTGCCCAGAGAGGCTGTGGAGTCTCCTTGGCTGGAGACATTCAAACCCCGCCTGGATGCGTTCCTGTGTGATGGACTCTAGGTGACCCTGCTCTGGCAGGGGGGTTGGACTAGATGATCCTTCGAGGTCCCTTCCATCCCTAGAATTCTGTGATTCTGTGATTCTGTGAAAAGCTTTATTTATCCTAGAGCCATGCAGCATAACTCAGTTTATATAAAATACTGCAAAGCGTTGCATTCTTTTGTACTTCACTGAGGACTTCAGCATTGTAATTAGAAGATGAGGATAAATAAAATCCTACCTCATTCAAAGTTAATGGCAAAACTCCCACTGCTTTCAGCAGTGCCAACGATTTATGCTTATTTGAATGAGATATATTTCACATGGAGCTGTATGTGTGGATATCATGGCTCTTCATAGACACCTTGGTGACGGTGATATTTACCTTCATGGGTTACTGACTTTGGCTATGTTTATGTAGATGAAACGTAGCATGTGAAAGTGGGAGCAATCCATTTTGGCTTACATCTCATTAGGCACAACTACTGTTTTCAGCAATATAAGAAGCGCATTTTATTCCTTATCTTTACTTGGAAAACAGGCTTTGTCTAACTTAAGAACAAGAATGTTCGCTAGCCTTTCTTGCTGTGACTGGTTAAGAATACAGGACCAAACCTTCCCTAAAAGCCTTTCTCCACATCTAGCTTGGATTCCTCCCAAGTGTTTTACAGTTATGTTTTTATCACTGAAGTGACCAGTATTAATAGCCCTATTGTCCGGACTGAGTGTTCATCATCAAATTGTGTATATGCAGGCACCAGTTCCATCAAAATCAAACACATTTGTCTGATCGCCCCAGCCCCTCCGGAGGCTGGGATGTGGAGTAGGATCTCAGCTCTCTGAGAGCAAGTGTCAGGAAGAACAGACTGAACAGGCTGAGTTACTGTGATCCAAGCTGCTCCTGGCTCAGAAGCAGCCATGTAGGATGTCTTTTCTAAAGTCATTGCTTTGGAAAGTGCTTCTGTACAGAGCTCTAAGTTATGCAGTGTTGTAAAACATACACAATTCCTTCTGTTAGTTTATCAGCATATATACATTATCAGGTGTGCTGCTGGACAAACTCCAGTGATGGCAGCACGTGGCTGCTGGACTCAGCAGTGGTTACCATATGACTGCAGTGCCTTCCTTTCCAACAGCCTTGGAGTTATGCCCTTTATGCCCATTCAGAGATGTGCATAATTCTGAAAATGATGTTTTGACCCTCAGATTGTCTGTAGATAATTTGTGCTTTATATTTATTGTACAGGAAGTTGCCTAATGCATCTAAGCCAACACACTCCCTTCTCTGAGACAATACAGGGTACAGTTTTCAGTCCTGCTTTGAAGTGGGCAGGCTTGTACTCCACAACATCTTTGTGCACTGCAGTGTCATAATCCTGCGGGATTTTGTGCACTGCTTCCACAAGGACCTGAACAGTTGCCCAGCTCTTCAGAGGGAACTGCTGAACCAGCAATAGCTTGTTTTGATCAGGAGGTCATCACAAATCGAGGATCTGGCCATGTATTTGGCCATGGAGCAAAAACATGGGTAATGAATTGAGCTGACTTCTATCTCATTGCTGTAGAACATGCCTAGTTCAAAAATGTTCTGTTTTCTTACATTTGATGTTTGTTAACTTGACTCTTACTCCTCTGAACCAAAATCCATTCTAAGATGAACCTCAGAATACACGAGCAGAAAGACAGATACTAAAGTTTAGTCTGAGAGAAAATCCTTTGAGTCTACTTTGGGAAGTCCAGTTTTTGCTGTTGGCAACATCAAGAGAACTGAAAATATCATTAATTAATGTGCTGAGCAGAGTGGAAAAAGTTGCAAAAAGTAGCCTCTCATCAGAATTTTACAGCATTTCCTCTTTTCAGAAGAACTTAATTATCTGTTTCTTATATAAACATTTCTTTATGAAACTAAGGCAGTATCTTAGTATTTCTTTAAGGGATGAGGTCTTGAGTTACCTTGTCCTAGTAAGGGATGGATTCTTAAAAGGGAAGTGCAAGTGAGGAGGGGAAAAAATTATTATTACTTATATGTTTCTAATTAATTTCCTCTGTATCCTTTTTATAATGAAGACCATGAACAAATATGTGCATGTCTTACTCTTGATTTAAAAAAAAAGAAAAAGAAAAAGAAAAAGAAAAAGAAAAAGAAAAAGAAAAAGAAAAAGAAAAAGAAAAAGAAAAAGAAAAAGAAAAAGAAAAAGAAAAGGAAAAAGAAAGAAAAAGAAGAAGCTAGCTATTGGGCTGGTAGAGAGTTCTTAACTGATTCAGGCTACAATGTAGGAGGTTGAAAAGAACTAATGAAGTACTTGACAAATAATCTCATTTGTTTGGACCAAATAGAAATTTTAAGTGAGCTGGTGGGTTTGGTGTGGAAAAACCTGGGAGGAGAGTGGAAAGCTGAAATGTGTATTGTAATGGAAAAGTGTATTTATTTTAATTTATATTCTTTAGAAGAAAAGGCAGATTGAAATAAAAATGAGTGAAAGGAGGGGTCATGATTCACTTTGTGAGGGAAAAAATTATAAATACTAACAAAATACAGGAAGAAACATCACTAATTTGATTTCATGGAACCTGTTAGCTTGAAGGAGAAATGAAATTCATGTGTTGCTCTGGACTTTACTGAATCTTTATTTTTTCTTAGGAAAGGAATTGTTTTCCAGATCAACTGTGTTTCAGTTAACAACTGTGATTTTTCTAAGGAGTTTATTATTTGGAGTATTTCTTCAAATTCCAACTTGTGAGATCATGTGACAGATGAGACATTTACCTTTAAAAAAAATAAAGTATAGGCATAGTAGAGGATCTAAAATTGGAAAGCACACAAAAAGATCTTGGTTAAAAATACTTCTTTTAAAATATTTTAAAATTGTAATTAGTGTTGTATTCCATTTAAGAAGAATATTTATTGTATCTACACTACTGCTGTATATTTGATAAACCTTGTAGCCTAGGGAATTGTCTTTGATACACATTGCAGTAACTCAGTAGCTACCATTCAATTACTATTTTGGTATGGTGGGAGGGAAAAATGGATACTGTCTCTGCTAGTAGAGATGGGAAAGATGTTAATCCTGGCTGAATATCCCCCCTGTGGTGCAAAGAAAGGTGCCGTTGGTTGTACCTCTGCAGAATGAACACAAATGAAGTAGCTGAGACCTTCCACATCTGTATCTGCAACATGGGATAATGGATAAATAATCTAAATCCCTATTCAAGAAGGCAGGTGAACACCAGGGAAGTGTTGAAGGAGCTAGTCAGCTCCAGAAGTAAGTCCAGTTACAAGCTGGTCTTCCCAATAGGAGTGGGTTGCTAGGAGCTCATTAATTAACTTTTCCTCTCCGTGCTACCTTGGAAGGGAGAATGGCCTCTGGCAATTAGGATGCACAGCTCATGGTAGACGTTTTAGGTGGGGGTGCTTTTATTACAAATCAATACATGAAAACCCAGGAAAAAGAGATCAAGAGACTGCTGCTGCTGAAGTGTTATTTAGCTTCTTCAAGAAATGAATTCTACCTGTTAGCTTTCACAGGAACCACAGCACTTAACACTTGTTAAATGCTTATGTGCTTTCTGGAGTTGGAACATTAATTTCTTTGTGTAGTGGGAATAGTAACAATTATAATTTTTATCTCCTTGAGATAATGAGGATTCCTGATGCAGATTTTGTGAACTTGCTAGAAAAATGCTAGGCTTACATGTAGCAGACAGATTGCTATGACAGCCAGTAAGTGTGTATTTTGAAAAACTGTTTAGAACAAATAACTCTTATTTGTGCATAATCTTTCTTCATATTGATAGACAAATGTCAAACTGCATAGAAACCTCAGGAAATTTTCAAGGTTGACATCATCTTTTTCAAGTCCTTATAAAGTAATGAGTAGAACAAGCTGATTTTGATATGTAGAATTTCTGCAGGGGGAGAAACGGAGATTGTTGTCATCTGAGGAGCTTGATAGCTTTATTTGTCAATAGAGAAAGATGCTGAAAGTCAGAAATTTTGATGGGGATTGAGCGAGGTACTTGCCAGAATAAGAGAGGGAGTGGAACATTCCAATGATTCATTCTGCAACATCTATACTTTTCTTGAACAAAAGACAGGAATCTGTTTGAACTCTTTAAGAACAGATTATGAAGAGCTTAAGTTCATAAGTTATTAACAAATAATCATGTGTTTGGCTTGACATGGGTGTAGACTGTGCACAACGAATTATTGGTGTGGCTGGCTTTTCCATGGCTGTATGAGCTTACCAACCACTCTTCTGCACCCAAATATGACTTGGTGTAGGGAGAGGCTCAATGGTGTAGTATGGTGGTCAAGAAAAACTTGGGTTTTCTGCTTCTTATGGTAACAGGTTTTTCCTTTAGCAGATACTTCCTCTCACATCAGCAAAATAGCACTCACTGTGATAGACATTGCCATGGAGTTTGACATAGGGCAAGGCCTAGGTGCCCTTGTCCCTCAGCCAGCTAGACCTTCTTGTGGTAAGTGTTAGGTGATTCTAGCTGGTATTGAGCTCAGGATTGAGTCAGAGCAGAGATCTATACTTGCCATCTGTTATGATGGTAGTGATCATCCGTATTTGATTGTAGGTAGTTGGTAGCACCAAGTTCCCACTGGCATTACGAGAAAAGTGCCTGGATTATAAATAAGATAAAGGTATATCACATGCTTCCCCTTCCTCTTACACCTTGATGTCTAATAACAGGTCTGGATCACACTCTGCTTTTTAATGGCTTAATCTGAAGCTCACCAGTCTTCAAAATGATGTCTCAACTGATTTGGGAGACTGCAATTTGCTACTTGGTAGGCCTTATTCTAAGAGAGAGGCAGTTGGACACTGAGAGATTCGGCACCTAAACACAGGTATCGAATGCCATGTGTACTCCATCCTGGACTGTCCTGCCTGACCTCCAGAAGGTTGCAGATGTGTCTGGATCCAATGTCCAATCTGCCAGACCCAGGCAGATGTCTTGGACACCTTGTCTGTCTCAAAGGCATATGTTTAGGCTAGTGACTCGAGGCAAAACAAGAATATTAACACACAGACAGTTTCTCCTTCTTCACTGCAGTGCAATGAAGGGACAAGAATTTTCTACAAGGACTTTAATTTTTTTAGAAACACATTCTCTTACTGAATTAAATGGATGATCTATTGACTCTTCCTATTAAGAAAGAGCAGGATTTACTTGTAATTTATTAATGAGAAACAGCTTCTTTTATAATGAGATATTTTTCTAGTATGATAGAAATACTTGGCCAACTGTGCAGCTTTTCTTTACTTGATGAGATCAAAACCAGGATGATGAGTGAACATTTGCCCAAGAAATTGTTGTAACCTCCAATCTGTGGTAGACAAATGAAGTAATATTAATGTAAGAAAAGAGTTTATTGTTATTCCATTGCAAACAGCCCACACTGTTGTTCATATCCATATACTTTATATTGTGTTGGTCTACATTAATTTTCATCATTTTTGCACTTGTGGATAGTGCTAATGACTAATTTGTAGATTATGTGGTGCCATATTGACTTAAATGGACTGTAATTTAATGCTATTATGAGCATTTTCTAGTAAAATCATTTGATTACTGTAGAGGTTGATCAGAGTGTGAACTGATTGTCAGTTGATAGGGCAGCCCCACTGGCCATTACACTCAGGTGATAATTGTTTTGTAATAATAAGGTTAACTGCTTAACAATGCTAAGGACCTTAAAAGGCAGGGCTGGGGGCACCAGGGTACCTCAGTGCCTGAGCACCAGAGGAGAGAGCAGGATGTACTCTGTGTAGTGGATGTTGAAGACTGCTAAACCGCTTGATTGAGGTTACATCTCCTAGCCTCGCCTGGATCCCCTACAGATTACACTGACATTTAATGCTATTACAGTGGACAATTGACTGCAGATCAAAACCATAATAAATAAGAGCTACCTGAAAGGTGAACAAAATAATTGGCTGAGCATTAAAGTTGTTCACTGTATCTCTTTCAAAAAGAATGTAGTCTGAGGTGCTATATTCTGTTCTCTGCTAATTCAATAGTTAGATGCCTTTCAAAAGTGTGGCCCACCTATATCTTAATACTGCCTGGTTTTGTCCCATCTTTTCTATGACTATCTCAAACAAAAAAGACTTCAGTCTCAGAAAGAAATGGAGAGACACTGTTATTATTGTATAGAAAAAGAAGTATACAGAAGTTATTTGCCAGCAATTTGGAAGGAGTGAATTCTTATCCCATCAAATACAGTGGGAAAGCTAGCATGGATTTAGAGCTGCAGCTTCATCCAGGATGCCCTCATGCCAGCAGAAAGGCATCCAGATCTCTGGAATCCTTGTTATGACTTTTTGTTACAGCATCAATTTCTTGTTCAAAAGAATTTTTTGCTTTACTTTTAATTTCCCTTGCCTTATACCAAGCGGACTAGTCACAGAGGCTGTGAGATGAATTTTCATGGAGAAAACAAGTGAAGCTGAAACAGATTATGTCTGGTTGCTTGAGAAAAAGAGCAATCCATTTTCTAACCTAACCGAAATGCATGTGTGGTAACCTTGGTTCTGGCTCTTTTAACCTCAGGATAATAGGAATTGCACTTGAGCTGAGCTATGGATCTTGCCTCCAACACTGGTATTCAAATGAGGCCTGGGCTATATCTGCCCAGCTCTTCACTGATCAGATGGTTCTGGCAGCCATGATAAAACAGCTGGTAATATGCACAGAAAAACTATTAACAACCTTAATTCCTTGTAAAGCAGTTGGGATGAGGAAACCAGAAGTGATAATGATCTGGGTAACTGCTTTAGGAATGAAGAAAGCCAGCAGAAGGAAGAAAGGTCAGTAGCTTATGCCAACCCTCCAAGTTGGAGAACAATACATAGTTGTGATGGTGGCACATCCACAGGTGTCCAACATCTTGCAGAAGGCTAAGAATGAGGTGAAACCACTACGTATAAAGGCCAGGCCACCAGCCTGGAGTTGGACACACTGAGCACCTGAGTTGAGTTCCTTCAAGTCTGTGGTGTTGGTGACAAGTGGACTGGAGAGACAGGAGTCTTGTTGGGTGTGCAGATGTCTGTACAAAATGTCATATTGTTGAAATCTTAGGGTAGAAATCACTGTACTCACCCAGTATAGCACCATCATTTAGTAAATAAATTTTAGATTTGGCAAGTAAGCCATATGCAACTAAGTGATTCTTGCAGGTACCCCACCCTAAATTTCCCTGTGGCACTCACAAATATCAAGATGGGGCAACTTAACCTGACACAGAAGGTCTTCAGTACTCTCATCAACTTCTGCAGTTTTCTACTTGTTAGAATTGGCACCGTGAACAACTTTATATCTTGTATGTGCCTTTGTTTTGGAGACTCTTCCCTGTACTACAGAAACCTGAGAATTTCTCCATGCTAAAACTCACACACACTTCTCTTTTGAACCATGAAAGGAGTTAATTTGGATCTAAATGGCAGTAGATAACAGAAGTTCAAGCAAGAATCGTAGAGATTCCTGAATAACTATTTATTGCTTTGTGACTGCACGATGCTTCTTTTGACACTCCTATTTTTATGCTTTCCTTTACACAGATAGCAATTCTTTAAACAATTAAGAATATAATAGTGTTTGGAGTGACTGTCATCTTCTGACCTGCTGCTTTACTGTTTCTACATAACTGGCTACATGCACTGACCTACTTGCATGATGTCAAGTTGGAAAGGAAGTTTTTAAAGAGCAGCTTTTGATGGCATCTATGAGAGAGGTAGCAGTTCTTTGAAAAAGGTATTGCCTATACTAGCCCTACCAAACCCTATCTACTTGAAAGCGCTGAAGATTTTGCCTCCTTTGTCTACTTTTTAAAAATATAGTGTAAAAGGGTGTGGTGTAAAAGTCTAGTACATTGAAAACCTTAGGGTCATCCTCTGTAATACAGAAGTGAATAAGTTGCATTTCTTTTCATTCCCTCCACTGATTTTTTTCCTATTTAGTCTATATTGGTTTTGCCATCATTTCTTGTTTTGGTTCCACAGTCCATGGTCTTCATGTCAACAGCAGATTTGGTGACTCACTAAAAAGTTTCTAAGCTTCTCAATTCAGCTATTTGCTCACAAGGTACTTAAGGCAGGACATGCACAAACCAGATTGCTTTCCAATTTGAGCTCTCCTGGAATATGCTTTAGGTGTGAAATGAATGATTTTATTTTAAGTAGAAAAAAATGCTTCCTTTTTGACCAATCTGAAGGGTTTATTTTTTTGTACTCTACTAAAGAAATTATTTTAAAAAGTAATTCTTTACCTTTCTGCTTATAGTTCTCTTCCAAAAGAATGTGATTAGATTCTTGCTACTCCTTAAAACAAAAAGCATTTTGTTTCTGAATAAAAGTCTTTTTATCTTAGTAAGATAAATCTTAGTAAGAGGACCTTCTGTAGTGTAGAAAAATTACTCCCATTCCTGTTCCCAAACCAAGTGGTGCAAGTACTTCTGATCAGTTTGTCGCTGTAGGAGAGCTTGTATCTGCAAGCAACTTGCTGAATTCAGCAAATTTTTCTTCAATAAACCTGGTTCAGTGTAAATTTTATAGAAACAACATCATCAAGATTTATGTGAAGTTTAAAGTGTTTAGAATTCCAGGAAAGTACGTGTTCAGAAATCAGAACTGATATGACCTGAATACATCACTCTTGTTAGCTTGTTACGGAATCATTATTCAAGATGTGCATGTTCAAAAGGTTTACAATTTGGACAGAATTTTCCTGAGAGAGCAAATAATTGACTGATAACTACTTACACTTTTGACCATATCCATTGTTACTATAACCCCACTGAACTTTCAGCAAGTCTGAAAGGCAGTGAAATGTTCATTAATAATTATTTTGGTACAGAAGGGAACTCTGTAAGAATTGTAAATATTTTAATAAGTGGATCAATAATTATTTTTCTATGAGGTGATCTAATGCTTATTGTTATAGTATTTGAATATAAAAGAAAGTACAGACCACAACAGGAATTAATTCAGTTCATTAAAGGGCATAAATACATATTTTGTATGCCCAAAGCAGATTTACTGCTAAAGTTAAAAATCAGATGTGTAAAGCTGTCTGCTTTTATCCTCTACACTATTTCCTTGGCTGTATTGACCCCAAATAAAGTATAGGAAGGGCTCTGCCTGTGCTGGGAGAGACTCTGTGAAGATAGCAAATTTTCCCAGGTTGGTATCTCGCTAAAATTAATTTACCCCTATAAGAATGGGTACCACAGTGCTTGGGAAGGAGGCATTATCTGATCTTTGCCCTTCCCCAGGTGGAGATTTTCTCCTGCAGATACATACTTTCCTGAAGTAACTGGTAGGTTCTGGTTAGACTTGCCAGTGTCAGAGGTGTCAAAGTTTTTAAGGACGGAGAGGGTATTTCTTTTTTCCCCTGTTTTGTGTATGTAGAGGACTTAGTGGGGTAAAAGAGGTACTGCTTTACTAATAATACTGTGTCAGTGTGTTTGGATAACAGCTACACTGAGGTTGGGGTTGGAGTGGTAGATGGGTTGGTGGGCATGATGACTGAGCAGCAGGAGTCTGCTTGCTCAGGGAGCAACTGGGACAGTAACATTGTAGAAGCATGTCAGCCACCCAAATAAATACTTGAGGTCCTTGTGCAGGTCATGTCAGAGCTTACATGAACATGATTTTGTCGCTACTGAAATGTCAGTCAGAGCTGGCTTGAGCCTGTCTGTCTGTACTGCTGATGCCCCTCCTGAATATAGTCAATGACATGCCTCTTGGTAGCCCATGAGGAGATCACTAGGTCTTGCCCTAGCCTCATTATTTCAGTAAAAAAAGTAAAAATTCTTTGCATTTCTATACTAGTTGCCATGCAAATACTTAAATATTGATTATATTAATAAGTCGTGTCAAAATAGATTTTAAATACATACTTCAGTCTGTGCTGTTCCACACATGGAAGGCTGAGTTGGTTGTGCAATTTTACACACTGAAGCTGTGTCTGAGAACCCTTTGTTTGGTCTCCAAGCCAGTCTTCCTCCTGCTGTAGAGGAAAAATATTATTTTAACTAAAGAAAAAGAAAACAAAAGGCCGCTTCATCCCCAGGTACAGCATTTTACTTCTCTCTGATCAGCATTGGCAGCTGTTCATTTTCTGCCTGAGTGAATTCAGAAGAAATCATTTACCTTACAAGTGATGAATGCCATATGACACTTGCTTGCCTGTATCTTACTAACGTTTAGTTGCAGCCTGACAAAACTCTTCTATTTATTTTTGGATCTGCTAGTAATATTTCATTGAACTAATTATTTATCACGTTTCTGAAATGGGCCAGAAAACCAATCATCCTGTAGAGAAAGCAACTTTGTTTTGCCATACTTGGGTGAATTCATGAAGGAGAGTAGCCCAAGCAATGACATTCCTGTTACTGGAGAAGGGGGTTTCGTATTCAAGCAGCAAGAATTACTAGACAACAAGTTGTCTTCACTGAAACAAATTAACTTTTATTGAATTGCAATTTATCTTATTTCTTTTTTTTGGATATACTCCTCAGTCCATAAGGATGCATTTTTTGCTGATGTTTTTCCACTTGGGCTCAACAAACAGAAATTAAACACGCTGTTTTTGAGAGAGAAATGAGGATTACTCTTTGTGTAAAAGTTAAGGAGAATACTGGTTTTCTTGCTGTTTTTTATTTTTAAGTGAAAATTTGCAAGACTGAATAGGACTATTTCCACATCATTTTGATTGCTACTTTGTGTGGTGTGTTTAAGATTACAAACTATGACTATGAATGTTAGTTACAAATTAGTAATGAACAGCATCTCCAATAAATGTGTTCCACTTAAACGGATTAAAAATGTTATGTTCAATTTTGTACTTAGTAATGCTTTAGAAGTCAATACATACAAACACTGACTAATAAATACAGTCAGAGCTATGGAGCCAGCACTCTTCAATATTGCCACTGAAAGGGGAAAAGTAGTGTTATCAATAGCACAGCAGAGTAATAAACTGTAAAATATCTTGGATCAATGTTTTCTTTATCATAGTTGCACGTTTGGTCCTAGTATCTGAATGTGAAGGATTTTAAGCAATGAAAATAGCTGTTTGTCAAGAAGGTGGGAGAACACATTATGCAGTCACTAGATGAGGGGCAATTTTTAGTACAAATGAACATGACTTCACCGGTGACAGTAGAT
The DNA here is from genome assembly GCA_013398125.1 of Aegotheles bennettii. Taxonomy (NCBI): domain Eukaryota; kingdom Metazoa; phylum Chordata; class Aves; order Caprimulgiformes; family Aegothelidae; genus Aegotheles; species Aegotheles bennettii. Next base: position 54,903 of record VZRW01004254.1, on the reverse strand, counting down.
GCACATAAAATTTATTCCAGTTGAGAGGATCTCTTTTTCTTTTTCCCTTCTGTCAAGTGAAAAAAGTTTTATTCATAAAGAATGTAAAGTGTAGCATTTCAGCCCAATGCTTTTTTTTTTTAGCCTCTACAGGAAATTTGGGTTTAAAGCTGAATTTTAAAAGTTAGCCAAAAATTTTGGTTGTTCTTCACTTTAAACCAAATGTGTATTTGTGTGTGAACCAGCAAGGATATAATAATGCATATGACCTGGTATATTTCAGAATATATTTATCTTTGAAAGATGAAGAGTAATGTGCTAATCTGTTAGATGGAGGAATTTGACAGAAAGGCTCTTGCCAGGTGTTGCTCAGTTGGTTTTGAAGAAGCTGCTCCAGGGAAGTTGCATCCTGGTGACAAAGTTTGCTGGGTTTAAAACAACTTCTTTTCTTGTTCCTGCTGGAAGTCACTGACCTCATGAGTGGACTATTCCAGCCTTAGCTCCCATCAGTATGTGCACTGTACAGCAGAACAATGCATTTACATAGCACCAGGCTTGCAGGCTTTTGAGGTTAACTGTAGCTATAAGCTTGGGGAGAGCAAAAAAATGTTTCCTGGTTCTCCTTCCAATCACTCATGTACAGAAGTATGAGCTTCAGTTTTGGCTTAGAGACTGCATTATTCCCCACCCCCTGCCCTCTGGTATCTGAGCTTCTTAACCCTTCAGTGTGGGAAAAGCTATCACTTGTAGACCTTTTAAAAGAAATTCTTTCTTTTAGAGGTGTATAGAAGAAGAGTCAGTGTGAGTATGATGACCAGGGTGCAGAATGGGCATTAGTTATGAAGATAATAACTTGGTAGGTGAAGCTCATATATTACAGATTTCTCTGATGTGTGACACCATTAACAAGGTTAAAAGGACATTAAAAAGAGAAGTAGAATTTCAGTTACTTTTGCATGGTATTTTTTACCTTTGTGAAACTCTGTGAGATGGCAGAAGTGGGAAAGTGATGCATTTTTAGCATATAGGTGTTTGCAGGAGATGCAAACCAGTGAACTGCACTATCAAGCAGTCTTGCTCCTGTTATCAGTCTGATTATTCTCAGCGTAAGAACCAAGAAGTCAGGGTCGTTACATGCTTTCAATGATGCTTTCTCAGCCATTTAAATCTAGAAGGTATTTGGAATATTTTGGGATTGGATGGGGAAACAGCTTTCAAATTGCTTATTCTTGCACAAGAGATCTTGCTTGGAATGGTTAGCAGACTTAATCAGTATGTCTGGTGTAAGAACTCTTTCTGTGAGATGGAAGCTGTTAGAACTGAATGCAGAGGGGGAACAGTCCTGTATTAAATCCTGAATATTTAAGGTATTATTTTCTATTTTGGTTTTTTTTATGTGTCTTGTCATTCTCTGTTTTTTTGTGTTAGGTTGGGGATTTTGTTGTTGGAGGTGGTTTTGTTGTTTTGTTTCAATTCACTCAGCACATCACACAGAGGATACAGGTAAATTGGCCCCATGTTAAAGTCACACAAATTTGTGGCATCAGATTATTCCTGAAAAGCTCATTATTCTCAATGTACTTGCCATTGTCTTTAACAGTGCTTACTTCTTTGCTCCAAAGTAATTTGGATTTCCTCATAAATTTCTCTTTATTTTAATGTAGTTAAGTTGATGCTGTTGGGTATATTCCTTAATCTTGTCCATTTCGGAGCTCAGATAATTCAAAAAGGTGTATTTGTCAATATTGATCATTGAAATGACTTCCTATTAAGTAATTTTCTTTCTAAAAGGCAGCCATTAATTATGCTTTTCTTCGCTCTCTGTTAGGTTGTTATTAATTCAGAACTCATTATCCTTTTCTCCTTTTCCTCTGAATAATCTCTCATGAAAGGTCTTGGCCAACATTAAATAACAAATGAAGTCAATTCTGAATGTAGTTACAGGCTCCCACTTGTTTACTGTTTAAAAACACTTTGAAATAACAGGTTAAAACTGTAAGCTTTCTTTATAAAGCCAAAGTCCTCTCTGGTTTATTCAGTCAGTATTTATCACATTGCTGTGTTATCCTATCTTTACCTAATACTTTAGGGTTAGTCCTGCAGGTTGCTGACTGAAGCTGCTTTGAAGACTCTTCATAACTGTACATGTGTGTTGCAACTTCTGGTGCTAAGCAGAGCTCTGCTTCGTAACTTGGGGAACATTTGAACCCTTAGCTCTTTGGTGGGGCAGTGAGACTTAATTTTATTTTTGTTTTGGAAGAGAGATCATCTGGGAATAGCTTGCCTTACTTCTTACAGTTAACAGCTTGCTTTCTTGGCCCTGCTCCTTTTCCTTTATATTCTTCAGGCACTCAGCAAACTGTCCGGCCCTGGGCATTTAATTTTTCAAGCTGTTGTGTAGATTTGTGTCTCCGACATCATGTTGTAATGTCCTTCTAAGTTTGGACAAGCCTCTAATAAATAATTTAATCTAAATAATTTAACTCTTCATTGTCTTGATGCCTTTTATTTCTGTTTTTATTCTCTAATAGTTAGTCTACAAAGGACTGTTTTTTTCCTCCAGGCATGTCTTCTCCCGGTTGACACAGGCCTGTGGGCCATATACCAGCCTTGATACTAAGCAATCATTTATGTTTTCTTTAATGAAATAGTGAAACATTGTTAATGAAAGGAACAACAAAATAAACAAGAAAGTGTTAGTACCCTGCTGCCATGAACCTGAGTCCAAATTGTTACCTACCGCTCCCTTTGTAAACATTCATGGCAGAATATCATTAAGAAATCTGCCCATTCCTATCCTGTCATGCACCACTAGACATTGTCTCAAAGAATCACACAGAATGTTAGGGGTTGGAAGGGGCCTCGAAAGATCATCCAGTCCAACCCCCTTGCAGGACAACCTAGAGCAGGTCACACAGGAATGCATCCAGTCCGGTCTCATCATATCATTGGCTTGTACATAAGTTATCCTTGCCGTATTTGATGCAATGCCACCGTGGCACATTTTTGAGCTAAATGGTTGGAGACTAGTTGGAGACTGGTTATAGCTTGCACATCTGGTTATTTCCCCTGCTGTCATAGACATCTGATTCTTGCTAGATGAAACTTCTAAATGCTGAAGTCTGCTGACATCATCAACAGCTCTCAAAAGTTTAGGTTCTTTTGCATTAAAAGTATCAAATAGAACAAATAGGTTCTTTTGCATTAGAAGTAATTTTTACAATGAAAAGTCTACACCAGAATTTGCCTATGCACCTTTGGCCCTTTCTATACTTATATAGTGAGGGAGATGAGGTTAAACACGTTCTGTGTATCTCATGGTCTTTGTGTGCATGTTCTTCAGTGGTCCTTCTTTATCATTCTTAGGACACACTCTGGCTAGCTCAATCACAGGTGCACAAGTAGAGATGCTGAAAGAGACTCTGTCACCCAAACCTGGGCAGACTCTACCCTGTCCAGAGAGTGATCATCTTCTCTAGCTCTTTCTCCTTTTCTGGAGGTCTCTGGACTGGAGAGAGAGCAGGAATACCCTTGATGTGCTGTGCAACAAAACAGGAGAACAGGCATAGAGCAGGTCAAAGTAGAAGGCGATGCAAGTAGAAGGCCCTGCAAGTAGAAGATATGCCAGCATGAATTCTTAGGAATTACTGAGTTGAATACTGACTTACTGAAAAGGGTTTTCCTACATGCTAGGTGTGACAACATCTTTCTGCACTTGCCGAGCATTATTTCTAGCCCACAGCTTTTCCCTGCACTTTGTTTCGATTCCTGTCTCCTTTAAGAAACATCCATTTGTAATCTATTCTGTAACTATTGGACAAGATTTTCATTTTTAGAGGTTTTATTGTAGCCCTAGTGATTTCTACTGTGTTGCTTTGATCTTGCTTGTAGTTTTAGTTATGAGTTTAATAAGCAGCAGCTTCCATTGCTAGATATTTTACAGGTATTTATGGATGCTATAGCTATGTCTTCTCTGTTTAGCTCCTTTTAACCAACAACCTGAAAGATTTAAAGGTTTAAAATTTAGTCATTTGAAATTCATCACAGCTGCTTGTCCTTGATGATTGTTGTCTGTTATTTTTTCATGTACAATTGCATACTCATTGCAATTGCAATACAATACTTCTCCCACATTATCTTATAAAGAAAATGCTGCAGTTTCTACATATTGCACAAGGTGTAATTGAGAACAGTTTTCTTTCTTTTATGTTGTAGAATTGTCATATAGAGTCAATATTATTCTTTAGATTGCCTTTGTTATGTTCTTTAAATACCTGATTCTGGAAAAGATGACATAGGAAAGGTTTGATAAGGTTTATTTTTCTATATGAAGCTAATTTGTCAACAGTATATGCACAAGGTTTCCTGGAAAAGTTGCCATTTGCTAAGTCAATGGTACATTTCCAGCAAGGTAAGGAATAAACTCTCTTCAAACTGTCACGGAATGACAGGCTTTGCTTACTGTAGACTGTGTGATGAACAGAGGGAGGTATTTTAGGCTGTGATTTTGAACATTGGCATGATTGTGTGCAAGAAGCTTTCATAAGAGTAGCAGAGTATTCCTTTTCCATCTGGTATATTCATGTTTTTGTGATAATAAATAAAATGTGTGCTTTCAAAATGGGAAGCCATTTGAATTAAACTATGTCTAAATATTTGAAGATGTCAAAATACATTTTTGTCCTGGTTAGAGCCAGGACAGAACCAATTTTCTTTTTAGTAATTTTAATTTACAGTTAAGTCTCTCCTAAGTAACTGCACTTGCTGAAATGAAGAGCATGTTGTTTAGTCAGTGTCTCCTCCTAGGACTGATTACTCTTGATGTTTATAGTTACTGCTGGAGAATGGTATGCAGAACCAAGGGCACTGCTTGCTTCTGTTAGAGTTCTTATGCATCACAAATGAAAGGGAGGAAAGGGGTCACACCTATGACCCTCCTACGGGGAGGAGCAGACTGGAAAGGTGACCCAAAATTGACAAAACAAAGTATTCCATCCCATATGCATCATACTTGGTATAAATCTGAGGGATCACGAGGGTCAAGGTATCTTCTTCCATGGCTGGCATCCTGAGCGAACTCTGTCTGTTTTTCTGCCTTTGATCTCAATCCGTGTGTTCCTGACTCCATGAATTCCTGACTCTCAAGGTATCTGCCTCCAGCTCCCGTCTGCTGCTGACTCTAGGAATCACCAGGCACTTTGCCAGGGCTGCCCTGCAGCCTCAGTGGTGACATGAGTGTTGTTGGGGGGGCATGATATTGAGTTTGTATATGTTTGTACATATTTCATTATTTTCTTTTTCATCATTATTTTTTCATTAAAGCTGTGTAGTTTAGTTTCCAACCCGTAAGTCTCTCTCCCTTATTCTCTTTCCTTTCCCTTTCTAGGAAGGGAGAGGGGTAATAGAGAGTATCTGTCATTCATTTAATTGCTGGCTCAGCATTAAATGTCAATTTTTCAGACCTTGAATGAACATAAATGTTTGTATATTTGTATATACCAGACAGTGGCTGAATGTGTAACTGTGAACTTAAAACTGACTGTTTCTGGCCCTCTGTAGCTTAATAGATTGAAAGATGAATTTTTTTTTATTACTTCTTAAAATTCACTTATATACTTAGAATATGTACCTATAATAACTATATAAATAACTGAAGCATTTACATTTAAATAGTTGGTTGTTTCCTCTTGTTAAAAGTTCTATAAACTGTATCTGAAAATGACAGAAACAATTAAATGAAAACTTAAGTTCTCTATTAAAAAACAAACTGATATGTCCAGCTATGCATTACAGATTGCAGTAAAACTAATAATATCTTGCAAAGATTTGGTTTGGTATGAGCAAGTAATCTAGTAGCTGCTCTGCATGACACTGGTCTGCCCTTGGCTTAGAAACACAGCAGTGACTTACTCAAATCTCTGTACTAGTTGTGTTCTTGAGTTGGTCGAATGCAGACAAAGACCAAGAAGAAAGGCTTTGAAGCTGATGTCTGTTTAATTACTTTAAGATTCATTGCTTTCCTCCTTCTTAATTAAGCTAAGGTAATTATGAAATCTGTTTGACAACTGAACTCTAAAAGTCATCAGTTTGTTGCTCATCTATTTGATAAATGGACAGGTAGAGACTAGTTAGTTTCAGTCCTTTTGCTAGTTCTCATAAATGAAAGATGGAGTAAAGAGGTTGTTTAGAAAGACGTGTTAGGGTCTCTTTTCTACAAAAGTTGTGGTAGCAATAGAGAAACTCTATAGAATGGAATTTGAAAGATTCAACCAATCAACCAGGCAGAAATAAAATCTCCATAACCTAACAGACCATCTGAATTTCCCACACTTTCTTTTGTCCATGATACATCAGAATACTTTTACAGACCTAAAGACTTCAGCTGCTCTAGAGTGTTAGGAAAGAGCCATCGAAGGAGGTCTGCAGACAAGTAAAACCACAGTTTTCCAATATTTGATTTATATTGTTAGTTGGTATGAGGATGTTGCCTTAATATGATTATTATATGCACATGGTACGAAATGTCACTATGTGGTGTTTAATATTTAGATCGATTGACAAAAGTCAGGGAGCCAAATCAAACAATTGCCTTTTGAAGTGTTACCGTGACATCAATATTAAAATCCAACTTCTGTTTCATTAATGAGCTGGTGATTCCTTTGGGAGCTTCCTGATAGCCAGGCACTCTGCAATGCTTTTCATGATGCAAGATGATACTAAACCATGAAACGTGAAAGTATAAATATACAAAGCATTGTGTATGTGCACATACAAAAGTGCATGCTTTTGCTACAGTGAAGTAGTACTGGACTAAACAGATCAAATTGACAGGAGATCTATAGTAAAACCCATGCAAATACATACTGTGATCATTGAACCTATCATTTCCTTGTGGAAGTGTCTATAAGGTAAATATATTAGAAGGTGGGGAATAACCAGGAGAATTTAAAGTAACTGTGATCTTACACATCTAAAGGAGTAGCAGCAATTTAGTAGAATGTAAAAGACAAGCAGGATTATAAAACTTTAAAATGTATACCTATTCACATTTGGATTTTGCAGCCCTTTCCACAGCACGGGCACAGAGCATCAGACTTGTGCAAGATGAATGGGCAGGATGTTTCGTATTATGATTAATTTATAAATGATAATAAATATTGTATCAGCTGCCAGTCCTGCTTATTTCTGTATCTGATCACTGTTAAATAAATGTTTTACTAAGAATAGATATTTAGAAAAATTACCTTGTCCCTTTTTTACTCTGCTGGATTGGCTGTTCACCATTTACTTATTGTGGTGTTGTAGGTCAGCAAGGTTATGTAACTGTTAATGAATTAATCCAGTCTGGATTTTTACAAATTCTTCCTAATGTTGTAGTCATAAACATATCAACTAAGTTAACTCCTCCTGGGCTAAGAGAAAGGTGCATCAGACCTTAGGAATTCCAGAAGCAGAGCACAGAGAAAACCACAACTTAGATCCAAGTCACAGTTGTTAAGTTCCTTCAGTTTTGTTCCAGCATTTTTCCAGGTCTGGATTGCCACTTTCTCCATGCTATGTTTGTGACTGCATTCCTGTCTCCTGTCATTCCTGTTATAATGACAGGCTGGAAGAAACATCTGCTAAGGACTGTTCTCTACCTTGCATTTTTAATGGCAATGAAGACAGGTTGTTTCATTGCTGGTGTTGACTTCCATGAGTAAAGGATTTTTGTGATTTGGTCCCAGGTAGATGGATGTTTGCACGACTATGTCATGAAGACAGAACTATCAATAAATATTTATTAGCATAGAAAAAACTCTGACTAACTTGGCCTACCTGGAGTAAATGTTTTGGAGTACTTGTAGTGTTCACCCAAATCTGTCTATCCAGGCTACGTGCTCATGTACCACTACAGTCCTTATAACTTCAGCTTCTGTGCCATATTTTCAATACATCAGTCACACCAGAATATCCAAAATAAATATAACTCATCTGGTGTGTCACATCCAGTATTTCAAATATTCTCTGCTGTCTTGATCTTAGATACCTGATTTCACTAACCATCTTTGAAAGAATATACTTTTTTGCTTGTATGGGTGTTTCAAAAACATATGAGGTGACCCTGGAATCCTGCTGGGGGAAAATGACATTTTCCCAGCAAGGTACAGTGTTCCTAAGGGACCCACACAGGATATACACTCTTTCATATCTCTCTTAAGAAATTTAGACCTATAATTTATAGAGCCAGTTTGGGGGTTTATTTTTTCTATTTTTTCCATTTTCTTTTCTCATGACATATTTTTTGTTCCGAGAGAACAGAACATTGTCTGAATTCTTCCTGCTTCAACAAAGCACTCCTGTCTTTTCAAGGACAGATCATTAATTCTTGGTGTAGCCTGTTAAATTTTGCGTGCCAATATTATCGAATTCCCCAATGGAGATGTGCGGGGTAGGTAATTATGGACTTCACTACTCCAATATGAAGCCAGCAAAGACAAGGTTTATTTACTTTCTATCCCTTATATACATTCGGACCACGCGCCTAAAACGTACACGCTGATTGGTTAGCACCCCCTGTACGTGGGGCAGACATGCGTGTCAGCAGCACTGCTATTGGTCTAAACTGACAACGCTCCCTATAGGTCCATGCTCTTCCTGGTAGCCTACTGGACACGTCAGCTGGAAGTAAAGTTGCCTTACTTCTCGGTGTTTCTTTCTGTTTCCCTTCCGGTGTCCGATTGGAAACAGCCGATGTTCTTTCTGCTTCCTGCCCCTCGAGATGACCTCTGGTACATGGCTGCGTGTTTAATCACAAGGCTACAAAGTGGCTGGTTCATTACCTGCCATCGTCCTACCCCAACAGAGTTGGTTTAGAATCTTTTTCTCAACTACTTCTGTAGCCCTCGGGAATAATTTTTTTCCATATGATTAATTTGTTGTTACTGGATTGTGAGGTTTTTTGTTTGTTTTGTTTTTTGTTGATGTCTTGTTGTTGTGGTGGTTTTGTTTTCTCCTATTGCAGGATGCATTTTAATCAATCTTGTTTCTCTAGAGAATCATTAGTTCCATTCCTTTCCAGGTTTAGCTACCTAGAAACCTTCAACAAGTTCTTAATTCCTAGAGCAGACTGTTTCCTGAATGTACATAGTACTTCATAGCTGTTAGTCACCCAAGCCATAAACTTGTGAGTGATTTCCTGGATATAGCTACCAAACAGAAGGGTTCTTGATGTTGAAGGCACATAGCTCTTCAAACCAGATAGTTATGAGGAGAAGGAGTTAACCAGTTCAATAGTCGAGCCATGTGGTCAGTCTGTAGAGTGCCTGATGTCATCCTTTTTAGTAATTACCTGAAAGCTTTTGGAGAGAAGCATGCACAAGAGAATAATCAAAGAGTTTGAAGCAGTCTTTCCTGGAAAGTTCTGGACCATCTTCCTCTTATTCTGTTTTTAATTTCTTCTTTATGTACAGAGTTGGGATTGAGAACAGTTGTTTAAATGTTTCATATGAGCTTTTGTTCACAGTTCTATTGCTGAAACAACATTGAATTTGTGCTTTTCAGTGTTTGAATTTCCAGGGAATCTGAACACCCATAGCTCTCATTGCCTTCTGTTTTGCAGTTGGAAACACTGAACTTTCACCATCCAATTGTTTAGGCCTTCTATATTTTTCCCCAACCTCTTTAGTCTTTATTTATTTTACTTAAATTAGTAGAGGGTAGTGATTTTTTTTTTTAATGAACAACTTATTTTAACATATTTGAGAGGTTTTATTATACTCTCCCAAAGTCAAATTCTCCTTTCTGCAAAGAGCAAATGAAACATGATGATGCTATTCAAATTATTTTATGTTGTGCTCAGAGATGCTTAGATTTCAGCTTAATCTCTCTCACAATGAGGAATTTAATCTACCAAGACATAGAAGAGAAATTACTTTCATTTTCTTTTGGTATGAGTAGTCTGAACATGTGCTCAATGTGTATTTCCTTGTTTCTGCAAGAGGTTAATGTTGGAAGCATTTGCTTCTTACTGATATTAACTCAGCCTCGCCGTAGATCCTATAGAAACTGATGCATCCATAAAGTCCTAATTCCTATAGATTTGTGTCTTTATGAGAATCTCAGCTGTTGTTGAAAGGAAGGTGTTTGTATATCACTGTTATTATGTCGGAAACAAATTTGGAAACATGAGCCCTGCTGTCCAGAAAACTGCAAACAAATATGCAAATATATTTTTAATCCAGTCATGTAATTGGGGGGTGTGGTTCATGATTTCTGAATGTTTGAGTTACTATACTTCTTCTATCTCATAAACAGAGCCTAAATAGTGAAGTGTCTTTATTGCTGAATTTATAGCATTAGGGTTATAAACAACTGTCAGAGTAAAAAAAAAATCTCTGCTTACTGGTGTAACTTTCTATAATCAACCACTGACTAAGGTTATGAATAAGTGCTAATTGCAGTGGCAGTAGAATTACTAGCAAGAACGAAGGAGAAAGCAGTGGTTCACTCAAACTTATTCTTCTCTCTGGTTCTATACACAGACCAAATTAAAAATTCTGCTGTATTCAGGGGTATCTTCTTGAGTTGTATCACTGATGCCTTGTTTTACTAATGTAAAATTATGCTTTTATTCTTTCAGTCTGAATGAAAATATTCACATGTCTAGAATAAATTGAAGTTATGGAGCTAGATTCTGAATTGGATGCCAAAGCTAGATAGCTGATGTCTAAATTTGTGTTTATCTCAAACACTGCCAGAATTGTACAGCCATTGCTCTTCCTTCCTCTATAGTTTTCTGGACCTTGATAGTTTGTTTAGATTTTTAAAATAATATTATTATCGTTTATACCTGTACATAAAGCTATGATGGTTGCTTATCCAGTGTGTAAAAGTTAGATTTCTTCTCAAGATGTTGTTCTGAGGGACTTAGAGACGAAAAGAAACACAAGTTCTCATTATTGTTTTTGTAGAATATGCAGTGGCACCAAAGAAAGTGCCAGATATAATTCTGGTCTGAGTAGTTGCAGTTGGCTCTAAACCTGCCATTATATGGGGGAAATTCACCTTAAGATTTTACATGTTCCACATGTATTAACTGTTCTTTTTTATTACACTGGTAAACTATTTACTCAACTATATTATGCTAATTTTCTTTGGGTGGAAGGAACCACATGTGTTAGATGATACAAGTTCTAAAATTTGCCAGTGTGCTGTATTGATCTGAAAATCTGCCTTTCCTCTCTTGGGTATCACTGAACTCAGGTCATTTGTGTCAGGGGAACTACTAGGATTCCTTTTCCTGGGTTGTCCTTGCCATCTTTAAAACATCTTTATACTTTTTTTTTTCCGCTCATTCTTGCTTTTGTGTTTCTTTTCAGACATCTTTCTTTCTCACCAACAGTGGGTAGAACTCCTACCCTTCTTTTCCACACAGACCTCTGGCTTTGTACCTGTTGGCAAACTTTGAGTTTTTAAATTTTCATCTCCTCTATTCTTCATCTTTTTTTCCCTTTCAATATGGTGCCTAGAGATATAGTTCAAGGACTAGTTCTCCTAGGCTGGTATAGCAAAACATCTGTGCTTCTGTTTTTATTGAGGATTTTCTGAGCAATGCAAACAGCTAGGCACTTAAAGATAATGGAATGAAGGCTCTGAGTCTGCAGCTAATGACAAAGTTGCAGAATTTGCATTTTTTTCTTGTGCCTGCTTTCTCCCAGCATCCTAGATTTTTGTCTCAAGTCCCAGTCTGGATGACTTCTGGCCTCATGTAAACTATTCATTAACCAGAGTCTCAAAGGTTCTGTTAAATACAAGAACTCTTCTGAAACGCGGTGAATTTTGCCCCTCTCCTCCACCCCTGAAAGAATCCAAGTAGGACGTTTTTTATTTTACAGAAAAAGAAGCTAAGCCTCCTGGTTGCATCTTCTGTAGGTAAACATCTTGCAGCAGTACCACTGGTGGTGCTCAGGTTGGGCAGTCACAGTTATACCCCGAGTGCAGGACTCAGCCATACTGTGTATATGTATGCAGCACAGAGCTGTTGCAGACACAGACAAAGAGGAGGCTGTTCCAGCCAATGAAGACAACAGGATGAAAGATTCATATCAGATTCTCAGTGTCTCCTCTTCATCCAGGCTGTAAATCGCTTGCCCTTATTTGCCCTACTTTGTTATTCACAGAGAGAAAACATAGCTGCAGGAAGGGGAAAACCTGCTGCTTGGGGAAAACCTGCTCCTTACACGCTGAACCATCCTTAATTGTCAGTTACCAAATTGGGCCCACAACAGTTATTTCTCAAACCAGAAACTCACTTTGCTTTGTCTTATTTTAAGCTACAAAATTACTCACCATTAATGATGATGTGCATAGTGTTTAACTAGAGAGAGCATTAAATTAACTTTTCTTCTTGAAACACATCATATCTAACTTGAAAGTCATATTTGTCTAGAGCTTAACTGGTACCAATAGAAATAACATAGCTAATTAATGTCAGCTCATAAAACTAATGACTGTCTTCTTTCCAAGTGGTAGCATCAGTTCATTTGGTGGCATGTACAGTGTTTTGCTTTTAGTCACTTGGCTTTCAATTTTTTCTAAATCAGAAGTCTTGTCCAGAGTTTCTGCTTTATGTTGGCAGTCCCCAAAAGCATCTATTCTCTTAAACCCAAACCAGGACTAGGCAACTGTGGTTCGTCCCGTGTCTTAATTTTATTTTAAATTATGTATGCTGTTGTATTTCAGTGTCTTTGAACAATTTTATAACTCTAAACCCAGTATCTTTCCCTTCTCAATAATGATTAAGGTAGATCTGTTTTATGACCAAGCTTGCAAAATCTCATCTTACAATTTGCATGCATATGTCAGCACTTATACAATGCAGGCATTCAGAAAGAAGATCTGAAAAGTTTTTCGAGGCATCTTATTTTGAAACTTCAGCATTTATGCAAGTGATTCCTTATCCTTGGGATGAACTTTGTTAAATTCAATTGCATTCCTATAAAGCTAAGAATACACTTTCCTTTGCTGTGGGACAAATTATGATGTTAAAGCTTCAGGCTCCTGTCTACACAGTTGCCAAGGGCAAAATTCCAGTTGAGTTCAATGACATTATCCCACCAAAGCCTAAAACGACTACTCAGTTAGCCACTGAATATTGCCAAATATGCAGATGGGAAAAAACAGTAGCCATGAACTTGTAGCAAGAGAGGGAGAAAGGAGGAAGAAAGACTGAATTCTTAAAAATTCAAGAGTTGCAAGGATTGGAAAACTGAGGCCCATAAAGACATATAAGGCATTTGTACGTCTGCAGAGTTGGAATGGTTTGGTCTTCACAGACACGCCAAGTGTTTGGCAACTGCAGTTCCAGTCAGTGGAATCACACCAAGTGACTTGTTCACCTGAAGGTCCAGATGCAAAGTGGCTGTGAGAACTGAAATTCCCTGCTAGGACAATAGTAAATTAAGAAAAAAAACCTAACAAAAACCAACGAAAGACAGAGGACATTATAAGGATGTTTAATGCACTTAGAATGGATCATCCCTGCTGCTTCTGTCTAATATTGATCAAGGACAGTTTTGCCTTACCACAAGTCCTAACCACAAATACAACAATGCAAAAAATCTACTTTATAAAAGAGTAAGGGTGCTTTTAACCTCACTGATAGACCCAGCAGAAGGGATAAATCAGAGCTTCACTTATCTCCACTCATCAGCCAGTTTTATAGTTGTGGCGTGTAACTAATATCCACCTGTCCATAGCATATTAATTGTTTGCAATCTGCTGTTCTCATTCAAGCCTTTGGGGATTTTGAATCGCTTTTTTTCTTGGAGCAGTAGCACAGCTGTGTGCCTCTGCTACAGCATTACTCAAGTGCTGGTATGTACATTAGCTCAAGGGCTGCACAAAAATCAAAGGTAACAGGTCCACAAAATACCACAAATTTATTAACCACTCTCTGTTTCCAGATTTCTCTAGCAAACTGCTTCATTATGTGTAAGCCTGAAACACTCGTTTGCTCTACCTTCATGTGCAGCCTCCTGCTTTTCACACCCACTTGGTTCAGCACGTGTGAACTCAAGCTGTAAATTCCCACTAGGGAAGTCTTTCTCCATGGAAGACAGTGGTGGTGTTTGCTTGCAAGCATGTTTGGCTTGCTTGGCTAATTAAAACATTTTGTTTACAATTACATTAAAAGCAAATGCATGGAAAGACAAATTCTTCCTCCTAATTAGAATTGTACCAAGATATTTCACCATCAGTCAGCTCAACCTGAGTTAATTGTTGTAGGTTTCAAAAATTAGCTGAAGTGTGCAGCATAAAATTGTTCTTCTGCAAGCAATAGCTGTAACTTTAGCTGTGAGGAACAGAGGCTTTTGTCACTGGCACATGAGGAAACTGAGTTTATAAGCTTCCTTTGGTAGATGCAGTGCTGAGGGCTTCATGCAGGATATGTAGTCCTTAAAGACTCTTAAAGACTGGTTTTTAAGAGTCCATTTTAAAATGGGCTTGGGGTTATATTTTGCACATTGTCAAGGAAACAAGTACCACTATGCTTGTAGCTTTGGTGTACCTTATTGGTGATCATAGTTTCTCTGACACTAAGAGGCTTCATGTGAGTAAGATCTCTCCAAAGGACTACACACAAAAAGTAGCTGCTGAAAAGACTTCCAGTGGCTTCTTGGAACCCAAGAGGTATGGAATCAGGCTAGAAAGCAGTATTTCAGCCTATGAAGGAGACTACCCCACTGCCCTAACAAATCTATCTGTTAGGTGTTTTCCTGCTCCATGCAGCATCATCTCTGTCTTGCATTGCTTCCCTTCAGTGGAAGCCAATTTTAAGAAATATGAGTGGCTTAATTCTGTTCCAATGAGTTTTCTGCCTTATAGTCTACAATAAGGGAATACAAGAGGGAAAGAACAAAGAGATTATGGATCTCAGCTAGCCCTTACCCAAGCATCAAAAACCTTAATTGCCTGAATAGCCCTATGTACTGAAAATTTACTGTCTTCTCCCTTTTCCCAGGGAACTTGTAATAGCTTGGAGCTGAGTTGTCATCAGTCCTTTTCTTGCTGGGTGCTAAAATAGCCAACACAAGGGATTTCTGTCTTCCCTGTCCTGTGCAGCTCCCTTAAAAAGCAAGGTGTTATTTTAATGGTGATGCTTGGTCTGTCTATGGGATCAGTGTGGCCCCCTTTGAGGAGAAGCAGCATAGAAATCTTGATGGGCTTGCAACCTCTCATCTCCATTTCCAGCTGCCCTGCTAGCAAGGGGACTATCTCAGTATCATGTTGCACTGCCTTGTGGTCTCGGGGCTCTCTTGTGGCTTGTTTGTCAACCCCACTTAATTTTCTGAAAATGAGTTATGAAATGGGAATTCCTTTGTGTGACATTGTCCAGGCAGCTCACTTTGGCCTTCTGCACACTCTGAAGACTGATCTCAGGGTGTTCTCACTGCAAATTTTTCTCACAAGGTAGGGGGAGAAATTGCTCCACCATTTCATTTCTGTGCTGGGTATTGCACTTCTCTAGTGTGGTCAAGTCCATTTGGCAAGTTTGTCCATTTCTTAAGAAGTTTATTATTAGCTGTGTAACTATTGGGGAAGAAGGATTATTGGGAGAAACAAAGGGAAAGGGGCTGCTGAAATGTTTATAAATGAGTTACCATTGCAAAAGTGAGCTGTTTGTCTGCCAGTCATTTTTCACTTTATTCCTCAGAACTGAGTGCCTTATTTTCATTTCACTGAATATTTCAATAAAGTCACCTTTTGCCATCAGCATTTATCATCTACATTTTCCTCCTTGCATCATGTTTAATCTCTCTACCTTAATTTTGTTGTTTGGCATATATTTATTGATGATTTACTTAAAGGCTTATGCTGTTAAACAGCCTGCCACCAAACCCATAAATGGGTAAAGAAATAAATGGATAAAAAACCTGTCCGCACTGCGATTTCAGTTTATGCAGAAGCAGCTGCCTTGTTCAGGTTCTTAAGAGCTGTGTCATATCTTTGAAACTGTCAGGCTTGAGCAGTGAATTGGGTTTCCTTGATGGAGCTGAACTCCAGGAATCTTTTCCTTTTATACCGCAAGAATAAAAACTTTTCCTAGTTTCAAACTTTGTCTCTTTCTTTAGTTTACTTTTCCTAAATCTCTTTTGATAATGTTAGAGGGCTGGGGCCTTTGAGATGTTGTTTTTATCCCATTTTACCATCTTGTTTTTTCTTACTCTCTGGCTTTGACAAATTTGCTAAGGCACTGGAACTACCCAAGCTTGCTCACTCAATGAATTGCTCTACCTTTTTGGATGTCAAGCTCTGTTGTGCTCTGCCTCTAATCATTCCTTTCAGGAATTAAGAATATGGCAGTAAAGATGCCTTAAAAACATGATTCTTAAATTTCATGTGTAATAAAGTATATGTAAAGCTGTATTCAAGTTCAGCCTGAATGAACACTGACCCAAAGATACTTCATAACTTTGAGCTATGCCTTTCACAAAACAGACTATAAGGAGGAGTGGAAAAATAAAGTTGAGGGCTACTTAATTTCCCACTTGCTTCTTTCATTCTATTCATAAGGAAAATAGCCCTCTACTTTATTCAACTTTTCATCAATTTGGAGAGCAAATAAATGAGAATTGCTGTAAGTAGAACATCATTCAACCATTATGTAGTCATAAAAGTAGTAGGAGCTAAGGAAGTATTCAAAATGCAGGTGCAAAAAACTCAAGAGCCAGGGTAGCATTTCTATTATCCAATCTAGCTCCCCAACCTCCTGCTAGTGCTCTGAGCTAATTTTCAGTGGAACGATTTGACTGAAAACCAATTAGAAAAACTATTTATGAGCCACATTGCTACACAGAGGTGCAAAACACTACAACCACCAAGTAACTAGGTAATACTCTGTGAATAGACTTCCCTGCCCCAAGTCTCTTGATATTACCTAAAAGATAGTTCACTGTCTTCAGATGGGAGTTTCTTCAGGGGACAGTTTCTTCAGGGGACAGTTATTCAGGATAGTACTCTATGCTAGTCCCTTAAGTGGAATTATTTTAATGCACTAGGATCAGAAATAATGGTTGGTGTAATATTTAGTGTGTTGCTGGTCAGGCAGCATCACCAAGCCTTGTTCTAAAATGCTGTGAACTTTCATAGTCATTCCCAAAGGAACAGATCAAGATGAGAGCTCCCGTGGTGAGAGCTCTTACACAGTAGCATGTAACCCAATTTGTCCTCTGACCAGCACACGGAACAAGATGTTTATAAAAAGGGGTGTGAAAGAAAACTTTAGTGTAGTTATGTTGAACTGAGATGCTCAAGAGCTACTAGGAAGCAGCAGAAAAGATGATGGTGTAAGATGTTCTCAGATAGCTGCAGCTGGGCAGTGGTAATAAACTGGAGGCTGGTATTAACTACCTGAAATAGTAAAAAGCTTCAAGGAGGTTGAAAGCCTTTCTCTGTGAGAGGTCCTTAATGTGTGGTTACTTGAAAACAGTGTCTTTACAACTTGTTCTTCTGCAGTGATATGGATAGAGGATAAGTATTTCCAGCCTTGGTCCTCCCCAAGTTTACTCAACTACAGTTACCACTTTTTAAATAAAACCCTCTTTTGTGTTTTTTTCCTTCAAGTAGTTTGGTGCAGTGTTGAGCATGCTTAGAAGACTCAAATCCAGAGAGGACTTAGAGTACCAGGATGCTTCATATCTGAATCCAAATATTCTAATGTGACTGCCCTTGATACGCACCCTAGCCAAGAAAGGGGTGAAAGGGAACACAACTTTCACTGTCTAGGGAAATAGCTGTTTTAAACAGAGGTGCCTTAGGTGGCTGGGGAAGGTTAGCTAACATTTTCTGAAATGTTTTTTTGAGCTTAGGTGCTACAATACATCATCAAATGCCAGCTGAATGAATACTGCCTTCAGTGAAAGTAACTTTCATCTGTACTTTTCAGTGGTCTGTCTAACCCAGATGCCCAGAGACGTGAGTGATATCTCAAATAACGTTCAAGCTAGTAGCAAATGTTGTGATAGAGTCACTGTTCAACTACAACTGGTCTGAGATTACCAACACCCAAGTCTTCCCCTGTGAATACCTGAATAAACATCAAATACTTTATATTGTTTTTTTCCTTTCCTATTTTTCCCCTTTGGGTAAACCAGAAGTCAAGAGCAGAAGTTGTTCTGTATTTGATGTGTATTGCACAGCCAATTGCTATGGTTATTGGGTTCCAAACAAGAGAGTGCTTTTAATGGATTTATTATATCTATTTTTCTTATTTAATATAACAGTCTGTCTCTAAATGCTTTTGGTAAGCTTTCAAGTATTATATCAACTTTCATGACTGCAATGTGGGATACAAAGACTATTCAAACTGGCTGTAAATGTACTGCTTGGAGGTCAGGAGAAATCTATTGTGGTACTATGGAGGTCCCTTTAAGTTGATTTACTGAGCTGAGAAGTCACGGGTGGGATGCTCATGAAAGCTAGCTGAGGTTTCTCTGCATTGCACTGTAGTTTGTGGATGCATACTGGGAAGTAATTTCTGCAAGGTTTGTTTAGGTTGCCATTTTTTCTATGATTCATTCTTTATTTTTAACACCAGCATCATAGAAAAGAGGACTGATCTCACAGTAAAATAGCTCATGTCAGAAACTGAGTTTGCTGTGGGCTTTCTGTATGATAATTAATATGTCATCTTACCATTTACATTTGTTTATGATATAAGCACATCCAAAATGTAAAAAAAAATAAAATAAAAAATGGATATTTCTGTGCCTGAAGGATACATTTTGAATGAGTGTGGGGCATTCAGCTATTGTGTGGCTGAAGTCTATGAATGTATAAATGACTAATGTATATTCCGGCTGTCAGTAGCAATTGAAAGGCTCCTACTCTCCTGACCACAACAAAATGCATTCTGATTTTTGTTCTTCTCCAGTCATTGTGGCTTTTCCACTCTACCCATGGGGAAAATGGCTTTAAGACCCAGTGAAACAGAAAGGATTCCTGCAGAGGAAAGTGGTCAGAAGACTGTCTGGTTTTGTCCTTTTTTATTTTTTTTATTACCCTAAATTGGGTCAATCTGTCTCCACCATAAAGATAAAGCCTGTGATAGCATAAGCTCTACACACACAAGGACACCTGTGACCCTGGTTTCATAACCGAGAGTGCCAGGCCTGTTGGAATTACTTCTGACCATTGTTTTCATTGCTCTCCCACTGCCATGTAGTTCTAAAGGCTCACCTCCATTTTTGATCAGAGATGTCATGGTGCTAATCAGAATTACATGAGGTATAATAAGCAAAGCAAGACTGTTCCCCTGTTTCTCTTTGTATGTTCAGGAGCCCAAATCTAGAATCTTAAAAGCCCATTGAAACCTGTGGTATGACCATGAGCTATTTTGGTGAGATTAGTTGACTTTGTGTAGTGATGGTAGCTTTTAGTTGAAAATGCTCCCTTCATCTTATATTCCTACTTTAGAAAATGCTACCAAATGCTACCTGTCTAGGAAAGGAGTTGCAGTGGAATTAAAAAGGAGAAAAGATGAAGTGGAAGAGTAGTAGGATTTTTGGACAATGAAGACTATGTTATCAGCACTTGAACTAATGCATTCACAGTGGCAGTTGTGGTACATGGGATGAGCAAGAATAACCTCTAATTCACGCAATTTGAAGGCAAAACTCCTTACAAGTGATGATGGAGAGTAAAGAAGAATTAAGCAGCTGTGCAGCTAGTGGGCTAGATGGGAACAATGTAATGGTGATGAAAAGTATCAGCACTGCAACAGGGTTAAAAAATGTCTGGCCTCAAAGCACTAAAGTCTCCACAGGAGCTCTGAATGGTTTCAAGGATGAAATGGGCTCAGAGGCTGAGGGAAAGAGAGATGTTCATCTGAAGTGTCACGCCACTTTTGCCTGCTAAAGAGAGTGGGAGAACACTAGAGAGAGATTTAACCTAGGAGAAATAATTCATTAGGTTAAAGACAGCAGTAAAACCAAAAGGTTAGAGTTTCAATTTACTTCTGTATAGTACTATTGACATTAGTCAGGTTATTGCAAATGGAGATAATAAAGCTTTGCTTTAGGTTAGGTTAAAACTATGAAATTCACAGGCACATTTGAAGATTTATAGGGTCACACCAAGCATCAGTTTTTCACTTAAACTGCCTCCTCTTGCCAACTGCTTCAGCAACAATAGTCATGTTGGTTGGCTTTTGTGCTGGTCTTCTTTCCCCTACAAGTTTTTCTGGTCCTAAATTCAGGATGAAGTCTGTGTTCAGATATATTTGTGTTTGGAAGGCTTGTTCAGGTTGGTTTTCATGCTTTCTGAACACCTTTTCCCTTCTTGACTCATAACTCTTCTGAAAGATGCAGCTATGCAATAACAGTGTACCCCTGAGGATGAGGATCCTGGAGGAATGGCCACACAGTGAGGACAGTGTATTATCCAGATACTGCTGGATCAAACCACCAAGATAGGGACTCTGACACCTCCCCTTCTGCAGCACCCCACTTTTCTCTCTTGGTCTTTGAATTCTTTATAGCTTCTTCAAGAAACATCAACAGAAGCTTGTCAAGCATTTTGTATGGATGATATGCTGCAATATTTCTTTTCCTCTTTGCAATTTTAAACCAGCAGCACTTCATTTCTGACAGTGATCTGTTTGTTTGTTTTTCAGTTTGGCATACCCCTTGTCCTTGGAAATTTTGTAGCATTTTGTTTGGAAATAGAGTTTAATGTTTAATGTTTGTTTTCTAAACAATTCATATATGCATTTTACAAGAAGAGTTAGAGCATTATAATTGAATTTATTCAGACAGTTTATATGGGGAGAAAAAGGTAGACATACCAGAAGGCAAGAACATGCATTTCAAGTACAGTCAGTTCTGCACTTGGTTGCAATGTCTCTTGCTGGTTAGAATCTACTGTATCCTTTCCCATGGAAGATGCTGGACATAACTAATGTGGCCTGATGTTTAGCAATTTCTTTCCTCTAACTACTGCTTTTGATTACCTGTTTAACAACAAATACCCTCTAGAGATATCCTGCTGTCTGATACGCTACCTCAGTGCATGTGGCTTTCAGTTATGAGAAGCAAAAGTCCATGCAGAGGACAGGTTTGTTGAGAATTAGGTTCTGCACTTATAATGTGTTTATTGGATCATCTGTGATCTGATGAAGAGAAAAAAAGTTATTGTGACTAATACAATAAATGTCATATTTACTACTACAGCCATTTTATTTATTCCACATTCATCTTTGATTTCCCTCTGTGGACTGAATTACTTTAATCCAATATTTTTATGTTACTGCCAGAGGTAGGTAAGAAACATTTTGTTAGATGCACTAGAAAGAGGTGTGGTTGAGTATGTAGTAGACATGTCATGTGAGAAAAAAAGCGAAAGAAGATAATTCCTTGGTTTATCATCTAATATATCTATTCTCCCCATGTCTAGAGATGAGTCTCATAATTTCAGGAGGCATGAGGACCTTAATGATAAAAGATAAAAATGAAAAATGAGAGCATCTGTTTGTTTAGTGCCTAAGAGAACATAAAGTCTGGAGGTTAGGCAGGAATGTGTTTTTCTGTAACCTCTTTCAAAGAGGCAGTAAGAGAGCACAAGCACATCACTGTCTTGGAGCATCAGCAATAATTCATAGAATTATAGCCATAAGTCTGGGTTGCAAAGAACCTTAAAGATCATCTAGTTCCAACCCCTCTGCCATGGGCAGGGACACCTTCCACTAGACCAGGTTGCTCAAAGCCCCATCCAACCTGGACTTGAACCCTTCGAGGGAGGAAGCATCCACAACTCTGGGCAACACCTTCCAGTGTCTCACCACTCTCACAGTACAGAATTTCTTCCTAATATCTAGCCTAAATCTACTCTCTTCCAGTTTAAAGCTATTACCTGTTGTCCTATCACTACGTGCCCTTGTAAAAAGTCCCTCTCCAGCTTTCCTGTAAGCGTCCTTCATGCACTAGAAGGCTGCTCTAAGGTCTTGCCACAGCCTTCTCTTCTCCCAGTCTGAACAACCCCAACTCTCTCAGCCTGTCTTCACAGGAGAGGTGTTCCAGCCCTCTTATCATCTTTGAGGACCTCCTCTGGATTCACTCCAACAGCTTCATGTCCTTCTTGTACTGAGGACTCTAGAACTGGACAGAGTACTCCAGGTGGGGTCTCATGAGAGCAGAGGGGGAGAATCATCTCCCTTGATCTGCTGGCCATAGTTCTTTTGATGCAGCCCAGGATACTGTTGGCCTTCTGGGCTGCAAGCGCACATTGCTGGCTCATGTCTAGCTTTTCATCAACTAACACCCCCAAGTCCTCTTCCTCAGGACTGCTCTCAATCCATTTTCCACCCAACCTGTATTTGTGCATGGGATTGCCCTGACCCACGTGCAGGACCTTGCATTTGGCATTGTTGAACTTCATGAGGCTGGCATGGGCCCACCTCTCCAGCCTGTCAAGGTCCCTCTGGATGGCATCCCTTCCTTTCAGCTCACACCACACTTGGTGTCATCGGCAAACTTGCTGAGGGTGCACTCAATCCCACTGTTCATGTTGCAAGTAAAGATGTTAAAGAGTGCCAGACCCAATACTGACCCCTGAGAAATGCCACTTGTCACTGATGTCCACTTGGACATCGAGCTGTTGACCACAACTCTGAGCGCGGCCACCCAGCCAATTCCTTTTCCACCTAATGGTCCATCCATTGGATCCCTGTCTTTCCAGTTTAGAGACCAGTATATCATGCGAGACAGTGTCAAACGCTTTGCACAAGTCCAAACAGATGACACCAGTTGCTCTTCTCTTAGCCACTGACACTGTAATCCCATTGTAGAAGGCCACCAAATTTGTCAGGTGCAATTTGGCCTTAGTGAAGCCATGTTGGTTGCCACCAACCACCTCCTCATTTTTCATGTGCTTTGACAGAGCCTTCAGGAGGATCTCCTGCATGATCTTGCTGGGCACAGATGTGAGACTCATTGGCCTGCAGTTCCCCAAGTCTTCCTTTTTTCCCTTTTTGAGATGAGGGTTATGCTTCCCCTTCTCCAGTCAGTGGGGATGTCCAGTATATGGTGAATATGGGCATGTATCCTACCTCGCCTTACACTTGAATTAATTTTGGGCTTTTTAAAATTAAATTTAAAATTAAATTTAAAAAATAAAGTAGCTTTCCACTTTTACATCATGAAAGGAAATCGCTGAGCACTGTGGGGATTGTTTTGTGCCATACATTACCAGCCGTTCACTTTAGTGCTCACTGTCTTTCAGCAACACTGTCCAGGCCATTTACAGAGATTGCTATTATTTTTGGCAGCATTGGTACTATTAAGCTTTTTGATATTGCAGCTAAGTGGAAGAAAGGTTAATACAATTATTTTCCCATTGGATAATGCTGATCCATCAAACTGGTGTTAATATATTAGATTTGTTTATTTTTCCTCTGAAGACTTTAAAATTTGTGTTTCATGCTGCTTGAAAGAACAGAGCTGTGAAATCCACTCCTTTGCTGAACAGAATTTCCATTCTCTGTACATCCTAGCTTCAATTATGGGCAAGGACTTTTCATTTCCCCCTCAAGGCAGGAGGCTAAAGATCATCAGCTGCACTAGTGTCCACTGCTGGTTATAGAATTATTAGTAGTATTATTTGAATCACAGCAGTGCTTAAATGCCTTAATGAACAATGTGATCCATGTGTGGCTATGCACACATGTATAGATAATAGGAAATAGTTTTGATCAAGGCCTGGCTGAGCAAGCGAGAGAAGAGTAGAAGTTTGGTAGGCACTACTGGGGACCAGTGTGCGTGAAACTGATAAAAAGGATGTGATGAAATACCTGGTGTTGCTCTGAAAGAAATCTTACTGAGATCAAGTTGTTTTTGTTTTTTTCTGTTTTCACATTGACCTTAAAATTTACCTTATTTTAAAATTTACCCCTTTTTTACAGTCCTATGTTGCTGTTCTTTGTTCGCCCGATTCTCATGGTGCCCTCAATGGATAAGAAAACCAGGACAAACTGAAGAGATTGCAAAACAGAGCTATTGCATTTCTTTTTATTGCTAATCATTTCCACTTCTGGCAGGTGGTCTAATTGTCTGAACGAAAGAAAGCTCATAAGAATTGTGGCCATGGAACTGTCCCAGTGACTTTCAGTAAGACACATGGCTTTTAAGAGCTCACAGTACACTGGGATAGCCAACATTATTGCTGCTACAATGTTCCCAGAAGACTCTGAATAATGAGTTTATTAAATATGATTTGCAGCCAACTATAACTGAAAGAAATGAAACAAAATATGTTAAGCAATTTCCTTTCATGCTTTCTTCGGGGCAGCCAGGAGAGTATCCAGTGTATCTAAACCAGAAGCTTTCTTAACTGATGCTTTCACTTCTCTCTTCGGGTACATAATTCTCATTAATGTTAATAAGCTATCTGCAGATGTGAGATACACAAGCATATATTCCAAAGAAAGGGAGTTGTACATATTGACTCCAATTGGTTTGTTTTGTGAATATTATATTAAGTATCTTCTGTCAGGGGGCTGGAAATCATTTTCTTCAGCAAGCCAAGGAACTACAATATTTCTGGGGGTTATTTATTTTTTTTTAATTAAAATACTCCTCTTTTTATAACTCATTTCAATACTTGTTCTCCTTTCTGTTGTTTGAATTGCATCTGCAGCCTCAAGTAATGATCCAAAAATGAACAAGGAGTGGAGGAAGGTCTGCTAGATGTATAGGATTGTAAATCACAACAACAAAAGAAAAAAGAGGATAAAAAACTTGTCTTGATCTTTCCTCAAGGTCAGCAGTGGGGCAGAAAGATTACTGTTTGATTGCTTGGCTTGCCTACTTGCCAAGTTTAATATTAAAATCATAGAATAAAAATGCATAGATTTAAAAACTTGTTAGGTGGCAAAAATATGAAATTGGAGTTCATTGCTTGTCCTGCCTTTAGCCATCCCCTTACTCTACCCTTTCTGCTGTTGTTTCTATCACTTGGTTCTTGCTGTGCTTTGAGGAAGTCTGCATTCCCCTGTAACTGCTGTGGTGATGGAGAAGGGAAAAACAGTTTCTTCTCTGCCGTGTTTCATTATGTTGTATCAGACAACAGCTTTGGTTGTGCTGAGGCTCTCCCTGGTGTCACAGCCCCTCTGGGTGTCTGTCCCCATAGCCATAACTGAATAAGTGGATCCCTGCAGTTGTTACTGAACAACAAGATGCTCAGTACGGCTTGTTAGGGCTGCAGGATAGAGATGCTGTGATAGCAGTTCCAACTAGGTTTTTAATAAGATCAGTGAGCACAGTAGAAGGCTAAAAGTTACCCGTACATATTTTTATTTGGTTGTCTCTATGTTATTTGTTGTGGATTTTCAGTACATATGCAGTTTACTGTTCTCTTTCCAAAATATAAATGAGGATCTCATTAGATTTAAAGCTCAGCTGTGCTGAAATATATTGCTCAAGTCAGAATCTTCACCAGCATCTTTACATATGAGAAAACATTGGTACTGCCTTTGCAAACTTGCCTCATAGCTGCACCAATTTAATCAAAGCATTTTATGTCTAGAAGACCTGGTTATTGCGGAAAGTGCTGCCCTCTGTGAGAGCTGAGGGTTTTTTTCAGCCCAGCCCTCTTGCTGTGTGTGCACAGGCACCTATTTGCTATCGCATGGGCACAGGTCAAAGTGAAACAAAGCTATTTCACTCTGAATTCCTATACTGACCCAGAGCATGCCCGTGGCACTAACATTGGGAGGTAAAAATCATGTTCCTAGTTTACAGGCAGAGCAGCTAGTTTGCACAGGCAGTTCATAGAGCTGCCCTTGATATGAACCCTCTTCTTGGTTTGAATAGCTGGGACCATTTGGCTGAGGAAGTTAACTAATGAGATTCCTCACTGCTTCATGCTTCCCTCTTGCCATCAAGGGCTATTGCAAAAAGAGTAAGTTCCTGGACATGAATTTACTGGAATTTTTTAATAGGATGGGGTTTCCAAGTACTGGATAAGTGCTCAAAGAGCATGTTTTGAAACTGGAAAGGCAAATGATGCCTATGTGGATGTGATGAAATGCAGATGCCTCTTCCCTCATGCTCATTTACCTAAGTTCATGCTGGGACAAGGTGGAGAAAAGCAGCTTTTTCCTTCATTTTCCATTCTCAAAATAGTGCCACTTCTGCAGACATGTCTGGTGCAGTGTTTCCTGAGGTTCCCATTAAAACCTGCAGCTGCCTTGCTGCTTGATAAAGTTGTGAACAATAGGAGCAGCACTGAATCTATCTGCTGATTCAGAAAAACATTTAATTTGTGAAAAAAGAATTATATGCATTTCTGTCTGGTTACTGGAGATCGTGTTCTATATTCTGCAATAATTAGTAGTGTGAATTCAGTCGCCTGTCAGTGCAAGCTTTTCTTCCTTCATAGCTATTTTTTTTTGTCTCAAGCAACACATGCTTTATTGCATTTCAGCATTTGAACCACAACATTTGCATCATTACGTTATAGGATTCTACAAAAAATTAAACTTGACCATTTAGACTCCTCGGGTGGCTTGAACTTTCACCTGTGTTTTTCATAGCAGAAAATATAACTTTAAATAAATAAATGAAGTTGAGATTTTTCCCATAGCAAGACTCCAGTAGTTAAATTCTTAAAAGACCGGCTATTATGAAATTCACAGTAAGATTAGAGAAGTCAGAAACATAACCCAATGAGTTGTTTGCTTTGGAAACTGCTCTTGATACATTAGAGAGTGTAACTTATACATCCCTACTAAAGTATGATTTGGGAGGCTGCTCCACCATCATTCCTCTATTTGAAAATGCCCTAGTTTCCCTAACTTGCTGTAAACAATTATGGAATACAATATGATTGAGAAAGATCTATTCCTTTCTCCTTAAGGGGAGAACATCTGCATGGAGAACAAGTTTTCTCAAGTGGTAAGATTAGCTCTTTTGACTGGAGAAAGAAGACGTTCTCTGTAGATGTGTTAATCACTCTTAGAATAAGTGGTGCCTTATGAAACAAACAATTTTCTGTTCTTATAAGGTTTATATACTGGCTTAAATTAAAGCAAGTTGCCCAGGCATGTTGCAGTCGTGCTAATCCCATTCAAGTGGCTTATGCCAGACGTGGTAAAAACAGCTTTGCTGTTGCTGGGCACTGAAGTGAAATGTAGCACTTTTGTCATATTGGGCTAATAATAGCTTACAGTTCAGAACATAATTGTCATTCTTGGGAATTCACTACCAGTAGATAAAATTCCAAACAGTCAGATACAGCTAATAAATACAGTTGAATATTTTACATTGCTGTGGTCCTCCTTAATATAATTCCCCAGGGAGATAATTTATTTGTTTGTTTGTTTGTTTGTTTTTAACATGGAAAAATTGGCCTTTGCGCTGTTTTTGAGTGAAGATTTTCTGAGAGCACTGTGAAGGCCCCTGGTGAGACTCTGCAATTCTCTATCATCACCTTAGATAACTGAACTTTCGATTTATTGTCACATTCAGATAAGGAAGGAAGGAATCCTTCTCAGCAAGTGTGAATAGAGTCCTGTGAACACGTGGGATTAAGTACGAAGGTAAAACCCAGCCCTCAAAAAGGAGCTTTTGGTTGGAAGAGTATTTTCACCTTTACAGCCACTTTTGGCATCTTCACATTGCACAGCAGAGCAATGGTCATTGGCAGCACAGCTATCTTTCCTGTAGATTTTGACTCAGAGGCTTCCACAGGAACACCTTCCTTGCTCGCTCTGCTTTACTGGTGTTTTCTCCTGTTTCTGTGCAATACTACAGCCTGTGCAGGGAAAACAGGCTTTTAGCTGTATTGTTACTGACTTGTGCTGTGTCACTGATCCAAACAGAGTCAGCTTTGTGTTACTCTTATCCCCTCCCATGAAAATTTGTGAACTTCTACTGAGCATTAACCATTCTGTTAATTAGTTACCAATCTTGAGCAGTAACAATCCAGGTGAAATTTGTAGAAAGATCCAAGCACTCTCCCTAGTCCATCAACACAGTCCTCGAACTTCCTTCAAATCAGTGTATTTCTAAACATTTGTTTTAGGCTTGATTGTCTTGATATATTAGTGTAAACAAGATCAGAACTGAACAGGTTGGCCCTAGCTGTCTTCATAATAACCACAATACTCAGAATTGGCCAGTCCCATGCCCTCTGTTGTCCTCTGCATCATTGCAGTTGCTGTCTCTATCACTTCCAGTAATCTTCCAAACTGAAATGAATCACCTGTACATTTTTCATGCGAATTCCAGGAATTAATCAGAGACAAATGCCCATAGTCTGTTATCACGCACTTGCCAACAGACTGAAATCTCACAACAGTCATGGGAAGCCATAGTTCATTTTGCTGTCACCTAATTGCATGCAGCTGCTGGTGACAGCAGTAAAATGTGATATCTCTGACATGATGGCAGCAGATGGGGCGCTCAGAAGAGCTGCTTCCATTTCTCTTCCTAATGAGCATAGTCTTTTCTCTCCTTTTGCCTTTTCACTGTGTTGGGGAGATAGAGAGATATGCTGGGGAAGATGATGGCTGCGGCAGTGGAGCTTAATGTGACACTGCTGCTTTTTGCATAATTTTCCTAATAATGTGTCAATCAAGTATTCACGTATGAAACTTTCTTTTTAATGAAATTAAAGAAGAAAAGACTTTTGCAAATGTAAAGCCTCACAGGAGCTCAGTAACAATGGTGGTACAGTCAGCACGTGTAAAGCTACAGAAGAGGCAAGATTTATAGGGGGAGAGCCAATTTCTCTTCTTTTCATTGCTTTTTGATGCTCATACCTAAAGAGGGACTTGTCAGTATGAAAATTTGTCCTTTCCCACCTTTTTTTTGGTTGGTCTAAAGGGAGGAGATTTCTTCTCCCTACCAGCCTTGTCTCTGCAGCCTGACACTCACTGGCTCTTGCATGGGCATTTTAAAAATGGTACCCTGTTAAACAACAATGCATAAAGGATTTGTACTTTCTAATGAGATAAAACCAGCATCGCCAGCTTGGTGCATTCCAACTCCAAATGTGCTGTCAGAAAAAAAAAATGGTCATAAATTTTCTGACAGACTGTTTTCAGGGGGTTAAATTGCTGATACATCAGAAACTAATATACTTTAGAAATATCCCTTTCATGAAAAAGTAGTTCTGAATAAACATTTATTTTTTCCAAGAAAGGTATTTAACCAAAGCCAGACTTGACAATTGAAAAACTAAACATTTTGAACAGTGTAATGATGCACTGCTATTGAAATTTATATTACAAAATCACGAGCGTTCTGGTGGTGCTATGCCTCATGCAGTCCTTGTTACAGATGAGGATTTCATGCTCTGTAACCTCTCGGCAGTAAAGCAGGAGGGAATCTGTGGTGGCATCCTGGTTCTAGAGTAGGCTTTTAGGAAAATCAGCCCAAGACATCAGTCCATGTTTCTGCTTTTCAGGTTGCCACAGAGTTGTGACCTGAATGCTGGGCTGTGTTTATAAGGCTAGGATGATTTGAGGAATAAACAGAGTTCATAAAGCCCTCTGTCGTATTGCAGCTCTGAAAGTGCAGTGGTCTTAAATGGAGGTATTTGAGCTCATGTGAATAGATGATGCTGCAGACATAATTCTGCTTTAATCAGTTGTTTGCTGGTGTACATGCAGAAACCTTTTATTTTTGCTGAATTTGATTCTATCTTATGTTTTTTGCAATAAGTGTAAAAGAAACATTCAGCTGATGATTCCTGTTGCTGAGCTGTGTTTTGCCTGGGACTTTCATAAGCACTTAAATAACATAGGAGCACAGCTTCCATTAATAGTCATTTAAGCACTTTGAAAATGTCTTCTCAACATTAATTCCATAATTCTCCCAGAGAAATGACTCAGGTAATGTTGGCTATATAAAGCTTTTTCAATCTGAGCTTAGAACTGGTGAAGAAGTGGGGGGTTTATTTAAAGCGTTCAGCGGACTTTGTTGCTACATGCTGATCGACTCAGTTGGGGGTGCAGATAAATACATTGTGCAAATGAGTAAATATGGGCCTCATCAAAGCCTTCTGAAGGCCATCAAAAATCTCCCACTGTGAGGAACGTTGCCTCAGACCCATAACAAATAAATACAGGAAAAAAAGCAAAGAGACTGCACTGCTAAATGCCCTTTATTCTCGTGATTGAATAATAGTGTTCTTTTAGTGTTCATTATTTTGTGTCCCAACTCTCTAGTTCTGGTATGCACATAACTCCCCTCTCACCGACCATCCCCTCTCCTTGGTAGAATGTGGTCTTACCAGCATATTGCAAAGCTCTTTTCTAAGGACAGGGAGATTATATGCAGTCTTGTTCCAGGTGGTTCGGTCCAGTTGATAGAACTGGCTGTTAAAATCACAGCTGGGTCCCAAAAAAAACCTTACCTCAAGCCCTGCTGCTTGTGCCCACAGACCCCTCTCTTGAGAGCTGTGTCACGCAAACTTGGCTTGACTCAGCTCTTCCTTTACCATCCTCTCCCTCTGCAAGCTCAGACCCAAATGTCCCTGTCCACTACATGGGGGGAAGAGCTCTGCTGCTCCCACTCCATCTCTTCTTTCCAACCCATACATACTGGTCCTATCTTCAGCGCTGGTTGTTGATATTTCCTTGGCAGCACATTTTTGACAGTACCTTGATAATAAGTGCAGAAATTGCTGTCAGGGCTGGAGCACTTCACTTCTTTAAATTATTCAGCTCAGTAATTTTATTGAAGTGCAATGCTGAAATTTAGGTATCAGTTGAGGTGCACCTTTAAGATATATCAGGTGAGATACACCTTTAAGATATATCAGTTTTGCTTTCTCTTTAATCACTCTCTAAATCTAAATAAATAAATATGTAGCAGTAAGTGCTCTGTGGTATGTTGTGTGAGATTAACAGTCTAGTAGCATAACAGAGCCTGATAGTCTTTGTTATTTATGTTCCTGCTGAGAGGAGAGGAAAAGCAGATAGTTCAGTGAGCAAATTATAAAGTATGTGGGTTAATGAAGTGCCTTTCATAAAGCTGATTGTTGCTTCTTCACATCCTCTTTTTTGCTAACAAAGCTCTTAATATTCCAAAGTTTAGAAGACTGAACCTTCCTCTCTAGTTTTCAGTGCACTCCCATATTCTGAACAAAAAACCCCTAGTGAAATGTTTATTTTTATCAATTCATACTGTGCATAAGTTAAGGTATGGAAGTAATATAACTGCTACCGAGGCATCTAAATCCTCAAAGTTTTCTTTTGAACCCTATTTTTACTAACAAGGTATTCTTAATCTTGGATTACTGCAGATTTTCATGATACTTTCTTTTTACAACCTCTGTGTCTTCTTTATAGAGACAATTTTACCTTTTCTGAAATACAAACGAGAGGAAAGGGATCAAATGCACCTCTCCACATCTTTGTGTTCACTGTTTTATGTAGCTCCCTAAAGCCCTACACTTGTTCAAGAGATTATTAAGGTGGTCCTTATAGAAAACAATGAGCTTCATTTTTTCCCTTACACGGTAGGGGCTTTTGCACCTGGTGTTATTGTAGCTGGGTAATAAAAACAACCCCGTAATTCAAACCTATGAACTCTATCTTCCTGTACTTAGAAATAAACATTATTGACTTGCAAAGAAGAAGAGATAGAGAGCATAGAGTTGCTACTGAAGGCATTTACTGCCCCATATTTAGACAGGCAGCACTCTGCTAAGATCTAATCAGGAAATATGATTGAAGATGCAGTTCCTTCTGTGTATTTTCCCTTCCATCTAAGTATGCTTCTCCTTCAATTCTAAAAATAACATCTCAAAGAGGAGATGGCAGAAATGTTTTTCAGATATAATATGAACACAGTTAATCAATAGATACACTTCCACCAACTTAAATTTCCTTTGGAAAAGACTTAGGAATTTGCTGCATAAAAGGAAAAAGTGCAAAGGCACACAGAAAATCATCCCATTTCCAAGTGTCCTGACTTGCACTTTGCAGACCAAGTTCTGTGATTGAAAGATCTTCAGGTTCTTGCCAGTCTCTGTGGGTTTTGTTATCGTATTGCATCCTCCCTGGCATCGTAGATGTTATCCTTATTGTACAAAAGACAAACCGAAGCAAAGAGATACTGAAATTACTCTGGAAGTCGACAGCAGTAAAAAGTATTAAGCTTGGAGTCTCCTAACCCTGAGGCTCTTTTATCTGTATCCTCTGCAACAGTGAGACACATTTTGGCAGGTGCAGGCAAGTCCTTCAACTATGTCTTATCTGTTGTTTTTTTTCCATGAGAGTTTGAAATTCAGTTTCAAATAATAATAAATACCAGCAGTTTGCTGCTTTGCAGAAGCTGTAACAGGATGCTGGCAACAATACAGCTGAAGACTGAGAAAGTATTTTTAAAAATATACAGTGTCATTATGTATTTTTCTTTCTAATGTGAAGCATAGGTCAAAAAAGCGAGGCCAGCATTTGGGGGAAGTCATGGCATTCCCCTTTCCTCTGTTAGCCCCCTTCACTGCTGTGTTACACCACTTTGCTGCTGGTAACAAACCTGGAGAAACTCTCCAGAGTGTGACTCTGGAAGGTGGAAACAGGGCTACAGATGTTGCCAGGAATTACAAGATTAAATTAAACATGGGATTTGGTCCATCCCACCCTTAGAAAATGGTGCAAGCAGCAACTGGAGAATGGAGCAATACGCAGCCTTCCCAGGCGTTGTGGAGTACAGTACAAAGCTAGGGGAATCTTTGGAGCTTCCCGTCTCTATTCTCTCTTAGGTGTTGTGCTTCAACATGAAGGTCTGGAAGGACATTCTCTAACTTTTGTATTGCAGTGAATGGTTTTTATCCTTTTGGCTGCTGCGTGGCTCTAGCCAGACTTATTTTGCACTCATGTATTGAGTGTCTGAATAATCAGACGCTGGTCAAATGTGCAGTCCTTTTATATTTTGCTGCATTTGGCTGGAAACTCTGATAATACAATTTCACTAGCTCACTGTGTTATATAAGCAGCAAAAGAAATATTTACCCATCTTTCCCTCCTTACAGTTTTAGAAACCACGATCAGTTTGCACTCCTGGAACCTTCCCAACCCTTGTGTTCTCAACAGCATATTTCAGGTGAAAGACTGAGTGCAAACCATATAGACAGCCAGAAATGTGAATATATTACAAGTAGATGTAATCAAACTATTTTAGCACATATGAGTAAAAGCAGGAGTTAAGTTGAGTTGCAATGTTGTATGCAGCACCAGCTGCTGGCAGCTTTTCATTTGAGTACCCAGTCATTGTTGAAAGTTTATTTTCCAACCTTTATAGCTTTTGTTTGCAGGAGACAGTGGCCCAACCTGCACTGCAGACACACCTTCAACCTGAAAATGTTGGTGTCATCCCAGACACACTGGCAGAGGCTGACTGGGTCGTCCCACCTGATGGTGAATAGAGGACCCAAGCTCCAATGGGAATGAGTTTTTTTTTCTGTTGTTAGGAGGAGGGAGGAAAATAAATAAGATGAAGTTTAGAGAAGGGAGGAGTAACACATAGCTCAACCTGGCATCATCCTTTCTTAGGATGTCCTAGCCCTGCCTTTTGAAATGTCCTTGCTCCTAGGGAATGAAGATGCACCAATCAAAGTGAGCAGGAATCACACCCCCTTAGCCCTGAGTGCTGGTCAGGGGGGAGGAAGGAGGTATCGGTCACGTACTGTCACGGGATATATGAGCTAACTTCAAAAAATAAAATCAATCCACATGGTTGGTCGTTAGGAGTCTGTTTCTCAGCAATAAAAAGAAAGATCCAGCTCATTTCTTCTTGCTGTAATTTTGTTTCCAGCAAAATCTGCAAACTTCAATTTTGAATATTACTATTGGGAAACATAGATTGTGTTTTATTTGACCCAAGAGTAGCTGGAGCAGCCTGAAGCTGACCACATTAAACTTCCAAGTGGCTTAACCAGAGAAGTTGCAATCTTGGCTTTTCCCAAAATGGCTACACTAGCAAATGCCACTTGCACATTGTTTGTCACATATCAATAGAAAATTACAGCTGAAGAAAGGTTTTAAAAAGAAAATAAAAATCAATAGCTTTTCATGACTGCCCGAATCCTTATGATTTGGCTCACTGGGTTGGTTAGAACTGTTCTCTGAAGCAATTCTGGTGGTGGTAAGAAGGTATAAAATACCTTTTGCAGCCAGTATCTACACTGAATGGTTATTCTAAGTCTTCACAATATAAAATTATTTTGGAAGCCTGTACAATCATTCAGTACACATTTCTGCATTATTGTCTCCATATTGGCATTTGTTATTTTGCACTTACTTGCTTTTTTTAAAAGCAAAGCAAATTATTACCAACAAGAATATCCCTAAAAGGATTGTCCAAGGAGGGCAGAAAAACAGTTGTTATGCATAGTACTTTTTATGTCCACATGTTTTACCTTATTCTCTTTGGAAAATATGTTTGGAGGTGCTTTGTGGGGTGGGGGATCAGTACATGGATTACAAGATATATAAGAAAGAAGGAGGGGAAGTAGAGAACAAAGCCTTAATTTCATAATCTAATGTCGTGGATTCATAGAAAACCTCTTTGAGACCAGGCTGTGTGGAAGGGGCTATAACACTGCAGTGTGTTGATATTTTAATCACTACTGTGTTTTCAAAGATCCCTGAAGTGACCGTCATGCTCGGCTGACCCAGCCCTTCATGTTACAGTTCCATTTTATATGGCTTTTTCTCCAGGACCAAGGGAGATGTAGAGTGAGGTCAGTATTCTGTCGGGCTGTGCCACAGAAAGTGGAACCTGAAAACTTCAGCTTATCCAGGAAATCTTGGGGGGAAAAAAGCAGGCGATTGTATAGAAATAGCATTTAACATCTACTTCTGCTTTTGGAATGGCTGTGGAGGCAGGTGGGGGGAATCTCTGAGTGGGACTGGCTGGACTTGCTGGAGTGGGAGGTATTGCATCCTGCAATGACACGGTGTGGGCTAAGAGTACAGCACTGATTTTACTGGCTTTTCTAGGCTATAAGCAGGATGTAAAGGGGTTTCACTAGTAATCGGAATCTAGTTCATATTGTAGATTTATAATCAGCAGATTATAAATGACCCAAAAATATTTCTGATATTACAAATTGCAAACTAAATCTTGAAGGTTAAAGGCTGTTCCTACTGCACTGCTTTCTGTGCTCTTTGTTTGCTTCTGTATCCAACAAACCTTAAGTCCATTGCCCAACAGGGATAATAAAGACAGAGTCATCAGATGCTGGATATGGAAGGTTTACCTCAAGGTATTATGTTTTGGGTGTATTCCCTTATTAGAAAACTGTGAAGGCATTAAGTGCTTTATAGTTGTTGATGGATTTTTTTCCATTTATTTATTTTTATATAAATTTTTCAAAACAACCATCTCTAGTGGGCCACAGGCCATCTCTGCAGGAGTTGCATTCTGAGGCTTCCTATTGTGTTTCATTAATGTCTAGAACAAAATTGTTCACAAGGAAAACATGTCTATTTTTCCTATTTTTATCCTTTCCAGTTACTGAGTCAAGCTAGAACCTTTTCTCACTCGATATAGATACTAGTAAGTACATAAAGGCAAGTATAGCAAGCAGTGACTGTTTTGTAGTGAATCCATGAGACCTTTCCAAATGCAATCATTTTAGTTGTATGTCAGGGGGTGAGAATTCCTTCTTCTATTTTTTTTTTTAACAAAACTAAACTTTTGAAATAATTGTTATGAGGACACATGAGAAGGAAGAGAATCCAGCTACCCTCCATTGAGGTGTGTGAGATAGACATCTAGCTGTGACAGCACATATCTCAGCACAAGATTTCCTGAATATTTACCCAGCTTCTTAGATAAGTTTGGCAGCCTGATTTTTCTCTAACATCACAGCTGCTCCTCATATATGCAAACCTGGGGTTGTCTGTGCAATATATCAGTCTCATTAACTGTGGAACATGCACATCTCTAGGTATTTTATTAAATAGGCACATTGTATTTTAGTTTACTGCTTCTTGTTACATCTGCAAAGAACAAAGTTAAAAAGCTGTCTGTGCTTCAGTCAAAGGCACTACAATTAACTGTGTCAAGATATCTAAGCTGGTTTTAAATCATTTCCATCAGTGGGAGAATGGCATTGAAGGGATAATGCAGCATCGGGTGACTGTCTGAATATTTATCTGTCCAGAGATGCACCCCATTCTTGCACTGATATCAGCACCTGAACTAAGTAGCTTAAGGATACTGGGGTGTCTGAGAACTGCCCAGATCCCACCAGTAGTGCTATCTCTGCAAGAATTGTTTCAGCAGGGTAACAGGAATAAAAATGGTAAACATTACTTTTAGTTAACTTAAGGCAGCTAGGTCTTCATCCGAACAGATAAACTGGTTTCAAAACATACCATTTTTATTTATTTTCCTTTAAAAAATAAAAATACAATTGAACACTTTGAATTGAGCTGTCAATTAATTGTTCTGTAAAGAGAAATGTGTTCACATACAAAAATTAAAGAATAAATTAAGCTGTCTGCCATAGAAGTTGACCCTTATTGAGGTCAATTCTCCTTGATAAGTAATTAATCAGGAATCCTCATTATAGTTTAGTCTCTCTGTTAACAATAAACAGAGCATTGTTTTATTTTTATGGCTAGAATATGTCTTTTAGTTGATGGTTTTCTGCAGGAGGCAAACATCCATCAGCAGTGAAACTGATACAAAGAAGACATTTTAAATTAGAACAGCGTTAGTTAAATTAGTCCAAGAACAAAACTACAAAGCTCAAGAATACACACTTTCTGCAAACCTCACCCTTCTCTAATTTATTGCTTATAAGTAAATAAAGCACGTCAGCTATCTCTGCCTTGAGGTGATTACAAATATTATTATGTTTTTGGGAAGTCTTAATGGTGGAACTTAATCCAACAGGTCCATGAATCCCCTTGCCAGTGACTCTGTGGGGTGGGCTTTTTTGCCTTTTTTTTTTTGTCCTCCCTTTTAGAGATGCCCATTCTTCCCTGCCACCCTGATGTATTTACAAAGGCTTATCTGACCAAATAAAGCAAACCTGTTCACAGCCTTCAAGTAATTGAAGGTTTGTATGTCTCAAATCACAGATATGCCAGCCAGATAGATTGTGTATTAGAATGGCTGAGCTACAGGGAGGGAATTGTATATGTAGGGTGTAGCTACTTAGAGTAGGAGTCTTCTGATGTGTAAAATCCTGCCCCCTTCCCTTCTTTTCCTTTTCAAATAGTCCCTCACTAACATTAAAGCTGTAGAAGTGTGAAAATGAAAACAGTTATACCATATGTTTGGTTTCTACTAAGCTTTTTCTAGGAAAACCTTGATCTTAGTAAAGCCAGAATTTTAATAAAAATAGTGAAAGCACATCATTTGCAGCAGCTGTCTGTCAGATATTTTACCACACTGAAATAGGTGAGACTAGCAGTAAGAGGCAGAAGCTCTGAAGAAATGGCAAGTGTAATGAGAGATGCCCTGGTTTTACCACACTGCTGTTTCTAAAGTGGCCTTGACTTCAGTGGAGTTACTTCTGACTTAAATTTCTGAGGTAAATATCTGCCAGGTGTATAAAAAGCACAGAGAAGAAAGCAGATGTGCTAAGGGCAGAAATCAGGAGTACACTATCAAGGAGGTTAGGACAATGCCCTAAAGAGTTGATTGTTGGTCGCCTAACAGACCTATTTTACAAAGTGGTAATTTTCAACAGGAGTAAAAGTCTGTTGTAAAGTGCATAGGAAGTGAAGAAACTGCAAGGATGGCAACATTCCATTCCCTTGTGAAGTTTGAAGATAATGATGCATTTTGCAGTTTTAGCCATTAATGGCTGTTGTGCTGCATGTTGTGAAGCAAGTATGTGTGTATATATATATATACTGTTAGGGATTTTTTTAAATACCATTGTGTTTATGAACACAAATAATGTATTTGGACATCATTCAAGCCTGATGCTGATCATTCCAATGAAGACAACATTCATGACTGTTTCCTGCTCCGAAGAGGCATTCAGAGCCTGACAGTACTGAGCTCTGTCATATGCAAAGCTGTGGGTTAACTTCTGTTTTGATTTTTTCTGATTTGCTTGGGGTTAACCTTTTCAAATATCTGGCAGGTTTCTTCTAAATACAATTCAATTTATTTGGGAGCTTCTTGCATTTCAAATAGCATATTGTAGAAGGTACTCACGCTATTTGCAATGCTACCTTCAAAGACCTTATAGAACCTGTTTATGAACACTAATGATGTTCTGTACACAGCACTTCCATTACTTCGTGGCACTTCTCTTCCACAGTTTGTTTTTTGGGTGTTGATTTTTTTTGTTTGGTCAGGTTTTTTTTAAGGTACCAAAGCAATGTCATTCAAACCTTGGGGGCTGTTAGCAGCAGCAGCAGAGGAGAACATACAGGTAGCTATCAGATTTTGCTTTCCCCTTCCAGCTTTCACAGTCCAGTCAACTAAAGCTGTTTGATCACTTCACGTGCTACATGTATTCCGTGTTAGAATTTTTACGTGCTCTACAGCATTAAGTGATCAAAAGAAGTGAGATCCTCTGTTGTAGCATTGATAATAGGCTACTCCACACTGCATGTGTCAGCACAGCATGCAGGAAAATTGTCAAATTGGTTTTGATTCTGAAAGATCTTCAAGATGAAGAAAGGTAAGATAAAGGAAACTGCTGCCATTGAGAAAAATATACACGATATTAAAGCTTCCTGTAGGATGACTCTACACTTGATGATAAGAGAAAGAAAGCTGGCAAAGGAAACAACAGGACTGCTCAGAAAATGGGACAACAACCAGGACTTGCCTTGCTGCAGCAAGCCAAAGCCCAACCCATGGCATGTTGTAGCTCTGCTGTCTGGTAATAGCATAGCTATGTTTACTTGGGTGAGGTCTTTTCACTTCAGTTGAACATTTATCTCATCAAAATCAGTAATTGATTTTTTTTTTATTTGTTTGTTTTCAGTTCTATTTCTGTTGAACTACTTTGCAGTTATTAATTGTTTCAGATAGTAAGTTTTTGAAGTGAGAATCCAGTGTTTTCTTCATTTTACAGATAGGAGGGAAAATATTCATCTAGGTCCACTATTCAGGTGCTTTGCTTTTAAATAACTTTGTGGACTGGGTTTTTTGTTTTTGTTTTTTTTCTTTCAGCTTTCTTTGATGTGAGTCATGTCAATAATGAACATCACAGACTTATAGAACAGTTTTAGGTTATAAGGGACCTTAAAGATCATCTAGTTCCAACCCCCCTGCCAAGGGCAGGGACATCTCCCACTAGAGCTCAAAGCCCCATCCAACCTAGCCTTGAACACTTCCAGAGAAGGGGCATCCACAACTTCTCTGGATAACCTCTTCCAGTGTCTCTCCATGCTCAGTAAAGAATTTCTTCTTAATATCCAATCAAAATCTACCCTCTTTCAGTTTGAAACCATTTCCCCTTTTCCTGTTGCTACATGCTCTGGTATAAAGTCCCTCTCCAGCTTTCCTGTAGGCCCCCTTCAGGTACTGGAAGGCTGCTATGAGGTCTCCTCAGAGCCTTCTCTTCTCCAGGCTGAACAACCCCACTTTTCTTAGCCTGTCTTCATAGGAGAGGTGCTTCAGCCCTGTGATCATCTCCATGGCCTCCTCTGGACCCACTCCAGCATCGCCATGTCATTCTTATGCTGGGGACTCCAGAACTGGACGCAGTACTCCAGGTGGGGTCTCACAAGAGTAGGGGAGAGGGGGAGAACCATCTTCCTTGACCTGCTGGTCACACTTCTGATGCAGTCCAGAACACAGTTGGTTTTCTGGGCTGTGAGCACACATTCCCAGCTCATGAGCAAATTTTCATCCACCAGTAGCCCCAGTACTTAGCAGCCGAGATGAATTAGAAACAGGTTGTTTCCAATTGGAGACTCCAATGCAAGAAGAAGGGTTAGAAAACAATTCTGGAAACGCACTTGCATACAGGCAATCAGAAAAATAAAGGAATACAATGTCTGCATTTAAACGAGGTTTAAAAGGTACTTTATCCCAGGCATCTGGAAATATTCAAGATTGTCATTAATATTAAAGGAAAGCTTATCAAAGGTGTGAATGGCAGGTAGGTATTTAGTTTTCATTAAAGCTCAATCGAAGTTGGGTGTCTAATACTATTTTTGGATTTTAATCATTCCCTACAGATTTCTAATATGTAAAGCCCTTTGACCAAGACTCTCAAAAATTCATTACTTGTGTTTTCATGAGCATGTGTGTTGATCATATGGCTATTAATTATTTAGCACGAAGACCTGCTTGAGAATTTACTGATTCTTCGCTTTTGGTCCCAGTTATATCTCCTCCTGACTCTGATTTCAGTTTTATTTTGGACATGCGAATTATCAGAACAGTTCTGTGAAGCCTTTCTAAGCACAAAAATCAATACTCTTAAACCAGCACAATTTCGAATGTTTTTTAGATTTTACTGGTGCTATTAATTTGATTTTTTTCTAGGAGTATCTTTACACCTTTGGATAACTGTATCCAGTCCCAGGAATACTGTTTTGATCATCTCTGTATTAAAACACTATAGAGAATTGGAAAGCAAGCCTAATTTTCAAATCTCACTGTGCTCATCTGGAAACGTGTTGATGTATGTGTGGGGAGGAACAGTGTTTGCTGGTTTTGAGTAGCTGGAGCCCCCAGTGAGTATTACATTCCTCAGGCTGGGAATACTATATTTGAGTTGCCCAAGCTCATGGGTGTTTGCCTGTGTGGAAAATAAGCGTGCAAGAACAAAGTCAAGGCATGTGAGTTGCCATGGCTAGTAGTTAAAAGACTTTCTTTTCCTTCATGTTAGGCTCTGTTTGGTATAACAGCATCTGTAGGCTCTTCAACCCGTCCATATCATCTCATGGCAACTGGGAATCCTTGGTGAGACATTAGCAAGGTCAAGACATTTCTGTGCTACATGCTGTTTTGACAGAAAGTACCATGTTAAGGGCTGACTACTTAAATTGTTCTTTACTGCATGTTTTCTGAGAAAAATTTTGTGTACTGCAGTAATGATGCAGATAATAAGATGCAGTCTGCTGCTGCTGCAGGGTCTACGCCATATGTCTTCCATAACTGTTGCTTTTTTGGGGGTGATTTGCTAGGGTAATGCTATCGTCTTAGTAATTCATCATCAGAGTAACTTGAAATAACACAGCTAGGATATATAGCAGTAAGAATCACAGTGTTTAAAGCTGAACAGAGAAACTGCAGTCTTAGAGCTGAAGTGTCAGAATTGTAGATTTATAAATATTTCTACATTTTGTACTTGCTGAGCTTTCTCTATAAATCGAATTGCACAAAGCAGCCTATGAGGACAATTATTTTAAAGCAGAAATTGGTACAAGTCATTATTTCATAGTAGTAAAGAGTAGTTGCTTCCTGCCCTGAAACACAAGGGTAGTGAACACTTCTATGATACCTTCTTTCCAGGCTTTTTGTTCTGTGATTGCATATATGAATTTTGTGACATAAAAAAATTGTTTTAAGTCATGTATCACTTCTCCCACTTAGTGAGTCACTTAGGTAGGTTTGGTTTTTTTTCAGGTACGCTTAAATTAGTGTGATGCTACTCTCATATTTCACTTGCCTCCTTTAAGGGTCATTGGTTTAAGTCTAGAAGCTGCTTAATTTTTATAAAGCAACTTTTAAGCGTGCAGTAGCTCTGGTAGCATCTGTACATATTTGTATCCATAATATTGTTACAGTGTCAGTGCTTTTCTTATATGTCAACCGGGGCATCTGGTTAACAATGATTTTTTATTGTTTCTATATTGATTTAGAAGATCTAGATAGCTTAATGGCATGAACTGAGGTCATTTAAAGGTTACAAAATGAATTTACAGAGCTTCTGAGTAAAACATGAGAACAATATATGTTGCAAATTCTCTCTCATTCTCTCTTTAACAACATCCATGAAACGATTTAGGATCCCCAAATTAGGGCAGGTTTGTTGCTGTATATTTATGACTATAGATCTGTTTTTCAAGTGCCTTGTACTGCCTCTGGAAAGATCTTGGTGTAGATGAGAAAGGTGTGCTTGGGTTTGCACTTAGGTGAGCGTGCACAGGTGCTGCAGAAATCATTGGTAATATTTGTGGCTCTGTTGACAATATTTTTCCTCTCTGAACAGTATGAGCAGTGGCTTAGCGTAATGTTTAGGCAGCATTTTGTTGCCAGGATCACATTTCAAATTGGTGCATGCAAACACACATGACCACACTTCTTGCAGGAATCCAGGAGTCACATTTGGATTATAGCCACCACTTAAACCAAGTAATGGTATCCTTGAAGTCATGAAAAAACTTCCTGAATGCAAGCATGTTGTGTATTGGAGGCTCAAAAAGACTGGTCAGCTGCAGATAAAGTCTTAAAGGGCATTTTGGAAATATTGCCAGTTTGTCCTGCCAGTCCCACCGTCTTAGTGACCAAGAGAGTGCAAATCAAGTATAGGTGAAAAAAACTTTCTGGAAGCAGGCCCAGTGATGAAGGAAAAGCAGTCCAAATTGCTGGGACACTGGACTGAGAGGGAGTCCGTTTTGCTGCATGTTGCTCAGATTTGATACAACCATAATGAAATCAGTGTCACTTGCACAAAGTATCACACCTCCAGCTGAAAAATAATCAAGCATTTAGTTTAAAATAATGGGATTTAACATGATTTTCAGTTCTTTCTCTTAACCTGTCAATGCAGTAGCCTGTAAGACTTTGGGTTTTAAGCTTTTCTATACAATTATCAGAACTAGGATCTTGGTTTAAAATGATGTTGTAGGCTAGGCAGTTGCTCTGTCACCCAACCCCACCCGGGGGGGGAGATTGGGAAAAGGAAAGGAGACCCATGGGTTGCAATGAAAACAGATTTAATAGAATAATAGTAATGTTCTAATATTACCCCCAATGCTAACACAAGATACAAAGTTATACTCAGCTTCAGACAGCAGTCGCGAGCTGAGTGCTTCTCGCAGTGAGGGCTGAGTGCCAGCACTGTGAGCACAGCTCCAGCAGTCATCTCAGGAAGTGGAGGAGCAGCCTCAGGCGTGGGATGACTGGCAAGCCAGGCAGGACCCATTCGGGAAAGCAGCCATGGCAGAAGCCCTCCCGGAACCTCACAACTTCTCAATTTACAGTGAGGGTGATGTTTATGGTATAGTATATTTTGGTTGGCCAGCTTGGGTCAGCTGCCATGAGCATCGTCCCTCCTGGCCCACTGCACCTGCATGGCTCAAAACAACCCTGGACCTTGGTCACTACGGCAACCTGCACACCAGAGCATCTCATCTCTTTTGTTCTCACAGAACTGGACTCTGCAGTTTCTCAAAACTACAGCTTTTCTGAACAGAAAAAATGGTTTTAGATACCTTTGCCAGGAAAACCAGTACAAATTAAAACTAGAATAGTCTCATAACCTGAAGTCTACAGAGCTGTGTATCTAAGAAAACAAACCCAAACAAACAAATATTGGGAAAGTTACAAATGGTGAGAACTGGCAAGAAGGAACATTGGGAAATAGTTCATCCTTCTCACCAGGCAACCAGGAAAGGGAGAAGTTTGGTTTGTTATGTTTGGTGGGGTTTTTTCCTTC
This sequence comes from Aegotheles bennettii, assembly GCA_013398125.1. Lineage (NCBI taxonomy): Eukaryota > Metazoa > Chordata > Aves > Caprimulgiformes > Aegothelidae > Aegotheles > Aegotheles bennettii. The sequence goes on along the minus strand of VZRW01004254.1, from coordinate 11,337 downwards.
TCCACAGTAGCTATGTATTTTCAGCTTTTGAGAAAAGAAAGAGAAACCAGTTTCATACTTGTCACGTGCCAGTCTGCCAAAGGCTGAATACCAGGTTGATGCACCCTATCAGACATCAGCAAAAAATCTTTGCTTCCTTTCTTGAAGTGCCTATCTATGACTGATAACTTTGCCTGCTAGCACTCTAATAGTTTTCAAGCTCCTCCTACATTTTCTACAGTATGTCAAGCACTGATACACTGAAAGCTATAATCCATCCCTGAAAATTATTACCTTTCTGAATTCATGAAGGGGCACAAAACCTGACTGTAAGTACCCAAAATGAGCGATGACGGGAGAGTGCCTGTTCCTATGGTGTGTTTTCCTGCAGGTAACTAAAAAGTAAAAAGTTTTGATTACTGCTGGTAAAAATTAGGTTGAATGTTTTATCACTTCTTGTAGAAAAAGCAGTAACAGAAAATATGAAAAAAATAATTTCTGATGTTAGGCTAGTGGCATAATGACATTGTTTGAGGTTTCCCACAGCATACCTGAGAGTGTGAATTTTAAAACTGATATGCAGAAAGTTAAGTTCTTTCACTGGGATATAAAAGATGTATTCATTCAAAGAACTCTTCCTAGGTGTTTTATATTTTCTGTGGCTTTCCCAGGAAACATTTCATCTGGAAGATACTAGATGGTAATAAGATAATATTGATGGATTAAACTAAAGTATGCATAATTAGTCAATTAATTTGGAGTTTAAATGTATCTTCTGCGAAATATGTATCCCTCCTCTCACTTCCTGAAGCAAACATTACTATTATTACATATGTGTTTCCTTACAGGATTCAGAAAACCAGAAATTATTTTAATTATTTTGCAGACATTTCTGTAATCACAGAATGTTAGTCTCTGGTTACATGTGAGTGAAAATTGTCTCACTCTTGTAACAAAACTCAAGAAACTTATTCTTCAAAAAATTCAAAGTAACCCACCAGTTAGTTCTAAGACTTTGTTATCGCGCTCACCAGAAAGTTTTGCCTCAGGGACTGACATTATGAGATGCAAGCTGGTATGCTTGACTTTTTTTTCCTCTATTTGTTCACCTGTGGGAGTCATAGTATTATTACTTTTCCTTGGGCGTGGTTAAAGTTTGTAAGTATCATGAGCTTAAATTGTCTGTGGTCTCTTCTAAAACTACTGTTGTGCCAAGTTTGCACATGCTTATGTTTGATTCCAAAATTATTACTACCAAGATCAGTAAAACCTTCCTCATGCTATAGGAAATAATTATTCTGCTATAGGAAATAATATATATATATGTATATATTTTACAGTAGCATAGGTTTTACTGCATTTGGAGTTAGCAGATTGGTAGCACTGGACTAGGATCCAACAGGGAACAAATTGCACTGATAGCTGTTGGCTTGATTTTCATTTCATGTTTCTCACTTGGTTCTTGGGTTCATCAGCATTCTCAGTGCTTCATGGGAAGCCTGTTAGAGCCAAGGTAGAAGTATTCAGAGTACACAATTCATAAAAAATGCTTGAAAATATTCCACTAGAGATACCAGATTACAATAGTAGCTGCCAGTGCTTTTGAAGACAAAATGTTTTGAAATGATTGGTATATGCACATGCATACACACGCACGCCTGTAGTGCCTGAGTATCGAAACTCCTAGCATTTCAGAGCACATTAGGACTAGAGCTAAGCATGTATATTTCATGCTTTTGTCTAACTGCTTTGAAGCTGTTAACATATTTATCCTTACCCTGTGAGCTTGGACTCCTACAAGTGGCTGGACAGCAGAGGTTAAACTGTAGGCGAAGTCTGTATTGCTGGGGTGATTCCTCTTTTTACGTTTCTGCTGGGGGTTTTCTCTGTATCCTAGGGTTATTTGCACAACAGGTCTCACATCTTCATACTATAATGTTTGCATTTTTGGTCCAATGGCATATCTTTTGATGCTGTTAACCATTGCATCTGCACCCAGGTGAGTTTCCTCATGTAATATCTTAAGAAGGGCTTCCATCATTCTGGAGGAAGCAAGGATCCGTTGGTTTGGATTCACGCACCATCCTTCTTGATTCTTCTTTTAAACAGTCCTCCTTCCTGTCGGCACCATCAACATACTGCAATAGTCTGATGTGTTGATGTGTTGTGAACAGTTCCAGTTCCTTTGCCAGTACATTACCAAACAGGGTAGGACTGTTCTTGAATCCTTGTGGAAGCACCATCCAGTACAGCTGCACCTTCCTTCCAGTTGTCGGGTTTTCCCATTCGAAGGCAAAAATTGTCTGGCTTATTTCATCTACTGGGATACAGAAGAAAGTGTCTTTCAAATCCACAACTGTAAAATACACATTTGTCTTAGGTATAGATGAAAGCAATGTATATAGATTGGGAACAATAGGATGCACAACCACAGTTATCCGATTCACTTTTCTTACATCCCGCACCAGCCTGTATTCCTGAGACTGAGGGGTTTTTTACTGGTAATATAGGAGTATTAAATTCAGACTAGCATTCTCTTAACAGTTCGTATTTTAGAAAGGTGTCAATTAAAGATTCTAACCCTTTTTGTACTTCCAGTTTTATAGAATACTGTCTCTTTCTTAATGGATGAGCTCCTGGATTTAACTCTATCTTGACAGGTGTCACATTCTTTGCTCTTCCTGGTTCTTTTGAAGCCCATACCAGAGGAATCATCACATTTATCACTGCATCTGGGATGTCATCTTCAGGTTCATTGGTGGAAGGTGCCTCTGTTAGCAGGCAGATCTGTGCCCTCCATGCCATCTCCTGGGAAATATGTAACTGCACAGAGTTCTCAGAAAAGGTTACTTAAGCATTCAATTTACACAATAACTCACATCCTAATAATGGCAGGGGACATTATGGCATATAGAAAAATTCATGAGTTAATTTCTTATTTCCAATTGTGCACTCCATTGGTTTCAGGAATGGCTTTAAAACTCATTTTCCAGTTGCTCCAACAATCAGTACTGTAGTTTTACCTAAAGGTCCTTTACAACTAGTAACTACTGAATGTGTAGCCCCACTATCTACTATGAAATCTATAGTTTTATCCCACAGCTTTACTGGAACCAGAGTATCGGCTGAGGGAACATTAATAATTTCCTCCAGTCCCCATCACTTCGGATCAGATGCCTCCAGCATAATCAAATTCACATTGGTTTCTGGATTCTCCCTTCTTTTGCCTTTCTTGTTCTTATTTGGGCATTCATTTTTCCAATGCCCTCCTCCCGATAAATCACACACTGATTCAGCCCTAATGGGGCTTGGTTTCGACAATCCCCCACTGAAAATGATTTTACTCATCTCCCTCCATTCCAATCCCTGTTTCTCTTTTACCCACGCCTGCTAAAAGTATTCTCAGTTACAGCAGCATCTATCAAGGACACCTGTAATCTCATCCTGTTGTGCTTTTCTCTTTTTTCCTTCTCCTCCCAATTGTTATACACCTTGTAATCTATGTCTATTAATTGTGAGATTGGCATGCCTCCTGCTCCATCTAATTTCTGCCATTTCTTTCTAATATCCAAGGCTGACTGACCTATAAACAACAGTTTAAACAGATTTTTGTTACTCTCATCCTCAGGGTCTAAATCAGTCCACTTTCTAACAGCCTGGTATATTCTTTCATGAAAGACTAAGGGTTCCTCATCAGATCCCTGACTTTTTTAATTTAATTAAATTTTAATTTAATATAATTGTTGAGATTTCTTTCAGTTTGCAAACCCCATGCCAAATTCCATACAGGATTAATTCCTGATATCACTTAATTCTTTCTAACCCTGCCAAGTTAGGATCCCATTGTGGGTCCTCCCTGGGCATAACCCCATCAATTCCAAATTGTGCATATTTACGTTTCCCTTCTTCTCTCGCTTTCTCCAAAACAACTTTCTTCTCCTCAGTAGTGAGAGTTTCTGAAAGTGCCTGAATATCCCCTCAGGTGGGGTTATGTGTCATCATGATTGTTTTAAGCAGCCCATACATCCCCTCTGGATTATTTCGATACGTTCCTGCAGACTGTTTCCTCCAGGAGGAGGGGGAGCTGAGGGAACCAGCAGCTGCATGTCTTCAAATTCCTCATCCCCTATCACCAATTTAGAACAATCCTCTTTATTGCCAGGTTTCCCTCCTGCATACACGATAGCATCCTCCTTAATACCACACTTTCTTTGAATTTCTGGCATTCCATACAAGCTCATAATTGCATCCACCTACATCACTTCATCCCACTTATTCATTTTATGGAAAAGCCACATCAATTGTATTATAATATCATAATCTAGGGTTCCATTGTATGGCTACACATCTCCACACGTAAGATTATAATTTGGCCAACAAAAGTTACAATGCACTTTCATTTTCTCTTTAATTTTGGAAATTAAATAATTTCCAAATAGTTTCCATTTATTAAGGATGCATCCAAGAGGAGAATTAGGAGTTATCTCACTTCAAGTGGTTGTACCCATACCATAACCATAAAAGAATTTCCTTAACCACTGTTTCGAGTGCTCCAACCCTCTGTCAGCAAAGGCAACAATAAATAACCCCCCTTTTGCAGTGCATCTATGTGTGAAACTTCCTCAATTATCCAATTAAGTTTTAAGCCACTGCTGCGAGCTCTTGCAACTTAGGCAGAGATGGTACCAATAAACCAACCACTTACAGCTGATAGTCTACCCCCCACCGGCAAATATCTCTTTTATAGCATTGCACCTGTGAGTTCCTTACTGCCTGACACTGGAGAGGAGCCACCAGAGTCCCCTGATCAAGCAGGTCGCACTGACGTGCTGGAGCCCCGGGTGATTTGGTCCACCATTGAAAGGCAAGACAATCCAAGCAAGGCTTCTACGGCTGTCCCATCTGGGATGACAAAAATGTTGTCCCGAAAGTGTATGCAGTACTCAGTGTGCAAAGCCAATCCACACACAGTCAAGATATTTGATTTTATTTCAGTTCTGCACAGAAAAGGGAGCTAGGTGGTATCCCACAAAGATAGCTCAGCTCCCTGAAGCATAGTGGCTACTTTTATAGACAGAAATGATATAATCCTAATTTAACATGAGCGTTCTTCTATCACTCGTATACATGATTGATCAATTAATTTCTGGCTTCCATTTAAAGTTACAGTTATGTTATCCTTGATAAATGAATCTTGTTAAAATTTGTTTTGACTTGTGGCCCATGGCTGGAGCCAGCCCTATAACTGGTTCTTCACCAAGATAAGGCGATGACTCACCAGTAGGAGTACTTTGCTCATTCCTGTGCAAGGATGTCCTGTTTTGTTCTTTTTCTCCAGTTCTCATTATCTGGGTGTTATGGGGCCCTGCTATACTCTGTCTCTGTGATGTCTCTTGTACTCTTTTTCCCAAAACAAATGTCTCTGTAACCCTCTCTGTGCTTTTCCCTAAATTCTACTAACTTCAAGAATAATTTCAAGTAAAACCTACATCATATTGAGGTAATGTGTAAGGTACATTAGGTAACACCAAATGAGCTTATCTTCCTGTGTGGGTAACTGTGGAGCAAAAGTCACCTTGACCTCAGAAGCAGAAGAGCAAAGAACCTCCAAACAAAAAGTGTATCTTTTCTGAAGAGCTGCTGGTTGGGGCTCAGAGTGTCCGGTAGCTTGTCTGTAGGTGAACTGGGTGGTGGTGATGTCATGGTTGTAGCAATATTCATAGCACCTTCAAAATAATTTCCAGACAGTGAACAACATTTACAATACTTGAAATGCTTCACTCTTCTGCTGAAGCTGTGTCCTCTCTTCTGGCCTCTCTTGGAAATAATGTTGGAGACTCTTCCCTCTCCTACGTGTTTCCACTCTGTTGCTGTGGCCTTCCCAGTTCAGATTAGGTAAAGGTACAGTAGGAAAAAGGATTTATTTCATTGCTTTATTCTCTCGCAACTGGCTGAGATTGAGAAATAAAACCTACAGGCTAAGAACCATAAACTGTATTGTGGAGTTCTATGGGCCCTGTGTACAGAGCTGATTTTTACCAGGGGACTTCTGAAATGAGTATCTTTGCTAGTGAACAAACATAACCTCCTAGAAATATGAGTCTGAAATGCTGTGCTATTTCAGGTCACTGGCAAGGGTAACATCATTCAACAGTAATGTTGACTTATTGTGGTACTTAGTAATACACAGATATGTCTATAGTGCCCATCATCACAGTGCTGAAGAGGGAACCTCTCATTCAGCATTTGTCTGAGGCCATTTCTGATAGGAAGAATAACTTTAAGATTATTATGAATGAACAAGTGGTAAAGAAAAATTTCTACCACTGCACTATGTAGCTGAGGCTGGCGAAGTGAAACTAGTAATATAGTATGCTTCAGTTTTATCAGTCTCTTCCCTTTCTGCACTACCATATTGCTCCAAAAAGAAGGAAAAATTAAAAGCAGCTCCTTCTAACAGACTGAGGGCCCATTATATTAAGCATTTGAGGACAGAGGGCTGAGATCAGGTTATTTCAACAGGTACGTCAGCTGATCCACAATAACTGTATGTGCACATGGTCTTAATGACAAATGAAAAATAATGTGACTTACACTATCTTGTAGTGAAGGAGGAGTACAGTGAGTCAAACTACTGTATGATTAAGCAAGGGCTTAAAATACCACTATCTAGACACAGAGGTACTTACTGCAACTCAGCTGACACATGGTGACTTACTGCTTTGTGGTAGTGTCATCATCTGTCTGGACTTGTGTATTGTCAGGGCTTACATTGTATTTTATTTTAATGGTTCTAAAGGGCTGTGCATAGTGGGGTTATGGTATGTATGTTTAGCGTGATGTTCAGAAGTCAAACTTATCTATGGATATAATAAGAAGGAAGACTTAAACTTGAAACCCAGATTTGCTTCCCTGTTTTATGGGAAATGCCCACAGGTGCTAAGAAGTGTGAAAAAAACCCCAAACATATCTTTTAAATACAGAGTTTTTCATGTTCTTAGCTACATGAATATGTTAGAAATAGAGCCAAAAATCACTGTAGTACATTATTAACTAGTAGAGTGATATTCTTTGCTGTTGCAGCTATGTGCTTGATGTCTATGCACAGTACTTCTGTACAAATGTAGGGGAGTCAGAAAAATATGCTTTTTTCACTGTAAGGGTATACATGTATCAAGTAAGGCTAAAGATCTGCTTTCAAGTCTGTAAAGTATTCATTTAACTTGACAATGTCTAGCCATTTGCAAATGGTAACTGGGAAACCATTGCACCACATTTTCTTATTTTACAAAAGCTGCTGATATATTTGCCTTTTATGCCACTTCATTTTGCCTGCACCTGCCCTATTCATTCAAAGGTGGTGGGTTTTTTTTCCTTGTCATTTTTTAATCTAAAATAGTATATTTATATACATCTATATAGCAAATAACAAATATAGAGTGCAGGTTATGAATAGTATAATTATGAATCACCATAAAATTAATTGGCATTTTTAATCCTCAAAGCCTTTGATTTCTTGAAAGTACTGTGAAAAAGTGCATATGCCATTATCATTACATGTTGTTTTTGTGCATTTCATAAATTACTAAAAGAGGAGATTGCTTTAGAGCCTGGATAATGTTATATTTCTTTGTATACATCTCTGTATAAAAAGAGTAAGCATATGAATGAAGCAGGTGAAGCAAATAAGCTACTGAATCTATAGGAGAAAATGAGTAAAACCTATTCTGAGACATAGTTAAAACAGTTGAAATAAAATAGAGCTACAGTTACTCTCTCAATATAACCAGGAGATTGCTCAAGAGCCAAAAGAAGGTGAGTGTATGCTGAATGAGGTGGATCTCTTATTGACACTCTTTAGGCATGGAAAAGTAGGACCAGACAATAGAGAACTGTAAAAATGATCCACAAGGAGAAAAGAGGAATGTTTAGAACATTATTTAAGTAACTGAGCAAATGAAAAAGAAATATTTTATGATGATAATCTGATGATTTTCGGAATCATCCTGCAAATCTCAGCAGGAAATGGTCGCTTTAGTGTCTTAGGAAAGATCATAGCTGAAGGTGTGATAGCATAGTGCTGAAACATTGAGGGACTTTCTCAAAAGGACTTCCTCAGTAGCTGCTCAACTGTGTAACTGGAATATGCAAGCAATATTGGAAAATGAAATCAGGTATATAAAAAGATAATAAAGTGGAAGAACTCCTGACTTCATCGCTTAGGAGACTTCCAGACATGAGTTGCTGCAGTACTAGAGGGAGTGGTGCCAGGGTAGTAAGAAAAAGAGGGAGCAGACCTAAAGGCTATGCAGGAAAGGTATAGCTGGTTCTGGAAAGATTGACACGAATGACCAAGAGGTACAAAGTGAGATGTTTCATTGTGTTTCATCTGGTAGTGTAAAAATTTCAAGACATTTTTTAACTTTTAAGAAGAATGTACAAGTACCAATGATGTGAAATTTCACATAGAATTGCCACTTATTATGCACAAACACCTGATCTCATACTGTTTAGTGCTTTTCTTTTTATCTCTTCAATTTAATAAACATCCTTATTCAGGAACAGAATTTACTTTATAAGAGAAAAGAAAAATATCACAAAGTCCTTAAGTTAAAATTCTAATGGACTTTAAAAAACCTCATTAAAATGTAAATGTCCCAATAGAGTAAACATCTTAATTAAAAGACAATAAAAATGAAAATATGCCAATATCACAATCATCTGGAAAATCTACAGCCTTGGTTCTGAGTATGAATGTGTGTGGGAAGTCTCCTTAGCCTTAGGTGCTCTCAGACACAGGACCTTACAGGCAAATCCCAGTAAAAAGTTGAAGTCTTGGTCCTTAGTGGGAAGAAGATGCTGTCCCTGTGTCACAAATGCATTTTGCTTCTCTCTGGCTCTGATCAGGAAAATCCTTGTTAGTCAATCAATCTGTTCTTACTGATTTGGAGCTACTACAATGGGATGCAAAAAACTCTCTCCATAAAAAAAAAAGTTTCCTCATTTGTTATCATTTGTGAAGAAAGGGTATGAATGAGGTCTGGAGAAAGGAGATGCAAAAGCCTTGGCTTTTATAGAAAGAAAATCCTCCTACCTTTTCCAAGGGAAACTGCAACATTTCAAAAGCCTTAAAAGGAAAAATGGTGCTTAATCCTCATGGAAGTGAGGGAGGGGACAAAGTAAGAAAACTTGAGCTTCCCTTCTTCTTCCCCCCTCCTCATCTTGGTCTGAATAGCTTGGAAAAGGATAGAACTCAATTTGGTGAAATAACTCATTTGGAATATCAATTATCCATCAAAGAGACATCCCAGACTTACTGAGGTGTCAGGAGGCTCAACACTGCCACATGCAAGCCTTCAGAAGTTACATCTGAGAAGGGAAGGTGTTGTTTGAAATCTTTCCCTGTATGACAAACTGTCTTTATTCTTGTCAAAACAACTCTTAATTAGTTTGGTTTTTTTTTCTTTTAAATATGCAGCACCAGGGAAAAATTGGAGTTAAATTTAACGTTGGAACTGATGACATCTCCATTGAAGAGATCAACGCAATCATTAATGATGGAAAATACCATGTAGTACGTTTCACAAGAAGTGGTGGCAATGCCACATTACAGGTGGACAACTGGCCAGTTATTGAACGTTACCCAGCAGGTAAGGGCTTACACAAATGCTTTTGAGTAAAAGGGTGGGGGATGTGTGGAGTCTGGCTCATTTTGCTTCTCTTCTGATACAATGTCAGCTCCTTTGCAGTGTTTTAGTAGCTAATTAAGTAGTTAAAGAGTCCTGAGCAATATGCAGTTTATGATGATGGCATTTCCTCAGTGAGTTTAAAAGCACAAATTGAAGTTATTACTGGAAGTGAAAAAATACAGTTACCAAAGCATGAAACAGTGGGTTTGTTCCTTGTTTGCATTTGTGTTTATTGGATTGTTGTTTTAGGGGGAAAAAAAAGGCTTTGACAAAAGCTACACAGTAAAGTGACTCCCAAATTAATCTCCATGTGATGGGGTAAAACATTTACTGAGGAAAAGGTTGTCTGTGTTCTTTATTTACAAGTTTTCATTCAAGCAGTTTGAAGCTTATGAATTTAGTGGAAGTGTTCCAGTAGGCAAAAGGTGCATCAGTTATCAGTTGTACAACCAACAATATTAAGCTGCCTTAACTTAAAATGCAAACTACAGGATATTACTTATGCAAGTGATGCTGGTTACTTGAACAGAACCACTCATGTGACTACAGAGTTGCCTTGATCAGGCCCGTATTAATTTTATGTCAATGCCATGCACTGAAGATTACTGTGTTACTAATTTTATTAATTTTTAAAGGCAACAGGTTTTTCAGACATGTTATCCCTTTCTTATTGAATAGGACTATGAGCTGCTAATGGTAATTTACAATTCTCCATGTGTATTTTGTATTATTAAACAAAAAGCTGCAAATCCGGAGATGTAAGTGAAAAGGATTCTGGTTTGCATATACGCTATGACATAAATGACAGTGCTGATTTATCTGTTTAAAAGTAGAAAATCCTTCATTTTGTGGGTGGAATGGGACACGGAAGTTATGCATAAGCCATTCCCTGTACTAATTATTAGTATTTAGGGGTTGGGGTTTAGTTTTTTTGTTTGGTTGGTTTGTTTTGAGTTGTAATGCAGCTGTTCACCTGACTTTTTAAAAAATAAAAGTAATTTTTTTAAAATCCCACAGGTGAAACATAACCCTTCAGATAATTTCCTGGAAATAAATTAGAATTTAAAATGAAAAGTAAAGTATGCATTGCAAATGAAATTATGTATAGCAGGAATTGTTAAAGAAAACACCTGTATGCTAATGCATTATGAATGACTGACAGTTCTGGAGGATAGAAACAATTAATGGGTTTAAGTGAGACACATCTCTGAGAGGTGATAAACTCTTCAGACAAAGGGCTATACTAAATTAAATATGCCCTGTGATCCTTCAGATATTCCTGTTTCCCCCATGTGCCCTTTGTTTTCTAACTTTTTTAATGTTTGTTAAATGGTAGCTGAAATAAGATAGTGGAAGCTGGGGAGGAATGTGTCTTAGTTTGTGTTCCAGACCTATGTAGCAGAAAGAAAAAACTAGGTGGGGTTTTTGTTGTTGTTTTTTACCTAAATGATGAGCATGAGAATATTTTTCTTTTTCTTCTCTGTTCTGTTTCTTCATGAAAATACAAAGTGGCTAAAACAAGGATCAACTGCAGTTGAGTTCTGAAAATAGAGGCACACAGAATTTGTTTATACTGAACATAGATCAGTTTAGCAAATAGAGTGGTTTCCTTGAGATGGGGTTAGTGGAGTGGAAGAAAGCTGAAAAGCCTTGCAACTACAGGCCTTGG
>VZRW01004252.1:88875-114072 GCA_013398125.1 Aegotheles bennettii | reverse complement strand
TGTAGATGGGCGTCACATTGGGAAGTTCTGTCGTTAAACTGAAGGTCCCAGAACCAGACACAGTACTCCAGATGCAGCCTCACTAAGGCAGAATAGAGGGGGAGGAGTACCTCTCTCAACTTACAAACAACACCCCTTCTAATACACCCCAGGATGCCATTGGCCTTCTTGGCCACAAGGGCACCTTGCTGGCTCATGGCCATCCTTCTGTCCACCAGGACCCCCCAGGTCCCTTCCCCCTTCTCTGCTCTGCTCAGGTCAGACCCTACCCTATACTGATACATGGGGTTATTAATTGGAAACTGCAAAGATATGTAGCTCAGGTATTTTTTAGTTCAAGGAAATAAGCTCTAGATATATGCTTTCTTTAATTTGATTTATGAAATTTTGTCCCATTATTAACGCATATAGTTATACTGATTAAGCAACAGATTGAAAAGGTTATATTCACTGGAATTCTCTTGGGAGCCAAAGAAACAATAGGCCTGGTTGGGTTGTGTGGCAATGTCAAGTTCATGGTTATATCTCCAGGTAGCTAATGATTGTAATCCAATATCTTTATATAGGTAACTCAAGTGGTACTTCTGAGTTGGGAAATAAAATAAAACCTAAATGAAGATGAAAATTAGAAAAAAAAATATTATACATTAATTTTCACAGCTCCTTCTAAGAAGTAGAACCAATTCTCTGGGCAGCTTCAGAATTATTTTCCTGTTGACAAAAACCACTGTGTTTTGCAGCAGTGCAAATATATATAAAGGTAACCACCCAAAGAAACAGGACCACTACAATAAAGCATAAAGTTTCCTGTTAAGGGTAGTTTACTTGGCTTGGAGTAGGAAGATTTGGAGAAAGGATTGTTGTTTAGGTTTTGTTTTTGGTTTGTTTTTTTCTTATCAAACAAAGTAAATAAATACAACTTTAAAGCAGCTGATTTTTCATTCATTGTATATTATTTTGTACTATTTTTAGTATATAACACTCTTGCTGAGACCTAATTGGTCATATACATTTTTTAGTTTAAATTACTTTAGACTGTATGCAGTACATCTAATTTCTTCTTTGAAGCTTCACATTAGTTTCTAAATGTGTTCAGTACTTGAACTTTTTATAGGAAACCACAAAGAGATGAAACTTAAGGAAAAAATAATTTCTCGTTTCTAGCAAAATAAAAATACCTGGCTATCCACAAGTTAAGCAGAATCTAATCATGTCTGTTTGTACAGGGTGCTATTAGTTATACTATTGATTAGTAATGTCACATTATCCTGCATTTTGAAACTCCAGTAGTTCATAAGAGGTCACAAAGAACAAGAGATGTCATGGCATTTTACTGAATTGTATTAACTCCTATATTACATGTATTACATTTTAAAATGCAGTTGTTCTCCCTGACCAGTGTTTATTTAGTAAGGTTTTCACACAGTTCCTGGTTACCTCTGCTTCTGCCTCAGCCCAGAAGAATGGAGACAGACAAGCCTTAATAAGCCAAAAAAATATTTTAAAAAGACACAACCCTTTGACATAATTTTATACAAGTTTTACAGTATCTGAGATGGTTAGTAAAACTTTCAGCTGTTCAAAAAGAACTAGAAAGAAAAAACTCTTATTTAGGACACAGTCCACAGCAAAATACTATTGAGTTCACTGTTCAAACTTCCATTTACTTAACTGAGTTCAGGATTTCAACACCTGTGTGAAAAATATATCCATCAACTGCTTAAGACCTTTAAGATCTAGCAGATTCTTTAGTTTCCACCTTAAGAAAAATAAAAGGACCTTCTTAAGGAGAATCAAAATATTTGTGAAAATTGTGTATGATTGTAAAGCTTGAATGATCAAACATTCTGCATTTTTATAATGATATCTGATCTCACTCGATGCTGCATTTATCTGGCTAAAATTACCATGACAGAAATAGTCTTACAACTAACAATCTATGTCCATCCAACAGAGCTTTGTGTTCCCAGTGACTGATTTACAGGGAAGCCTCTTCCTACTCAGCATTATCCCTTGATTTATTCAAAGCTCGCAGGGCCAGAGGTAGGCCATGGGTGTTCCATGATTATAAGTATTTGCTAACCCTTCATACCTAGTCTAAAATATTTTTGAACTTTAAAACTGTAAACATTTATTAAGTCTTTAACAAACATAGTTATGCCTTCAGGAAAATAAACACCTGTTTCATTAAATCAGACACAACCAAATGAAACTCAGTGCAGAACAGAAAGCTCTTGAGGTACCCAAACTGTAAACATCATTCTATGTGAAACCAGGAAACAATTTTTAGTTGGCATCAAAGCTATTTAAAAGGACCTAGTTCATCACTAAAATATATCAGATACATGTTGATTTTTTCTTTGCAGTACTAGAATTAGAATTTAAATTACTGAAAGGAGCAAAAAATTGTTTTGACAAGTAAATTAATATTGGGACAGAAAAAATATATTGGGAGCACATTTATATGATGCCATGGCAATACTTTTACGAAGTGACTTCTGCTGGAGGGGCATTTTCAGATAAAGCATATAAATTAGGATGACCCCAGGGCATAGTTTTTCATTCTATGTGAAACCAAGAAAACATTATATGTCTAAAATGAGGCTGTAGAGACAAACAGGCTCATGTTTAGTTAAGGAGAAAACTGCTATAGGGAGGGAAGTTAGATACGTGATCTTGATACTCAGCAGGGAAGCTCGGCTGATATCAGTAGTAATAAAAACCTATCAAACTCAACATGTTTTTCAGCCCCTGGTTGGAAATGCTAAGTGACACTGACAACAAATGTTCTTAGGATCATCTGCAGAATTGTTCAAAGTCAGATGTAACTTCTTTTAACTTGCTGTATCAAAGTTAAAGAAAATAATGTAAAGAACAGTAATCATTTGCCACAAAAGAAAACAATTAAGAAGAAAAGATGATGAAAACCTATCTACATAGGAGAGCATTAGTGTGTTCTCACTTAATTGAACAAAAGTAATTTAGCCAACAAGCAGATTCTGACCTCTTCACCCACAATTCAGAGAGAAATCTAGAGAAAGGTACAGGATAAATAAAACAAAATTATATCTCCTGTTGATAGATTCCATAATATTCTGGATTAAAGTGTTAGCTGATACTACTTACATCCTACTCTGATGTCCAAATTGACTGCTTAAAGTTTGGGATGAAAATAAGAAGCAAAGCAAAGAAGCAATGGAAAATCTGAGAAATAATCCCATTTCAACTAGATGACTTCATGATATCTGAAACAGAAAATCCAGTGGGGCTATTGCAACCACTGATGAAGAATTTGTTTTCTTTTTTAACACACCTTTTGTTTTTCTATAAAACAGTTTAATTTGAACTATTTCCAGAGTTTATTTGGTTTTAAAATCAATTAATATTGTTTTTTTTCTCCCAGTATTGCTCATTTTCTTTTCTATGTCCACTTTTCTGCTTCCATTCTGTTCTTTCTTTTCTCCATTCACATTTAGCTAAAAGACTATACATCCAAAATAGATACTTTTGCATTTTCTTCACCAGAAACATTAAATAGCCTGTATTAAAAGAACCATTTTTTACTTCCATTTCTTCATTTCTCCAGAGGCAAGGTAAAGTAGCTGAAGAGTAATTTAATATCCCTCAATTGTTTGAAATCAAGGATTTGTTCCAGTGTTTTATTTTATAGCCATAAACACTACCCGTTTTGACAAAATATTTTTAAGAAGTGAAAGAGTAACACATGTCTTGCAGCCCTTACCACCAGCAGCTTATTTGGCTAGCAGAGTCAACACTGTAAAATCTCTTTGTGTCTATAATTATCTCATTCACGTGATTACTGGCATGGTCTGGCCAACCCTACCAAAGTCAATCATAAGAGCTGGACACAACCTAATGGAAATGCTCTGGAATGCTCAGTCTCCAGAAATAACTTGAGGGTTATTGGCTGTAAAAGCTGGAGAACATGAGCAGCCTCTGTGATGCTCGGGTATAGCTGAACTGAAAACTGCTAGCTTTTTTGGAGTTGTATTAAATATTGCTGGTAGGTCTTCAAGGTTGTCAGAAGTGTGATTATGTAAATATATCTGTGTTAGGGTGTAGAAAACTGTATAGACAGCTGAAATACTTTCATCAGACCTTGGGGTAAATACTTGTGTTGCTGGATCCACTATCTGCAATGACTAAAATAGGACTGGAATCTGACAGTCTAACGCCAGCTTAGATTGGTTTATATGAACTGTGAAGTCATAGCTTAGCTGGCAATATAGTCTTCTGTGTACTTTCCAGTCACAGAAATGTTAGAAACATCTACGTGTTATTACCACTCTCTGTAAACATCTGTCTCACACAGGCAATTGCATCCACAATTGCATAGTTGCTTTGAAGCAAACAAGCTTGTGCTCCAAAGTTTCTTTTGTCAGGTGTTTTTTGAGTCCTAAATTCTTAAACATCCTGTGAGCTCAATGCTCAAGATATTGAAGTGAACTCCCATATGGCAAAAATTCATTGCATGCCAGTCTCACCATTCCTCCTATACTCTTTTTGTAGGTGAACCACTTACAGTAATTTGGGTACTGAAGCAAGGTAGTTATATCAGCTGAAAGGCTATCTACTCCTTGTGTACAGTGCAGCCTTGCACCAGTGCATAAAGCCCCAATCTACTGTAGCAGTCAACATCAAATGTCCTTTCAGATTCATGCTTCTGCTGCAATGTCTGGCATTGCTTTCCAGCATAAGTGTAAAGCGCTTTTTGTGTGCAATCTCTTGTTGCATCAATTGCCATTTACTCCATTCCATAATTTGAAGTGGAATGGCCTGCACAAAGATTTTTTGATGCCTTGTAATTAGCAAGGACCATACTGCTTAGGGCGGGGTTGTGTAACTGCCTTGTGCAACTGTGTAAATTGCCTTGCCACATCCTACTTTTAGAGTGCTTAAGTGCTTCATGTGAAAAAAGGAGTTTGATTTTTGTTTAACTTTTCTTAGTTATCTCTTTTTGCTCTTTCTGATGAGAGTGGTTCAGTCTATACAGTCCATGTTTTTCTCTCCTTCGTTCTTTTTTCTGTTGATGATGGCCTTAGCAGTTCTGCTCTTCTTTCATGTGTTTACTGACAAAGACCTGAAATAGAAGGGGCTGAGTTGTGTGGTAAAATATTTCTGGAGGTGAAAGTTCCCTCAATATAATTCAGTCTATGCTGTCTCTCCTTTGCTCTCAGAACAGTTGAAATCAAAAAAGGACAAAGACAAAGCATTTCTAGAACACTATAGGAAAATAGAAGTAATTTACAATTTCCAGAGAGAAATAACCAGAATAGCTTTTGTGTGGAACACATAATGACTTACTTAATTACTATGGCTTTTCTTTTTGATAGTTTTTCAGGAAAACAAGAGGAACAGACATTCCCAATATGACATAATAGATGGAGCCTGTGTATCAAATAACTGTGATTATATAATAACTGATTATGCTAAATACATTAATACACTAAATACATTAATAACTGATTATGCTAAATACACTGTTTTGTGGTGTTAATCTTGTCAAGTAACTTTGCAAAACAGAAGAAAACCATGAAAAATAAAAAAAAAATATTTTTTTATTTTTTGCAAGTGTTTTGACACGTTTCTCTGGAGATCAGTCCTGGTATCCTAGGGAATTAATCCTGTGGAATGTTGTGTGATAGAACCAGGTGCTAGCAAAAGCATTTCAAAAAGGGCATTAAGGAAAATTAGAAGCCTAGGATATGCTAAACTATGCTTTCAAATTTTAAACTGGTGTTTTCCACAGCTGGCAACTTGGGTCTCAGCTGTCCAGATCATCACTGAAATGTGAATTGGAATATTGTGGAATAACACTGGGAAAACGGGACTGTAACTTTACAGCTACTATACTGTGTTGTTATGTCTACAGTGACAATGCAGTGGTGCACAGTGGACATTTCAGTGTATGACAAGGTGCTGAAGTTTGTTTTGGGCAAATTCGCTTAGTATGGTGAGGTGGTTTTTGAGCAACACTGCAGGGACTATTGTGTATGATGCAACTGTGAACATAATAAAAGGGTTTTATGATGACAGATAGTATCTGTATAGACAAAGTTTATAGTGATTTACAGTGTTAATTTAATCTCAGTGTATGTAAATACAGTGATAGACATAAAAAGAATGTATAGAAGGCAGGTTTTTCACTGGTACCTGTTCAACATCAATGTTCATGTGGGACATAGTGACACACTGTTAATACGCAGGTTTAATCAATAGCATTCAACTTGCCTGGTGCATCACTTATGGACAGAATCTCCCTTTCAAATTCCTGCAACCTTATTAAAATGCGAAGTCTAAGGGAGTGATGCATGGCTGAGGGTGGCAAATTAGGGAGAGGAAAGGGATGCTTTATAGGGCCATACCCATGGCTGTGTGTGCGCCTAAATAATTCAGAAGCTGTTATTGTCAAGAACAAATAAATAAATATGTACTCACATCTGCCTGGGTCTTTTAGTTTCAACATTCTTAAAGTCCCATCAATGAAAATTTAACATGAGTAAAAACACATTTCTCTCCCTCTCCATTTCATAATTTTAAATCTCCATATAGGTCTACTCAACGCTTCCTTTTACACTATGTTGTTGTCTAGAAAAATTATGAAAACAACATGATGTTAAAACAAGAACAATAATCACTGTTATTCCTGGAGCACTAAGAATAACAGTGTTTATTGTCCTTGTGATGACATTGTTTCTCTGTTACTGTTCTGACTTAATGCTTTGTGCTTTTGCTGCTCCTACCCCAGTGAGCTTTCAGTGCATGTTAGTTACTAACCCTTTAAGAACCAGAAGCCCTGATTTGCTGTTGCAAAATCTAATGTAATGTAAAAGGAGGTAAAATAAAAAACCTTCTTTGATCCCAGTGATAAAGAGGTCTTCAGGGGGTGCCTCACATTGTGCAAACTGTGGACAGATTGAAATTGGATGTAATGAGAATTAATCCAGGGGAGTGACTGTCAAAAATAGGAAGAAGAAGGAGGAAATACATTTGAGAGAGGGAAGTTTCCAGACTACACAATGTGCTTTATATGGATAAATAGGTGGAAGTAAGACCATCATTGCTTAGAAAAGTAGTTTAGAAACCTGTGGTCAGAGAAAAAGTCACTCTTAGTCACGGTACACAGGATAAAGGGAACAAAAAGCAATTTTCTTTCTGTCAGCTATTCTAATGAGCAAGACAGTGAAAATCCAATCACACTTAACAGAACAATATAAATGAGTGATTTCCAGAAAAAAATGCATTCTCATTCTCAAAGGCAAGAAGTATCAAATACCCTCATCTTGAAGTTAAGAGAAATTTTTGCAGAAAGAGTTCTTAGCTATTCCTAGCACTAATACGTCTGAGGTACTGGGAATGTGGAACAGGTCCTATTACTGCCTGTCTTTTCATACCCTGGTTTCAGCTCGTGCATGGCACTGAACACCTTTTCTTCCCCTTTTCCTTTTAGCATCCTTTCTGCCTTAACTGTTTAGACAATAAGACTTCTAGAGAAGAAACTCTAACTCACATTATTACATGTGGCAAATTGAGGCCTCTTGGCACTCCTGTAATATATACGTTCCAGTAGATTGATTAGTGCACATTCATGTAAAATACTATTAAAAATATAGAATGAAGGTACTTCAAAATACCTGCACCAGTTCAGGTCCAACAAATTGGAGGTTGCACTACTACATATTTCCTGTTTATTTACTTTTATGAAAATCTGCTCTGTTTCCTTCCAGCTGTGAAAAAATCTACCATTTTTAGCTCCATATATTTTTATGGCTCAAAATATATGGGTCAGTTTTATACAGATTCTCACACAGAGCTGTGAGATGCTTGTTATTTTATATGTTTAAAACTTTTGATTTTTCATACAATTTAGAGACTAGCTTTGTCAGAGTGAAAGGGTTGTAGATTAAAGGCTATTGATACCTATGTACTGCTGTGGGTAGAAAAGTCAAACTAAAAGTACGTGATCAGGTTGTCCTCTAGTGGCTGCCCAAGAAAAGATCTAACCATAAACTTCACAGCAAATGATGCTGTAATGGAAATTAGTGTAAATTCAAGCAATGTTTTTTTCTGCAAGGATTTGATAACCAAATCTCAAAATTATTAGTCTGTGTGATATCCATTCTAGTGGTAGACAATGCAAGTTTTTTTCTTATCTCTTCCTTAATTATGCCTTGCAATAACATCCTAAATTGTGCCTCTAGAGGCTCTTTATGGGTAGGAAAAAATCCCACACCTCTACTTGGTGGTTTTTGGTTTTTTTTTGGAGATGAAACAACCCTCTTCTGACATTCTGTTTTCCTATTATACTTCTACCTTCTGTGCCATTGGTTTCAGTGTTTCAGCTGCAGAACAAGTGTGTCTTCTCGGAAGAGAACAAGTGTAGTGGGAGATGTGAGACAATTTTCTCCGTCTGATTCAACAAGAGAGCATTCTGTCCTCCTTCCTGTCTCTTGACAGGGGTTCACCACCCTCTCTGTGGTAGGGTCTTGTATCCACTGAGTAGCTATCTAGCAGGGCTTTTGACTTCTCTACTGACCTGAGAGAGGTCTTAGACTCTGAGATTTATTGGGAGCAATGAGCTTTCTGAACACACTGTCATTGGTATTCAGATCACTGTATTAATTCATGTTAAATTATGTAATAGAGTTCTTTTACTCTGTTATTTTAAAATGGAAGCTCCATATATAAGACAAATAGAAGCAGAAAAAGAAACCATACATTTCTGAAAATAAAATATTTATTCATAAGTGCATATTCAAATTACACACCAAAACGCTCACAGGATTGAGATTTCTGAAGGCAGCTGAGAAATCTTTCTCAGTGGGACTTATGGAGCTTGTGAGACATCCGCTGGCCAGTTAGTAATATCTGGCATCAGAGAATGGAAGCTGAATCAGGAATCACACAGGCTGCAAGACCTAGATTTTTTAGGTTTTTCCACCATGTAAATCTACCTGTTATTCAAGCCATGGTTGAGATTTCTCATTGTAAAACAAAGGCAGCAATGAAACTACTTCATCTATGGTTGTCCTTCCCCAAACAAGGAAAGATTGTGTGTTGGTGTTAATTTATAAACAGAATAAAAATAACAATACAATAACTAGTGGTTACTTCACAAACATATTCTACATGACACTGCAAGATTAATGTTAATAATAGTTGGAGTATGGATCTATGAAGTGATAGTACAGAGGAAAGCAGAGAAAAAATATCGAGTTCAACTGAAAAACAAATTCAAGATATCTCTGGGCCAATAAGTAACATGAGAGCAAAAGTTGTATTATTTGCATTTAAGCAAGACTGAGCCCACTAAGAAAGCAACATTAGAAAGTGCAGAAAGTGCCTAGGAATGGAGAACATCCTCTAGTCATTGGACATTGCTCCACAAATAAGCCAAAACTACTAGAAATCTAACTAATTATTCCTCATTGCAGAATCAATAGAGTAATGTTAAACCATGCTTATAAGAGTACCATAGGGTTTTAATTTTTTCTGGTGTAACACAGAGTTTTAGTTCTTGTTTTCAGTAAGGCATGTTGCATTTTTAAAAAATAACTTCCAAATTCCCCAAACGTATCCAGAGACACATCTATACTCACACATATTTATAAGATGCTACAGGAGACAGATTGCTCCACCTGACATCGGCAGGAAGCATAGTTTAATAACCTCTCAGTACCTCCTAACTGCTGCTTAGTTATTATTCTGCTCCTGGCAGTTACGTTTTTCTTACTTTGCTTTCTCTCAAATTCAGCAGTTGGGTCTGTATTAGAGTTCAGGCCTAAGGGAGCACAAAGAAAGTTTTAACATTTAATAATAATCTTCTTTGAGCTCATGATCTGGGGTGTTATATAGCTGCTTATGTCCTGTACATGACATTACCTCCAGCTGGCACTGCCACAACATGATCCTCATTCTCTCCTGAGTACAGGATCTTCAAGATAGCAAAAGTAGCAATGGATTTCAAGCCATTACCCCCCTAACACACAATCTAAAAAACAGGTCTAGGAGAAGGTGGGGTTTTGTTTCTGCTCCCACCCCTTCTGCCTGTGCCCTCCGCCCCCAAAACATTTTGCTGCATTGGAAGAAACAGTTTTTCTCCTTGAAAACAATGAGCAAATAAAAATTACTGGTGATCTCTTTTTCAAAGTTTACAGACTGATAGACAAAGGGATATAGAAAATCATCACAGAGTTAGTATAGTTTAGTGTAATTGCATATGTATTGAGAAACAGAACATAGGAGAATGAAGCTTTTAAAGACATACAGTACTGTGAGATCTGTCCAAACTATGAATTTACAGACACAAAAAAAGAAGCTGTACTGCAAAAGATACACTATGAAGGTTCACAAAAGCTTTAACAGTATAAGGCTGGAGCTTAAAGATAAAGAAACCTGGTTGGAACACGTCTATCTATACTGGTTTTGAGTTCCTTCTTNTTTTTTGTGGGAAGAGACCTGTCCATCAAAATGAACTGCATGAATAAAGAAAAACTGATAAGTATAGACTAAAACATTACATATTGGAAAATAATACCTTTGGAACAGTTGAAGGTTTTATGCCATACTGTCCCCAGCCTATGTGGAGGAGTTTTCCAGCTGGGCTTCAATTCTAGTGTGGTGTTATGGCCAGAGATTCCTATAATATCAAATGATTGTTTAGCAAGACATCTTCATGACATATGGCTAGTCTAAGCTCCTCTAAGAAGGCTGGCTCTTCTAAGAAGGGAACCTGGTCCATAGGTGAGAACAGAGGCAATGAAACATTAAAATTAGAATGTCTTCATCTATTTGGGCCAAGAAGAAACTGATATAATGAAACATAGTAGATAATATTTTAAGATCTTATGTTTAGGTCAGTTAAATAAATTGAATTTTATGCTAGATACTTGTTGAAATGAGGTACAGTTTTATATAAACTTGTTTTATTAGTACAACAAAACAACTCATCTGTTGCTCTAGGGTAGCTGTTCTTGAAAATTTCAGTTTTGCTGAACTGGCAGAAACCAAAAGTTGGATAGGTTAGTCAAAAAAACATGAAAAATAAACTTGTTATTGCACATGAAATAAATCAATGTACTGTTAAAAGTCATAATGTAGGTATTATTGAGTCACTTAGTGACTACCGCTTGGGAAAAGAAATCAGAGGGAATGAAAATGTATTTATGCTTGTTCATTCTTGAAAAAATTCAATTTTGTAAGGCTGTACTCTCCCAAATGCCTTTTTTCTCATACTTTAAGTGACTTTTGCTAATAAGCTAGTATTGTTGGCAGCAGAAAGAAAAAACAGAAAGTAGAGAATATTTGAGATTGGAAACTTAAAATTTAAATAGTTTTAACAATTTTCAGAGCAGATGAGAAAATTTCTAATACTTAAACTCTTAAAATTCTTCACCAGTGTTTTCATATCTAGATGATGTTGTGAATGACTGACTCTCATATCTGAAAATGCAATTTTGTTATAGAAACAAGATTTCTTCTGTCTACAAAATGCTTTTTTAGTTTATATTTATATTCAAAAATAATCCACAGTGTCGTAGTAAAAGGTCTTTTGGATGGTAAAAACACATTGCTTAGAAAATTGGAAGAGAGTATATTTTCATTAAAGATAGCATAAACTGTTCAAAATATTGGTATTGGTCATATATTCACAGAGATTGAAATTTTACAGTTGTAGAAACCCAAATAGGATAAGGAAATGGTAGTGTAATCAGCTAACTTTATACTAGAGGTCTATGAAGCTGTGAGGCACAAAGGTTAATAATTATTTATTATTTCTAATAATAAAACATGTCAAGGAACATCAAATTAAAATTATGTCAGGTGGTATTGTCAAGACAATCAAAATTAGATTTTTTTTTTCATTAAATGTATTAATTGGAGCAAAGTGATGTAAGATATTGTGGATACTAAAACATGAATTCAAGAAACTACATCAATTCAAGAAAAAATAATCTATCCAGGACTAGTAAACACAGAGCTACAATCTCAGTGCCTCAAATGCAGATTGATGAAAGGTGAAATGTTATTCCTCTGAAGCCCTATTATATGCTTACTTGTTCTTATAGCCTTTCCATAAGCATCATTTTCTGGTCCCTGTCAGACTGAGGCTACTGGGCATGATGGACTTTTGGTCTGCCTTATGAAGGATCTCCTTATAATTCTGCTCCCAATAGGATTTCTTTAAACAGCAGCTACCAGGTTTGGAATTTGAACCAAAGCCTTTGAGCTAAGGAGGGCTATTGATTTATGCTTTATAAAATGCTACATATTGCTTCAGGAAAATTATTTATATCATTTAGTAATAATTTATTTTCTAATAATATTAAGGAATCTAAAAGCCACATCTTAAGTGACTTTGTTGTAATTTAATCTCTCCAAAATAACTTCAAGAGAATATAACAGTGATGCTTTGTGCGAGAAACTTCAGTAGTGTGATTTATCCCAGTATATCAATTCAATTGCTGCTACTCAAGGCCACTGCTCCTTTTTTTCATCAGTTAAGAATTAATTGAAAAGTGAGGGAAATCACAAGTTTTCAATGTCACTTTAAAGATATACTTTTCCTAAATCTCATTTATTCAATGTACTATTAGTTAATGATGTGAAAATGTCACTAAAATTAAAAAGAGTGCTTTAAAGTCATAAAATAATAGGAAATGCAGGGTTATAAATGAATTTTTTCCTGAGCTGCTTATGCCTAATAGGATAAGGTCAATTCTGAAACCTTGTCATTCATACAGCTGATGGAAGATAATAATTTCTTCAGTCACTATACCTTACCTGATCAATCCAGGTACACCTGATACAGTAGACTGTAAAGTTTTATTGACCACCTTTTGAAATAATTATGTTACTCTAAGAAATGGAAAAGTAGCATGTTGAAGAACTGGTTAAAAAGTACCTGATTTTTTAAAAAATTACATTCAAGCAAGGAAAGGCCTGTTTTTCTTCCTCTTTTTGGAAAGATGGCCACTTAGTCCTTGCCCATTCCTCTTTATAATTGTGGCTTTGGGGTTTTTAAAATTAATTTCCGAGGTAGCTGAAATTAGGATTCAACAAGTGCAACTCCTTTCTCAGTTAGATTTTGCATTTTTAAACCTCTGTAATCTTGAGCTGACCCTATAGCTTTAGAAGTGTTTAGCAATTAAGAAATCAAGTTCTTGTGCTTCACATCATCCCTTCTTGCTTTATGTACTAGAACTGCTATAAACCAAACTTCATTTTCAGGTGGAGAAGCCTGGAAGCAACTTGGATATCAAAATGAGTAACACAGGTGACGGTGGTTCAGGTAGTGAGTTTGAGCGTGGGACAATAAAGTGGTGTTATATTCATCTGTCGTGTTAGATTACCATGAGATCATAATTGCTTTACAATGAAGGTGTTCAGTAATGAATGGTTCTGAAGTTAAAATAAGAGAAAAAAGCAGATATTTTTTCTGTTATTTTTAGTTTTAGAAATGAAGTCTCCTACATTGCACAATACACTAAAGAAGGGCATTTATTTTCTTAATAGACTAACTCAGAAATGTCATTGTTTATTCTGAGAGTTTGGCTTAGTTTTTGATTGTATAAACCCAAATAAATAAAAGTTTGACAAGTGTACTTTATTCAGGACAATATATAAAAACCACATACTTCTGTTCTATAAACTATATAGCAAGTTATAAAATAAAATAAAACCTTGCTGGAACTTAAGTTTAAGCCAGTGCTTAAATGCTATGTTGTATTTGTATGAATTAGACATTAGGGAATATGATCATATATAAAAAAGACGACTACATTTGGTTAAAGTATCATTGAACTATACTTTTTTGCTCTGTTTTGTTAGTATCTGCTGAAGGGATACTTTTCAGGAGAGAAAGCTTATTGCTGTGTTGCAATGGCTGAGAAACAGTCCAATATTCTGTTAATTTTATACCAAGACAATATTGTAAGTTTGCTTTGATTAATTTTCAGAAACAAGTGAAATCATTTGGAAGATATTTTGAAAATGAGTATTTGTATTATCCAGTGCACTGTAAAACTGTACTACCCAGAATTAACTTGATAAGACAAAAATAAATGATACCTGAGGCAGAGAGGTCTAAGTAATGTCCAGAGAAAAGGAACACGCTTGGGTTTTTTCTTCACTCATCTTAAACACTGCATATAATTCACATTTTTTTCTGATTTCATACCGTATATTTTTTCCATAAGTGATTTATTTCACACTCTCATTTCTCACAAAATTTCATTTTCACTTAAAAAATCAATTTAATTAGCACTACAATGGAAAAACTTAAATAATTGTTTGTTAATATTTCATTTTTGTATTTAAAATAAAACAGCATAGTTCATTTTGGTTTAGTTTTTCTTTTTCTGGTCTTTCAAATATAATAAAATTTGTTCTTTGAGAGGAGGTGTGGATGGTCATGAAGGAATGAAACTTAGCATGCTATGGTTTATCCTGGAGAAAAAAAAGACGATTCAAGAAAATTAGGGGGTTATAATGGATAAGACTGAAGACCTTTACCTGCAGTTATAATAAATGGCATATCAAGCAGAGCGATCATGATCTCTGCAAAAAGCTCTCCAGTAATAACTTGTAGCTAAAGATGAACAAGAGCAACTGATTGGCACTTTGTTATTTGAATGGTGGTCCCACTGATGAGGCAGAAAGGCCATTAAGGATGATTTTTACACTATCTAAAATCTGCCAGATGTCAAACTTAAAACTGTGAAAGTAATAAAGCACTTAAAAAAAAAAGGTGCCCAAATGCAGAAAACAATGCCTTTCCTAGGCAACCAAGGCTTACATAGACTTCCTTTTTAATACTTGCCTGGTATACTCCTCATTATAAAGTCTCCTTTATTCTCCTACAAACCAAAGAATCATCTTAATTTATATACAAGATGAGTCTACTGCCACTACTGTCACAATATAAATGTGCTACATTAAAAATTAAAAATGTTATTTTTTACACTCTATCAAGATGAAAAGTTAGTCTTCATTTTCATTTGCAGTTCTGCTTCTGCACTGTCATCCTTCTTGTACCATGCCACAGGACATGATCGCCAATAGACAGCCAAATTCCTACAGACCTTGTATTACCTCAGCTGTACTCTAAGCTTGAACCCACATGATAGCAAATACAGAAGAATTTTCAAAGGTGAGCTAAGTCAGTTGCTGTGCTTCACTGGGAATAAGCTTCTTTGATCTAATGTCAGAACAACAGCAAAATGGAAGGTATGGGATGGTTTATCTTTCCACACAAGGTTCTTAAAAGCTGAAGGAGACATTATTTGTTTTGGAAGATAAGAAATCCAAAAGTGACTTTTTCCATGCAGTCTACCAACCTTATAAAAAGTATAATAAAATGTCTGATAGATGTATATCTCTCAGATCCTTTGTCCACTTAGTTGTTTGATTTTTTTTTTTCTTTTACTGGGGCAACACTTTGTATTTGCAGAGAAGTAAGGTTAACTTTCAAGTTGGCTGAAGTCCTGGCTGTGCTGAGCACTCTATTTTGTGATTTGAAGGTTAAATTCCTCTCAGAGAGGCTTGCTGGAGTTAGTGTTCTCACTCCCAAAAACTGTAGGATCTGTCTGACCTTTAATCAAGTCAATATCCACGCTGTCAGAAGGAGCATTGTGGAAAGTAATCTTCACAATCATGAGGAGAAGTACTTTGCCACAGGCAGATCATGACCAGTGAAGAGGAATCAGTGAACAGACAGATAAAACTGTTTTAACTCATTCAAAGAGTCCCTTTTACACAGCTTCAGGTTCTATTCAAAAGCCTGCAGACCTGCAGTATCCACAACTCTCAAAATTTCAACAAGATCAATGAAAAAATAACAATAAAAAAGGAATTAGGAGTGAAGCACTCTAAATGTTTTGACCTCTAGGTCATCTTCTACAGCAATAGTCTCTGGCAAGTTTAAACATATGTAACTGGAAAAGATATAAAATAATTGCCTATTGCCTTTGTCTTCTGTCCAATATAAATCCCAAAGCAGATTTAGTATTGAAATCATCTGGTGAACACCACTGCCTTAACATTCGATACCTAGAGTAGCTCACTGCACCTCATAAATATTTATGCTTCTCCAATAGAAACTCTGGGAGTTTTGAATACAATATGAGATCAATAATAAACACTATCACCTCTAGTCAAATTCTCAAAGCAGTAGTAGTTTTTCTGTGTACTGAAAAGATGCCTGAAAAGAAGAGAAAAAAAGTTTTCTGTCTTAAGATAATGGTGGTGGCATAGAAATATGCCCAGGTTTTTGTTAGCACTTTCAAACAGATTACATTTTCCATGTTTGCTTAATATTTATTACAGCATTTTATAATACCTGATTTTTTCTCTTTTTTTTTTTTTTTTTAAATCTGGTCATTCTTTTGATGTCAAGAGTTCTGCTCATTATGCAAACAAGGGAAAAAAGTGAAAGAGGAACCCAACCAAGAAAGAATGACCCAAGACACAGCATATAAGTAAGAATTAGTTATTTTTATGAAAAAAAAAAAGATATTATGAGCATTTTAGAGCAAAATATACTTTGAAAACTCTATTTCTCCCTCTCTTCTATATATCTGAGGTTACTAGAAATCCTAAAATTTTGTAAAACCTCTTGCTCAAAAATAAATGTTCAGTTCTCTCTTCTAAATTTTCAGTAAAGTTTGTTTGCAATTTAATGACAGAGAATAAATGACATCTGAAACTTGGCAGAATAGTGTAAACTGGGACTTGACTAACTCAGAGTAAGTTTCTGGCTCTGTTTAAAACAGGAGACAAAGGTAGAGCCGAGCCAGTGAAAATTTTGCAACTTAGCTAGCATAATAAAGTAAGATAGTATTTTTTTTTTTAAGTTGTTTATTCAGTTCTGTGGCTCACGACCTGGCTTATGTTTTGAAACATCTGTTGCAGGCTGCAACCAAGACAACCAGCAAATACTGGAAATTTCATAACACTTAAGGAATGTTAAAATATTATTTATAGGAACACCCTATGAGTCAAAAAGATTTTAACTAAAATCTGGTTAACTTTATGTCTATATCTGCAAAGATATACAAACATCCTTTTCTTAAATTATGCAAGACAATATCTTCACCTATAAAGATGAACTATTCTGTCATGTATATGATTTTAATATGTTTCGTATAGTACCATGGGATAAAGCCCAGAAGGGAAAAAGGATACAAGAAAGCTGGTTAATGTTCAAGGATCACCTCCCCCAAGCTCAGGAGCACTGCATCCCAACAAAGAGGAAGTCAGACAAAACACCTGCATTAATGAAAAAGGAGATCCTGAACAAACTCAAAAAGAAAAATTAAGCCTACAGACGGTGGAAGCAAGGACAGGTAGCCTGGAAGGAATACAGAGAAATTGTCTGAGCAGTCAAGGATCAGCTTAGGAAAACTAAAGCTTTGATAGAATTATATCTGTCCACAGACATCAAGAGCAACAAGAAAAGCCGCTGTCAGTATGTTGGTGATAAAAGGAGGACTAGGGAAGATGTGGGCTGTCTCTGGAAGGAAACGGAAGACCTGGTTGCCTGGGATATGGAAGCAGCTGAGGTATTCAATGACTTTTCTGCCTCAGTCTTCTCTGGCAAGTGTCCAAGCCATGCTGCCCAAGACACAGGAGGCGAGGGTAAAGTCAGGGACTGGGAGAATGAAGAACCACCCATGGTAGGGGTAGATCAGGTTCAAGATCACCTAAGAAACCTGAAGATGCACAAGTCCATGGGACCTGATGAGATACATCCATGGTCCTGAGGGAACAGGCTGATGAAGTTGCTAAGCCACTATCCATAATATTTGAGGAGACATGGCAATTAGGTAAAGTTCCTGCTGACAGGAAAAGGGGAAATATAATCCCCATTATTAAGAAGAGAAAAACTGAAGACTAAGTGAACTATGGGCCAGTCCGTCTCACCTCTTTGCCTGGCAAGATCATGGAGCAGATCCTGTTGGAAACTATGCTAAGGCACATGGTTAATAAGGAGGTGATTGGTGACAGCCAGCATGGCTTGACTAAGGGTAAATGGTGTCCGAAATATTTGATGGCCTTCTATGATGGGGTTACAGAGTTGGTGGATAAGTGAAGAGCAAAGGCCATCCAACCCAGCCTCCAACACTTCCAGGGAAGGCACAGCCACAACCTCTCTGGGTAACTTGTTCCAGTGTCTTACCACCCTCACAATAAAGAACTTCTTCTTAATAGACAATCTATAGCTACCCTCCTTTAGTTTGAACCTGGTTCCCCTTGTCCTAACACTACATGTCCTTGTAAAAAGTCCCTCTCCAACTTTCCTGTAGGTCCCCTTCAGGTACTGGAAGGCTGCTAGAAGGTCTCCCTGGAGCATTGTCTTCTCCAGGCTGAACAACCCCAACTCTCTCAGCCTGTCTTCACAGGAGAGGTACTCCAGCCCTCTGATCATCTTACCAAAGCAAAATTAATAATCATAAAAGTGAATTCCATGGAGCAATTACTGGGGAGGTACAATTGTTCAAACAGCCTTTATGGTTGAAAACAAAATACAAAATACAGAATACAATAATAATAATCATCACTCAGCTGCAGTTTCCTGACAATGATTTTGTTATTTCATTTTAAGTTTTTTATTCTCTTTTAATTCTCCATCAGAAGGAAATAGATTCTAATGGTGCAGAGCTGCCTTGAGCAACATATATTCTTCAGGGTTTCTATTTTCTTTAAAGAAGGAGATAGAGTGAGAGTCATATTTTCCATGTTTGCTCAACATTTATTACAGCATTTTGTAATACCTGATTTTTTTTTTCTTTTTTTTAAAAAAAAAATCTGGTCATTCTTTTGATGTCAAGAGTTCTGCTCATTACCTCAGTATGGTGAGAATTTATATGGAATATCCCCATATAGAGCAGACATAAGCTACTGTCTCTATA
Source organism: Aegotheles bennettii (assembly GCA_013398125.1). Classification (NCBI taxonomy): domain Eukaryota; kingdom Metazoa; phylum Chordata; class Aves; order Caprimulgiformes; family Aegothelidae; genus Aegotheles; species Aegotheles bennettii. The sequence goes on along the minus strand of VZRW01004252.1, from coordinate 95,140 downwards.
CCTAATCACGGCTTTAGCAATAATTTTTGGTTTAATTGGTAATAACATTCAGGATTTGAGGTGATTCAGAGAAAGTTGATTTGTTTCTTTAAGCAATGAACCTCAAGAAGGGTCTGTTCCAGTTATTCTATCTGGCATCTTCATGTGAACCATTAGGTAGGGTGTGGTCTTGTTCCCATCTACAGTGGTTACTAGTAGTGGTATTTGGCAACCACAGATTTCTAAACCCAGTGAAACACATTCTCCATCCAAAAGTGGAATGCAATAGTTACGTGAGCCACAATATTAAGTACTTAAAAGACAGTTACAAGAAAATAGTTAGCATGATAAGGGTGTAAAGAGACTGTTACAGAGAGTTATGATGAAACTGCTGGCTGGTCTTCTAAGTGTTATTCAGATACCAATAATTTACCTTGAATTTGAAGGAGCACAAGCAGGGAGGTATCTTGTTAACTGAGAGGAAGCTTACCCCTCTACTTGCCCCCAAAAATATCCCAAACAAAACCAACCAAAATCAAAAAAGTCTACCAAAAGAAACCCAGAGTTTTCTTCATAAAAAAAAATGGATACCCAAAGGTCACAATTGTCATCCAAAGTTCACAGGCTGTTCCCATTATAAGACATAGGGGGTTTTAGGCTAAATGCTTGTACACTGTTTGCAATGCTGCCTAGTACTACCAATATTAGTCTTTGGATGCAACCTTTTAAACCTTTTTGAGCAAATATTCCATGAACATATTAATCTCACTTTTGAGAATGAACAAAATATTTTCTTTGCCAGTGTTAAAAAATCTGGTAACCTTTTCTCAAGAAGTCAAAATAACTTTATTCTTCAAAAAAGGCAAAAGATTTCCAGCAGGTATGTTACCTTCATATCAAGACATGATTTTTCTGTTTTCTTCTGAAAAGTGTCCCAAATGTATGCTTAAAGGTTTTGTTTAAAATAAAATGCTTGAAAAATCTCAGTTTCCATTTGTTAAGATATCATTAATTTTTTGAGGTTATGTCCCACAGAGAGTACCACTGCAGTAACACTAGTTTGTTCCTGTGTCTAAGAATTCTGTTTCTTCATTTTTATAGAAACTTGAAGTGAGGCAGAGGGAGCAGAAATATTGCGAGTTCACTGTGACAACTGAACTTCACAGCTCTGAGTATGTAAAATCTTATTTAAAAATAATTTCAGAACATCAGATTTGAGTTATCAAAGAGGAACACCTATTATTGACTTAGTGTACATAGAAAATATGAATATGAAAGAATCAGAGGAACGTAAGGCTCATTGGCTGATATACTGATAACTGCAACTTCAGCCAAGCATAAACATATTTTCTTTTCTGTATTGTATCACAGAGCATGTGCAACACCCCAGCAGATAGGCGTGTGTGTAAAAAATCATCCTAGTCAATGATGAGAATAAAGTGGCTAGTAAAAATGTAATGAAGGAAAAGATTTTTACACTTCCTTTTTCTTTTTCCTTTTTCTTTTTCTCTTTTTCTCAAATAGGCATTGTCTTGTATACTCCATGGGCAGAGTGTCCCTTAGCCAGTTGGAATGAAAAAGCAACTTGTTGAGGAATAAAATAGAGAAAATATTTCTGCTTTTCTGAAAAGTTTATATGAAAGTTAGGCTGAATTTCACAGACATGGAAGAAACAGCATGTAATTTTCCATATATGAGTACTTCTGTAACTTGAAATGCCCTTTCCTTAGAAAATGTCCTCATTCTAGGACATACTGATGCAATGAAAAAGGAGTCCAAGGGATTTCACCAAACAATTAGAGAACTTCTTACAAAAATATTTGTAAGGAAATGAATCACTTGGTTTTGGTGTAGATCAGACCAGACTTGGCTAATATCAAGTACTCTAAGGTCTGAGTGTAGCTACTGCATTTAGATGTTTTAACATAAAAATGCAAAATTACATGGAAGGCAGAATACTTATTTGCAAGTAATTTACTATATTGTACTCTCACATCAGTATTTTTGGTGTCTTCTGAAAAGTGTTAGTAGCACAGGAGAAAGATAAGGTGAAATTATTAGCTGTTGTAACTGCCACAGAAGAAATTGGTTGTTAAAGTATGAAAGAATAAATTATATGTGACTAACTTGTCTAATAAACTATATATCTAAATACAAGTACATAAATTTAAAAAGTTCTGTTGCTAGTAAGTAATATGGACAATTCTAGCATTAAAGAGAACAACAGGACAGAACTTTATAAATGCAAATTGTATTTTTTCTTGCCAGTGTTTACTGGCATTTATAATTAAGGAGATAGCTTTATAAAACTCACTTACTAATTGAATGTCAGAGAAAATCTCTAATGCTAATGATTTTCCTGAAGCCAGGTTATACATATTTATCAGAGATAACAGTGAAAACAACATTAATTTTGTATTTTTCACATTCTAGGTCCTGTTCTACTGTGGAATAGGATTCTGCACAATTCTGCACATCAAACTGGTAAAAGAGGAAATATAAAATATACTTTGTGAAAATTTACAATGCTTTTACTTCACTTCTGCTTTATTCAATGTGAGAATTCCAGTAGATTTGTTACCAACTACAGCCACTTCCATTCTGTGGGTTTTTCTGTTTACCAAGGACTGACTCCAGCTCTTCCCTGTGCATGTAGTTATCTTGAGGTTGAAACTTTGAAGAAAATTTGTAAATGATTGCTCATACTCTGTGAGTTAGTATACACTGAGACCAAAAATCTACACCCTCATAGATAGTCTCAGTCAGAAACTATGACAAAGATTATTCACCCTGATAATCAAAACTGAATAGTTCCCTACAGACAGACATCACAGATTAAAAATAAGGCAAAATCAGGGCAGTGCATTAAAAACTGCTTATGTTGTTGTATATATTGCTTCACCTTACACTTTCTTGGACTGAAGATTCACTTTGGAATAAAAATAAGCTTTTTATTTTTGTATTTTTAAAGTCATTTTCCACCACTGAAAGATTAAACAATAAATCTTATCCTGTAAAGTTCCATATTCCAACCAGTTTTATTCCCGACAACTATAGGGACTGAACATTTCATATTAGTTGATCAGATTTTATACTTCAGATAAAAATTCTAGTATTTCTAATATTTTGGAATAAAAGGTGCTTTTGAAAAATTGACATTAATTAGTATTATTTTTATGTTTTCTGGGTTTTTCCTATAGCTATTGTCACTGAGATTTCCTGCTATGCAACAAGGAAAGCACCAGTTGTTTTAGTCTCTGCATGGCTAAAACTCGTAACTGGTTTGTTTCTTTAAGTACTCATCATCTATTATTATTTATTCCACAGATTCACTGAAAATGCATCCCGGTTGTTAAGGGATGCTAGGAGCAGCCACTGCTTTCAGCAACTCCATGCCCAGGAATTTCTTCTGCCCTGCTATTGGAGCTCAGCGTGGGACATGCAGGGACCAGGACATCTCTATGCCAGACTCAGGGACACAACTTCTGCTTTTTTGCAGGGTCAACCAGTAGTGAAGCTCAGGATATGTCCATGGCCAGCTGCATGGACTACCACAGACAAGGTGCTGCTTTCAACAACACCTATATATAAGGCTCATAAAAAACGTAAGTACAGACAGATAAGTTGCCTTCCTTCTCTTTGGTAGATATTGAACTTTTTTGGGTGAAAGCACACACACACCATGCTCCAGATTTATAAGATTCACACAGACACACACATTCATGGATCACACTGAGTACTGGCACAGCATGGTCCCTCTGTCCATCTGATAACACTGCCTGGATCACAGGCCCTATAAACCGCTTCCTGGGTCTCCTACTCTTCTGCAGGTTCAGCTAGATGCACTCTTAAGTGTCCCCAAATACTAGCACAGATTCTCTGCCCTGATACTCATTGCTGGATCGAGGGCCTTCTATCCACTGGCTGGTCCCGCTTGAAGTTTCCTAGCAAATGAGGTGTGCAAAGGCCATCACACACCATTTTCAGGCAGATACAGACACTTGGCTCCCTCCAGTGGCAGGCACTAGGCACAGGGTCTGTGGCTCACTGTTCTGCTCCAGCCACCAGCATGAGCTTCTTGCTCACCTCACTCACCCCAGTCCCCCCAGCAGCTGGTTTTCAAGGCATACACCATTTCTGCCCCAGTAGCTGTCACTGAAATTACCTATTCTTTCAGGCTACTGGCACCACAGGCCAAAGTCCCCTATGCACCCAGTCTGACTCCAGTTGGTGGCACCAAATCCACTCCTGCTGGTTCCCCCAGTAACCTGGCACACCAGGCATGAAACCTGCAGGACCTAATGAGATCACCTGGAGAGCTATTTTTGACAATCTTTTTGATTCATATACCCTGAATACAATTTTAATAACTTTCAATACAGAATATAGCCAAATATGGCTCCAGTTTAAACATTTTCACACCTTTTAAATACAGATGTCTAGTTTAGGTTGTTTTCATGCCATTATCCAATATTCCTGCATCTTATAGAGTTGAGGCTGTAAGAGGGAGGTGTTGTGAAATCTCCAAAGAGCCTAAACTGGATGTGTAATACCTTTGTAAATCAAACATCAATTTTGCTATGATTCCTGCCAGATGATCCTTCCACATTTTGCACTCAGGAACCTTGGATTGGACTGAGAGAACTATCTGCTAAAATCAGGGCATGAAAGCTGCCAAAATTTGAAAGAACTGCTAAGATCATTTGGCCGCCTCAAAAACTCTACTCCACCCTTTCTTCTCTCACTCCTCCCTGTGAAGAAGAAAATCAAAGCTGAAGTGCGAAGAGCTGTGATGGGAAAATTACATCTCTTAAACCATTTAAATCTTTACACTAACTGCAAATTGCCAAACAACAGATTGCAAAGGCAGCTTTGACTACTGTGCTTACAAGTTCCATACCACTTGCCTGTTAAGTTCAAGATGGAAAGATAGCCTGAAATCTGCCAGTATTTTTTGTTTATTATTTGAGATTCATCTGTTTCAAGAAAGATTGAGATAAGGTGGAAAGAACAAAAACAAACAAAAAAAAAAAAAAGAAAAAAAAAAAAAATTGTTAGCCAAGAGCAAACAATTTACATATGCATGCTACAGAAATCAGTCACATATTATGGGTCTCCCCTTAAATTAATTCAGTGCTGCCAGACTGATGGAATATATGCACTGCAGGGAGTATCATCACACTGCTGGTATCTCAGGTCTGCCTATCTCAGCTTTGGACTAGCCATTCGGCTCTGTTCTATGTCTCTTAGTATATCTTAGCTCTGAACTGAAGACATTGCTCATAAGATTTTTGTGTTGCTTTCTTCTTGGATCTCTTTAATAAAATTTTCAGTGAAAATGTCAGTTAGAGCAGCTTTTCTGATTTACATTTTCACTCCAAAAAGGACTAATATTCTACATTCAGTTGCAAAACTCTTACTTCTGGATTAAGGAAAGCAACAAACACGAAGTAAACATTTGTAGGTGGAAACAAGGGAACAAGACATACATCTTACCTTTGATAATGTAGTAATTGACTCAAATGACTGAAGAAACCTTCCCTTCAGTCCCTCTGCAACTAGTACAGTGATCAGGGAGGTCTGGAAGTCTAATTTTCTTTCTGAAAGCTTCCAGTTGGAGATCAGCCTTGCAGAACTAGCAACACAAGGTAAATTGAGACCATGTTTCTTACATTTTAAAGCTATCATTTTGATCAGGATGGTAATGCCAGGTTACTGTTTACATACATTGTCTTTTCAGTCCCTGAATTCAGGGAAGAAAGACACCATTAGCAAACTATTAATTAATCAATAGTATTAATTAAGTCAACAATCCCTAAAGCTGTGAATAGAACTTTTCTAAGTTTACAGAATCACAGAATCACAGAATTCTAGGGTTGGAAGGGACCTCGAAAGATCATCTAGTCCAACCCCCCTGCCAGAGCAGGGTCACCTAGAGTACAACACACAGGAACGCATCCAGGCGGGTTTTGAATGTCTCCAGCGAAGGAGACTCCACAACCTCTCTGGGCAGCCTGTTCCAGTGCTCTGTCACTCTCACAGTGAAAAAGTTTCTCCTTATATTCACATGGAACCTCCTATGCTCCAGTTTGCAACCATTGCCCCTTGTCCTATCATTGGTCATTACTGTAAAAAGCTTTGCTCCATCGTCCTGACACTCACCCTTTACATATTTGTAAACATGGATGAGGTCAACCCCCAGTCTCCTTTTCTCCAGGCTAAAGAGACCCAGCTTCCTCAGCCTTTCCTCATAAGGGAGATGTTCCACTCCCTTAATCATCTTAGT
>VZRW01004252.1:59513-87951 GCA_013398125.1 Aegotheles bennettii | reverse complement strand
TGGGTATATATCTCCCCTAGTGTTATTTTTATTTGCTATGTATTTGAAAAAGCCCTTTCTCTTATCCTTGACCTGACTTGCAAGGTTAAGGTGAAAGGAGGCCTTGGCCTTCCTTATTGCCTCTCTGTTTAGTAATAAATTGTTATAAATACATATGAAGTAAGACTCATTTCCTTTTGATATTCTGCTTGAGTGACCATGAGTAGAATGAGTTCACATTAAGAAGTTTGGTCAAAAATTACATTAACAAGACAGACAGCTGAAGCTGAGTTGAATGACTGACCCAAGCAGGCATTACATAAACAAGGACAAGTAATTGGGTAACTCTAAAAAAGTAAAGATCCTCACTCTGAATTTAAAACTATTTAAGAGAAAAGAAATAAAGTGTACCAGTAAAGTGATTATTGACAAAGATTCTTACAGATTGCTAAAAAATTTCTGTGGTACAGTGCAGCTGTTAATCCAGAGCAGAGGTAAAGAGTGAAACATCCTAGACTATATTACTTTATGTCTGTTTGTCAAAATGAAGGAGGAGTACTGCATAACTCTTGAAGACCAAAGAGGAAAATGAGCTCAGCCATTATAATTTATTCATTATAATGCTGTTTCAAACTAATATATGTTTAGAATTCTGGCATACAAATTAAATCAAAATTCTAGGAAAGATAGTATCTTTTATATACAATAAATCTTGGGATCTACAGTACAGAAAAAATGGAATATTTGATTTCTGCTGCAATAGATATGTTGCTTAATACATTGGTATTTTATGGTCAGAGGATATGTGATTAATCCACTCTGGCAACTGCTATACACACTATATATTTCATTTAATATAAAGCATATATTTTAGGAATATATAGTACTAATTGAAACCCTGTAGTACATTTGCATATCTAATTTCATTAAAATCTGTAATGACAAATTATGTCAACTTTCAAAAATCACAACTAATAAGATAAGATGTAATAAAAGTAATTCTCAAAAGTATGTTGATAATCTCGTATGTTCACAATGTATTCATCACATACTTAAAAGATGATGTTAGACAACAGGTTTTATTATCATAATTTTTATTCATGTTTAACTAAGGTCTTTTTCATGGCTCTTGTAAGTTTGCAGTATGTTTCTTACCTGCAAATTCTTCTACAGAATTGCCTCTTTTTGCAGAGTATATTCAACACCTTCAAGGTTTAATACATAGCTAAAACTACTAAAAGTTCTAAAAAAATCTCCATCTCTTTGATGCAGTTATCCATCTATCATCATCATCATATATCATCTAGTAACACTTTCACTTCAAGAGGAATTTTACATTTCTCATCTTTAAAGTTCAGAATCCACAGATCTTATAATGCTCTCATGCTGATAATGCACTCCACTAATTGTGCTGTACAGCAAATATTTCTGTGTGCAAGTTTTAAATAGATATTCAGCTGAATAATGTCACAAATCAGAGGCTCTGTTTAAAATGCCACCACATTCTTTCCATTAATATCACAGGAATGGGACTGACATTATTAACAATGCATAACAGATGAGACTCAATGAGTAACTGCAAGGCACTGTGTACAGCTGTGCTATCATAAGTAAAAATTTTATTCACTACATTGTAAGACATTTTGTAAGATAAGAAAATATAATCTTTTGAATATGACAAACAGAAGCTAAAGACAAAAATATGTCAGCATACGTCTGTTGCATAATCAAAGCTTTTAGCAAAATCACTAAGCTGGACATTGAAGTAATTTTTAAAGACTTTAAAAACAGTTGGTTTTCTGATCAGTTGTATCCACCATCCACAGGAATGCTCTGTCATTTAAGTGAGATGCTTCTGTGTTCCTCTAGCTCTCAAGCATTGTCTTCTGACAAACTTTGTCAACTTTTGATTGCAAGATCATCCAACAGCTCAGCATCATTATTGCTGTAGCCATGTCACAAGAAAAAAAAGGTACATAGTGCTATATTTTGGGTTTTGCAGAGCAATGCTGACACAATGTCAAGGTTTTTCTGTTTCTCTTGTGACCCCACCAGCTACTAGACTGGAGGTGAACTAGAAATTGGAAGGGAACACCACCAGGACAGCTGACCCAAAGAGACCAAAGGAAAATCCCATGCCACAAGACACTGTGCTTAACAATAAAAGTTGAGCAAAAAAGAAGGAGGGGGGAATGTCTGGAGTTAAGGCTTTTGTCTCCCCAAGTATCTGTTAAACATGATGAAGCCCTACTTTCCAGAAACGAGGCTAAACATCTGCCTGCTGATAGGAAGTAGTGAATTATTTCCTTAATTTACTTTGCTTGCACATGCAGTTTTTGTATTACATATTAAAATTTATTTGTCTCAATTGATGAGTTTTCTCACATTTGCCCTTTTGATTCTCTTTCCCACCCCACCTGAGAAGGAGTGAGCAAGCAGATGTGTGAGGCTTAGCTGATTACTAGAGTTAACCCTCAACATCCACAAAAGAAAAATTAGAATGAAGTATCTCTCCCCTATTACATTAGAATATCCAGACAGGCAACAGTTTGTCTCTAGCAAAGAAAATCTTTGATTTTTTCTGTGGATGATCAGGAAAAGCTATGTCATATTGGCTGTCATAAAGTGAAACAAACTTGATATACAAGTTGTTTAGCAATACAATGTCTTCAAAAGAGTTTAAAAGAGACTCCAAATGACAAGAGAAAGTTTTGACAGGGGGAATTTGGTTATTAATCTTCTTTTTTCCACTCCTTGAGATAAGATCACTTCTCAGGCAGGTTATGTTTTTTCAGGTTTTGCTTATGGAGACAGTGGCACATCCGGGACCAAAGCAATGGGTTGTCTTACTAGCAAAATTTCAGGATAGAAAGCTTAATGTGTGATATGGAATGTCTACATTGAAAGAATATGTTTCAGTGTCCTCCTGTAATGGTAATACATGTAAAAAATTTATTCAAACTTAATACATTATGTGGTATTTATTTTTTAAATTAGTTTGTCTGGAAAAAAATGCTGGAAATTATAGTCTTTGAAGTATAAAGACTTACATGGTGTAGTGATTTTTATTTCTCAACTAAGAATGAAAGGCTAGATAGAACTTCATAACCTACACTCTATCCACTGTATTCAATTTTCATTATTCAATGTCATTCTTATCTTTATCTGATTAAATTATTTGTATTTAATTTGAAATGTCTGATAGTGCTACATTCCACCATGCAATCACAAAAATTCCCTCTTTGATAAACTGACGTTTGAAGACATGTCAGAAACATACATTTGTTTAGACTGATTTCTTTTTCAAATGTATGAGTGAGCCTAAGAGATTAATAGCTGCCTGGATCTAATTTGATGCTCCAAATAACTACCACAAAGTTACTGCAGAAAAAGACACTACACTGATAAAATAAGTATCTTCATTAGTGATATCATTCTTGGTAACTGAAATGGAGATACATAACTGGCAAAAAATTAACAGTAACCTCAAGAAGTTCTATTTTCACAATTCATACAATTGATCAATGAAAATAAAAATAAACAAATACATAACCTCTGAAACAATCCTATTGTTTTCTCTGTAGTGTCCTTCAGTGATACGCAATATAAAATATTAATGCATTTAACTCAACTTACAATTTTAAAAATAATTTCACCTAATATAAAAGATAATCAAGCTGATTTCTAATGTGGGTTTTTTTTCGGATTTTCTCTAAGTTATTTTTTGCAGTAATGATACCTAAAAAAACCTCAAACCACACACAAAAACAACAACAAAAAACCCCACCTCAAACAAAAACAAAAAGCAACAGAAAACGAAATTAAAAAAACCATCCACCTCCTTGGGCAATGGTATAGTGCCACTGATTTTCATTTCCCCCTTTTGTAATATTTACAGCATTCAGAAAAACATAATACCATAAACTCTCAAAGAATAATTTCCTAAATAATGAGATTTAGGGTTTTTTTTTAAAAAATTTCTACTAACAGTTCAATTCAAACACAAAAACATAAACTTGACATTATATAACTCTTGGATGAACAAACAGGATTACAAAGCAAACAAGTTTTTCAAACTTGAGTCATGGCTAACAGTTGAAAAACCCATCCTAAATAGCAATATGTGTCTTCACTTAATATCCAGTGCTCAAGTCCCTCTAGAATCCCATCAGCTTCTCCTTTTTTGTTTCATTTGGCATTCAAATTACTGTCATTTTTAGAAACTGTTTCAAAATCAACTTTTGTCAGTTACCCCCAGTTTGCAGAAACACACATAGAGATGAAAATCTTGTTCTCAAAAAGATCAAATAAATCTTTAATACTTGGAAGAAAAGTAGACTGTTATAGTTTGAAGTTTCGTCCGTCTCGGGAACAAACGAGTTAAACGAGTTATTCCATATCAAGCCTTCTGCTGATAAACTGAAAAGTACTAAGCTAAGTTTTTTTTTCCTTTCTCTGTGTTAGGGTTTTTGAACTGCATTCTTGAAGGGGGAGGCAGCGATGTTTGCCCGTATAGAGGGACTGTTTTGTTTTTTTTTTTTCTTCCCTCTTCGCCCCGGGCTTCGCAGCAGACCAGACGAGAGAGAACTCTTCCTTCCCTGGACTCCTGGTTTCGGGATTTTGTAAATATATTTATCCTTTTTCCCTCCAATTCCCTTTGTACCCCTTCCCTTTTTTCCCTGTTTTATTAAATTTGTATGGTTAGATTTTCTAAACCTCATAGCCATGTGCTTTGTTTATTTTCTTCCCTTTGGGTAGAAGTAAGCAATAAATTATTGTCTTGGGGCTTGCAGTTCGCCCTAACTGAGAAAACCAAGACATAGACACATATAAATGTCTATGGCATCCTATTATCTTATTTTCCTGCAGGCTGAAATAAAAAAGGGTATTCATTATTCCATGTTCCCTTGGTTAACATCTGAGATTTCCTTTTTGTGACAAAATTTACTTCTATGCATAGGGTCAGTTCACTCTGACAGTAGGATTTGCACCCCACTAATGAGTTCAAACTAGTTTTTTTAATCACAAAAGAGGCTTTCTGTACATGGATTAATTTCCACCTGAACAAATGTTCTACTGCATTTCAGTCTTATTTTATTGAGTAAAACAGAACCAACTATGTAACCATGATTTTCTGAAACTCATAATTTTCTCATTAATTTGATATTACTTTTTCCTGAATCTTCTGGAACCCTGTTTATAGAATTAAATATCAGTCAAAGAGCAACACAATAACACCATGTTTTAATTGTGAATATATACTGATAAAGACCAAAAATGTGACAAAATCAGGCTCAGTAGTTTACAAGAAGCCTTAAACCAATTATAGAACTTCAATTAAAATAGTTGCAATATGGGAGACACAAATGACCATGTTGGCACACCCTGGATGAATGCTAAAGTGGAGGGAGAGGCAGACTGGAAAAATCAGAAACACCACTGCTATTGTACATCTCAAAAATTCATATCAAGATCTCACAATTGCCATTGTTAAATACTGCTGAAAGGTCAAGTAGCACTAAAATAGTGTAAGGGCCATAACTGGCAATTAAGAAGAAGTCATCAATATCTTTTGTCTGAAGACTTTTCAGAACCAAATGAGACTAAATTAAATCAGGCAAGAATGTATCATACAAAATGCCTTAATAATAATTAGAAAATAAATTATAAAGTTAATAGGAATTTGCTTTATCTCTCCTTTCCCTCTTAATGTTTTATGAAAAAATAATTATGGCTTGACTGAATAATAGAAAAACATAAATCAAAAAATTATTTTACACATTTTTAATAATATTTTTAATTTTTGTAGTTTTTTTTTTCAGTCGGTTTTTATCTACAGGATAAGATTTGAAAGATACATTTTCTATACGAATTCTCAATGCTCAGGATTGATTAAACAGAGTGGCACCATTTCCACCAAGTACAATTGGTATTAGAATGTCAATATTTCAGTAAGTTAAAAATAATTTTAATGCTTTCTAGGCCAACTCACCAACATACTATTAACAATATTTTATATAGTTTTACATATGAGCTTAATATATCTTTAGACCTCTTAGTATGAAATCAAGTGTTATTATGTGCCTGAGAAAGGAAGTACAATATTTGATGGTGTTTCAGGAATAAGACAAAAACCCAAATCTCATTTTCAAAAGTAATTTAGGAATATCCTGTTGTAGATAAAGACTGACTCTTTATGGAGCCTACCAGTGGTGGTGAGGTGCTTGAACACCTCAAAGGTTTTTGGATGTACATATTAAGATTACTGTGAGTAGAGGACTTGATACATCAAGATGTATGCATGATTTCTAAAAATAAATAAATAAATATTATTGCTGAGTACCTGTAGATTAGTGCTGAAACACTGTCCAATTGCCCATTTGCTCATGCCTAAATTCACAGTCCAGATATACATAAGTAGCTGAAATTCCTGCCAACATGAAACAGTGGACTGTAGCTTGCAAAGGTCAGTCAGTGTTGGTTCCTCAACACAGACACTATACTATGTTCCAAACATACACTTATTTTATAACTTGATGTGTTCTGATAATAACTGTAACACTTACCTATAGGCATTCCAGCAAGACACCAAAGTCATAAAGAAAACTTTTTTTTAAAATTGTATTGCAGATTACATCTTGCTGTCATTATGACTTTATGTCATGTCCAGTGTATTCTCATTGTAGCTATGGTCTTATTAAGAATAATTAAGAATCGGGGAAAATATACTTTGTTGAGGGCCACATTGAAAATACTCCAGTGTAATAAGAACTATGTCTCATACTTAAGGTATTGACATGACATAAATAAAAGGCTAAGTCAAGTTAATGGTAATTTCCAGAAGTAATACAGTGTTTAATCTACCAACGTATCTTCCCATATGTTTTTTCCTTGTGTAATTCCAGTATGATAATACCTGAGTATGTTAGAGATAATGTTTTTTGGTTGATGATAGGATTTTAATAATGAATATTTTAAATTTAACTTCACTCAGAAAATGTATTTATTATAGCACTTTTGGGAAAGAACTTGTCAAATTCATGGTAGGCATCTCCATTTGGGAACAATACTGCAACATGTTGAAAAAGAGAAACTAATCTGTTTTGTGACAAAGTAATTAAAGAGAATTTCTGCAAGTTTCAATTAGGTCAACAAAAGGGAGTATATACTTCTATATTGAAAAAAAAATATGATGCTAGAAATTAATTAACTCACAATTACAAAATTATTTCTCTACTTCTTTTCTTATAACTGTTTTTTCTTTTTTTTTTTTTAGTATTACTCTGCCCTTTTATTTTCTTACTAACATTCTCCTGAGAAAATGAAGCACATTTTGAATCTGTTTTTAAATTCTGGGTAAATCTGAAACAAAATAAATTCTCTCAGTTCTTCATTTTGTGCATATAGTAGTCACAATTTAATTCAGACTTCATTTGGTACACCTTTATAACTGACACAGTTGATACTTGCTATAATGAACACATTTGATCAATAGAAACCAGGAACATCTGCTTACCAATAGTATATCTTGGTGCAATATCTTTCCACCTCCGATTTCAATCCTGAACCTAAGGGATATTTCAAAGTGGGCAGCCTGGAAACTACAGTTCATAACACCACTGGATATGAAAATTACTATCTCAGCAAAGATAGTGACTTCACTACATATTCCAGTTTCCCCCTACCTCTTTTCTCAGTGTCACAAATGTGATATTCTTCTCTCTTTTGTTTCATGGATAGTGACTTTATTTCCTCTTACCTTCCTGACATGCTCCTGCGTTCCCCAATTCCATCACCTTTTCTCCCCAGTAGCTTAAATGATGGTCACAATTGGATAAAACCCAGACCCATTCTTCTATTCTGTCTGAAATTAGCTGATTCTATTTAGCATCTGAAGAAGGAATTAAATGTCCCAAATCTCATTTTTAAAATCTGTATTATTTAATCTATTTAAAAAAAAGATATACATACAAACCATGCTTTAGGGATATCCTTAGGTCAGCAACATTGACACTAGTATTACTGCTTCCTCTTAGAAACAGATGTGTTTCATGGTCACTCCTGCATACAAGGTACATGGCTGAATAATTGGACTGTTTAAGGATAAAATGATGAATATTATTTCAACAATTTTACATTATGTTTTTCTTTTAGCAATAAAATAAGATGGCAGATTTAAGTTGGAAAATCATCACATTATCTTAGGTTTTTCGCAGATGTATATTTGAAGGATTTGCTACTAGAATCATAGAATCATAGAATTACTCTGGTTGGAAAAGACCTTCAAGGTCATTGAGCCCAACCATCAACCCAGGACTGCCAAGTTCACCACTAAACCATGTCCCCAAGGGCAACATCCGAATGTTCTTGAATACCTTCAGGGAAGGTGACTCTACCACTTCCCTGGGCAGTCTGTTCCAATGCCTGACGTCACTTTCCATAAAAAATTTTTTCCTAATATCCAGCCTGAACTCCCCCTGCTGCAACTTGAGGCTATTCACTCTTGTCCTATTGTTTGTCACTTAGGAGAAGAGACCAGCCATCCCCTCGCTTCAACCCCCATTCAGGTAGTTGTAGACAGCGATAAGGTCTCCCCTGAGCCTCGTTTTTTCCAGACTAAACAGCCCCAGATCCCTCAGCTGCTCCTCATAAGACAAGTGATTCAGACCCTTCACCAGCTTAGTTGCCCTTCTTTGGACCTGCTCCAGTACCTCAAACTCCTTGTAGTGAGGGGCCCAGAACTGAACACAGTATTCCAGGTGTGGCCTCACCAGTGCTGAGTATAGGGGGACATCACTTTTCTATTCCTGCTGGCCATGTTATTTTTGATACAGGCCAGGATGCTGTTGGCCTTCTTGGCTACCTGGGCACACTGCTGGCTCATGTTCAGCCGGCTGTCAACCAACACCCCCAGGTCCTTTTCTGCCAGACAACTCTGCAGCCATTCTTCCCCAACACTGTACTTTTGCATGGGGTTGTTGTGACTCAGGTGCAGGACCTGGCACTTTGCCTTGTTTGCCTTTACTAGAAAGATCTGTAAGTGATACTGAGAAATTTGAGGCAAAATTTAATGAGCATCTTTTTTTACGTAAACACACTATTTGTGTTCCTGCAGAAAAGGGTAAAAGATGCCCCACATGATGATGCAGATTATGATCTCCTAGAAATAAAATAAGGTCTATCAGTGACCACTTGAGCCTTAGTTTTACGTTATTTTTTAAAATCCATTAGTTGCCAAGATACTTCTGACAACTCAAAGACCATATATGTTGTCTGTTAGCATTTACTTTTAAAGAGTCATCTGTGTTTTGTCATTTACAGCCTCAAATTCTTTCCTGATGAATAGTGAGTTAAAAATTGAGTCATGATTTAGGGAAGATGCTTTGATTTAAACAGCATGCATGATGAAGATTTGTTTCCTTTTATGAGAGCAAGTACTATCTGAATGATACCTGAGGATGACCTTCCAAAACATGCAGCTGTTGCCTATCTGAAACATGCATCAAATTAAATGTGTTCTATTTTCCTGTCTGTAAAACATGTATTATGAAGCATTACATCATTGATGTGCAATGAAAAAAATAAACTCTGATATCACTGAACATCTGGATCTGCACTGATGATGGAGTGCAGCTGTTGCCTTTTATCTGAACTGTGATGCACAACTACACAGAGACATTTACTTCAAAATTCTTTACTTATGATACAATGTGTGACAGGAATGTACATTTCTACTTCATCCAATGCACAGTGTTCAGAACACTGTCAAACACACACAAAGATATATGTACAATATTTTTAAGTCTGTAAAGTATGAAATCTCATTCCTTTTAAGATTCCCCAAGAAGAGTTCATTTTAAATTGTTATGAATCATTGAGAAATTCAGTCACAGAATCTTGCAAATATGGAGCTGAATTCAATACTGATTAATAATTGGCATGAAATGGATCAAATACTTTTTGATTTATTTGGTTTATTTAAGTCTGTCCTTGTCCAATTCTCTTTTCATGTGACAGAAATGACTGAAATCTGCAGCGAAAATCTTTGTCTATATTTTGTATTGTTGCTTTCTTATGAACAGCATTTAAATTAAAATTGAAAAAAAAATCTATAGGCAGAGATGGCCTTAGTAAAGTTCACCTTTTTATTCAATCTGATCATCCTGCCAAATGCCAGCTGTGCATAATTTTATAATGCCTCTGAATACCAAACAAATAATCACATTCTAGTCTTACAGAATATGGTCTTATCTAAATAATTTTATCTTTCCCTCTTGAGCACGTCCTTATCAAGCTTCCAGGGAGTTCATTAATGTCTACAGTTTATCCCACCATACACTCTTGGCCTTTGGATGATAAATCAATGAAATTCAATAGCACTTCCTCAGAGTCCCATCTACACAGTACCTTTTACTTTTTTAAGTACACTATATAAAGCTTTATATAAAATTGATATTTAAATGAAATATTAAACATATCCACACACCGGAATTTTTTTAAAAGGAACAATAAAAAGTGCAAGAGAATGTTTAATTTCCTGAAACAGAGAATAGTTTAAATTTCTTTATTAAAAAGCTGAATTGTTATGTACATTTCCTCATTTAGAAAAGCATAGATTGATCCCCCAAACAAGCTGTTACCACTTGTACACAGAGTAGTCCTGGCAGGTACAGGATCCTACGACTGGGCAGAGCAGAACTGCACTAGACCATCTTCCGTCCACTACTGTCATCATGAATATTTGCTATGAATTCTTCCCATATAATTACAGGCACAATATGAGAAGCACAGTTATACTAACTCTCTATACAGTCAACTGAGAAAAGTAGCAAATTAAAGGAGGTAATTTGGTCCTTCAATGGCATAAATTGACCTTTGTGTCTATCTTTTGAGGGTTACCTTTTGAGTTTATTTGGATGTTTAAGTGGGATGAAGCTGAGCCTGAACCTTCAGGACATTGTGGGGCTGACAGTTCAACAGGAAAACCTCAACAGTCACTGAAACGTGTTGCTCAGAGAATTTGTGAATGCCGTGAAAATGTTCCAGAAGTTGGACAGGGCTTTGAGCAACCTCGTCTATTGTCCCTGCTCATGGCAGGGAAGTTGGAACTAGATGATCTTTAACATCCCTTCCAACCCAAACAATTCTATGATTCTATGACATTTTCTTAGCTCATGTAATGATTTAATTCTGTTTGCTGCATTTCTGGATTGAAATATCTGGAACAGATTACAGAATTTGAGTATACACATCCAAATACCAAGAGCAAAGATAATTAATTTAATAAGATTTTTAAAATAGATTAATTCCAAATAATCTTCTGTTTTATTGTGTAATGTTAGAGAAGTAAAATATTAAGCAAGATCTTGTTAAAATCTCCCAGGGAGTACAACCTCTGAAGGTGTAATAAATTAAAAGATGGTTTTCACAATTATTTTTCCCTACAATATGTTATCAGTCTTTCAAAACTGTAACCAGGATAACAAAAAAGAAGATGTCCTCCACAGATATATTAACCAATCTATGGATTTGCTGTTAAACTTTGGGTTTACAGTAATAAGAAAAGAAAAAGTTTATATTCTATAAAGGGATGACCTAGTAGGTGACTGGGATATAAAACTAATAGACTCACTTTTCATTATCTTGAATTTCATACAGATTTTTGTTTGTATAAAACACATAAAATACTACTAATTTAGATCTTTACAATTCTACAAAATTCTCTGCCTTTATATAGACCTGTTTGAAAGCCCTGATGGAGTCACTAGGACACTTCCTTTGATCCCTTTCCCCTAGTTACACCCCCCGTTTCATGGTAATTCTTCATGAGCATAATTGTAAATAGAGTTTTCTCTACCTCTATGACAAAGTGGCGTAGCTATGCATTAATCTTAATACCCTAAAATATTAGTCAAAATCACATTAGCAACAATAAATGAATATGGTTACACCAATGGCAAAATATTTTCCAAATGCAGTTAGAAACACTGAATCACAGAATCACAGGATCAAAGAATGGTAGGAGTTGGAAGGGACCTCTGGAGATTATCTAGTCCAAACCCCCTGCTAAAGCAAGTTCACCTAGAGCAGGGGGCACAGGACTGAATTCAGATGGGTTTTGAATGTCTCCAGAGAAGGAGACTCCACAACCTCTCGGGGCAGCCTGTTCCAGTGCTCTGTCATCCTCAAGCTAAAGAAGTTTCTTTCTCATGTTTAGGTGGACCTTCCATGTTCCAGTTTATGTCCATTGCCCCTTGTCCTGCCACGGGGCAACACCAAGAGTCTGGCCCTATCCTCCTGACACCCACCCTTTAGATATTTATAAGCATTGATAAGATCCCCTCTCAGACTTCTCTTCTCCAGGCTAAACAGACCCAGGTTTCTCAGCCTTTCCTCATAAGAGAGATGCTCCAGTCCCCTCATCATCTTTGTAGCCCTCTGCTGGACTCTTTCCAGTAGTTCCTTGTCTCTCTTGTGCAGGGGAGCCCAGAATTGAACACAATACTCCAGATGTAGCCTCACCAGGGCAGAGTACAGGTGGAGGATAACATCTCTCAACCTGTTGGCAAAACCCTTCTTAATGCACCCCAGGATGCCATTTGCCTTCTTGGCCACAAGGGTACATTGCTGGCTCATGGTTAACTTGTCCACTAGGACTCCCAGGTCCTTTTCCGCATAGCTGCTTTCCAGCAAGTGAACCCCTAACCAGTACTGGGGCCTGGGGTTATTCCTCCCCAGGTGCAGGACTCTACACTTGCAGTATTGCAACATTCTATTTTCTCTAAAAAAGCTCTAAAATCCAGAATTAAATTTTAACATACTTAAATTTCATTATAGTCTTGACTTTATTTAGGCTTTGTTAAACCAACTACAAAGACAATACTGAAAGAGATTCTTTGTTAATCATTTGCAAGATTGAGCACTTTCACTCCTTTCTATCCCTTCAAGAAACCAAAAATTTTGTGTCTGGGGAAGCTTTTAATGATATTCTGTGTTCATTTGTAGTGAAAGGAATCTGAGAGGTGAATTTCCTTCACTTATTATTGGAATAAGAATGCCATGATTATTGTTGCATGCTGTCTTTGACAGATAATACGCAGAGACATTTTTTAGTCACAGCTTTCATTTCGTATTTTGAGTATATTCAGATTAATTTTACAAACCTGTGGGACTCCTTAGTTTTAATGAGATTGCTGAAGTAATAAATGAAAATCTTAGTTTTACTGTGGACCATTCCCAAAGCTGATAAACAAGGAACATTCTTAAATCAAATTTGGACATATCAACAATGACAGTAGGTACACTTCCCAGAATAATTTTTGGCACTTTACAATATGGTCATGATAATCTCTCATGTCAAAATTGCAGTGTATGTGAGAGTTTGTATGAATAGCCAGAACACCAAGCCTTTCATCACCCATTTGAAACATGAGGAAATAACATTTATGAGAAACCACATTATGTTTTCTATAAATATATACAGTATATTTTATAATGACATTTGAAAGAATGAAATGAAGGGAAATTTGAAACTGAAGCCAATAATCCAGTCTCATTGTTTTCACTGTGCTTCAGCAGTGTCACACATGATGAGATTGTAGAAGTACTTGTAAATGCTGCACAAAATCCAATGGGATAAATAGCACTTAATCTTGCAATGTATGTATGCATCATGTTTCTGTGAATATTCAATAGCAGTTGTTTTTTTGAAAATACAGAAATATCCCAAATTAACAAAGAACACTTAAAAAATCAAGACAGAGATATGTTATTTCTGTTGGACAATGACATCTCTGCCTTTATTGAATGAAATGTGTTTTTTACATGTGCTTCTGGAATCCCAGAAACTTCCAGAATACCAGTGGTATGCTTGCAGACTGTAGAAATGAGCCTAGTACCACTATTATTAATGTTACCAACAATGAGGAACTACATGCAGGCTAACTCCTGGGGAGACTAACAATAAACAAACTTCTAAAAACATCCATACCCCTGCATCATCTTTCTTTCTCTCTTTTTCTTTCTTTCTTTCTTTCTTTCTTTCTTCCTCTCTTTCTTTATCTCCTTCTTTATCTCTCTTTTTCTTTCTTTCTTTTCTATATTTAGGATTATGAGTCATAACAGTCCTAAGATTGATATGCAAAGGTTCAATTGTGATTGTTAAATATTATATTGGTGCACACTTAACATTGTGCTTTAAGTTATCCTAAATGTTGTCTTCAGCCTTTAATCACCTATTTTTAGATACATGTGACAAAGTTTGCAGTTATACTTAGGTTTGAAAAATATCAAAATTTTCAGTAAAAACAAGCCCTAGAAAACTACAAAACAGTATCTAAGGGAATTCATTAACTAAATTAAAAGTCAAATAGTAATCTCAATTAGTGTGGCTGGAATTCCCTCCTGCAAATCAGTTGTGTGAGAAGGTTGCTGCCAGGAAATCCCTCATTAAAAAGATAAGATTTTGGGGGTATGAAACATACAAGTGCTCAGACATGATGTCGAGCACATACACTTATGTAAAGGACAGATTTCAAAGATGTCAGATGTTTATGACAGTTGATTGGTGACATTGGTATACTCAATAAACTATCACAATCTATGCCTATTTTGTTGCTTTTTCAGGGGCATGATTGCATGAATTTATGACTGCATGAATATATGCCTTTTTTCTATACACTGCTAGTGGATTTTTCCCAGAAAAAGGTGAGTTGGGCATGAAGAAAACAGCTTGGTATTCAGAATTTTGCAACAGCTGATGCTTGCATGATGGGGAGAGGGTGTCAGAATCCAATACTCTCTGACTGTCACAACACTGGGCATCCCCAGTGACCAGGAAGGAGTATGGGGGTTGAAGCCAGCTCAAGCCAGTTACTCACTTTGAAATTATTTTTCTAGTTGACTTGTTTTTATACTGTATGTTGGGCTGAATGATGAATTCTCTCCCTCTATGCTGATCCGACTACCTCAGGGAGATATTCACACTCTCGTAATGAACTCAGGGAGAAATGTTTACACCACCAGTTCATCTACTCAACTGTTGATAGCTGTTGAAAATGAAGGCCACTTTCTGCTTCCCCTTTGTGGTGAGATAAAGTCAGCTTCTTTACAACAGCTGTGGTGAGACATTCTGCCTTATTCCCTGAGCTTCACTGTGCATGATCCTTGCCAGTCTCCTCTGAGCTTTGGTCCAATTAAGAGGTTTATTCAGTGAGTCACATACCACCCTTAGGGGTTTAGTCAGTCACAGAGAGAGGAGGCAGTAGTGTTTATATATGCATTGACAAAAAAATTCAATGAACTATCACATTTTTAACAAATTTTTTTAGAATCGTGAAGTCTTAGCTCTAAATAAAATGCTGTAAATGAAAATCTCATTTATCGGTACCTATGAGGAATAATCAACAAAATACACAAACCATATTGAAGTATTTTGGAAAACTAAAATAATTCAGTTGGCTCCTAAGAAATTCTTCATTGAAGTATTAATAAAGAAAATGAAGCAAAACCAATGCAATGTTGAGAAACAATTTCAGTTGAGTCGCTATACTGATGAAACAGAAAACAATCAGTTTTACAGTAATAGAAATACTAAGTCTTGAATTAATGAGAAAACATACAGCACATTTTAATTCCACTACATTGCACATTGTAATGGAATACTGTGGAGAGTGAGGCAGTAAGATTTTTCTCAGTAGGTTTCTCGGTTTAGAATGGCCAGGGCAAGCCACAACTCAGAGACAGAGTTTGCTTTGCCACTGCCCTCCACCCCCCTCGGGAAATGAAAGGGGAATAAGGAAGAAAGGCTCCAAGGTTGGAAAGTAAAACTGTAACAGATTTAATGGAGCAGGGAAAGGGAGTAACAGGTGGGAAAAAAGGGAAGAATATATATATATAAATACATACAACCTGACTCCAACAACCACCGATACAAGCTCCCAAAAAGTCATTCACTGCAAAAGCCGATGGGGAAAAAGAGTCCAAAGACCCCCCCAGCACCCAATGCAGTCAGATCCTGCAGAGCACATGGCGAGCTGGTAACAAATGGCTGGGCCTCTCCTCCGGGCCGGTTCCACGTGGTGATCAGGAACAAGCAGAAAGGGAAGAGAGCATGCAAGAGAGAGAGAGGAACTTCCTGTCCTCCTGGCTTTATGGAACTTGGCAGGAGATGGGAGGGAATACCGATACCCCAGACGCCTTTTCACAACAGGGTCCTAAACTCCACCTCTCCCTCACTGGGCCCTTGCAGCAAAAGCCGTAAGATTTTGCCTGTCCCCTCGAACTATAACAGTAGGTTCAAGGTATGTCTCAGCATTCTTTTACGAAATTGTTAGGGAAATAGGTCCCACTCCTCCTGTAATGTGAAAATACACACATATACAAGATCATGTAAACATGTAAGCCAATCTTTTTAGTTTTAAACAACATTCAAGTATGTAATTGTTGTTCTTATAAATGATAATCAAGGGAAATAAGGGTAAAATATGATTTTCTTTTGCTATGAAAAGTCTTAAAGCTTTTGAGCAAATATTATAGTTGGCTGATATTTAATAATTTGCCTGGTTTCTTAAGGAATGCAGCAGTTATTACTTCCAATTATTTGAGAAGTTTAATACTTTACTTAATGAATGCCTTAAGAATAGATAAATTAGCTTTCTTATACTTGGTTGTACTTTAGAACACTAAGTCTTTATGTATTCCTCAAAATGAAACAAAATCTCTTCAAAACAAATTTTGTCTAAAGAGCTGTTAATTTTTCTGTGTTTTTGACTCATCATGCCTGAAAGTGTAGGACCTCATGATCTGTCACTCCCTCTAGTCTATCCAAAAGACACCTGTCTAATCAATAAGAGAATGAAGGGCTTTTTCCTTTCCTCTGAAGAAAATAAAATTCACTGTCTTGATTTACAAAAATATTTAGATTAACATTTTCTACATTTCACTAGACTAACAACACAAAAGGAACATGCCTTCTAAAAGTTCTTCAAAAATGAAATCCTGATTACCCAAAATTCTGTAGAATTGTGATGAAGATATAAATCCTACACTGCAAAATTAAATGATCCAGTGAAAGAGCAATTACTTCTTCAGCTGCAGTTAAGTAACTGATTAGCAACACCTGGAATAAAAACCTACCAATAGCTAAGACTCTGAATCCCGATTTTACCCAAAACCTTATTCATGAGTAGAGCAAAAAGACTGGGAAACATGAAAGGGAACCTTTCTGCTTTTATATAAGGCAGGGCTGATCAGACTTAATGGTAGGAGTTTTTAATTATTATATACAAGAACTAAAATGTCTTAGTGTAATCCTGGAAATAATGATGCTTATTACACTTTAAAATGGAGAAAGTAGTAAACATCCTAAAAGGGTATAGTAGAAGTGGAATGTTAACTGGAGTGCTTACAAATAGATCCAGGAAATTTCCATGAAAAGACAGAGGCTGATCAACAGTGATATGAACAGGGTGCTTCCTTACAAAAGCATGAAGAAAGCAACAAAAAAAAGTACAGATAAATGCTGGTGATTCTACTATTCCAAAAGTAGCGAAGTTTCTCTGTGAACTACTGGCTCTAAAGATCAGCAAAAAGAGGAAAAAACAAAGCCTTCAGCTACTGTTAGTGGCAGTTAAACACTGGTAGCTGGGGACCTTGTTCCCAGGCACAGCTTTGGCCTGGTTTGAAGCTCATACATAATAGGCAGAGGAGACATGGGCTGTTCACACAAGAAGCTACTGTTCTCAAAGGAAAATTAGTAAATCAATGATTAGCTGAATCAGCCACTCAATTCTCTTTCCTTAAAAATCTACTATGCTCCTGAAAATAAGAGAATGCAATTCCAGAGATGCAGCAAAATAGATTAATTCTTCTGATCCTAGGGAGAAGTACAAAACAGAGTTTTTTCTCACAGACTTTTTGAGAAGTCTGGACACTTTACAGGTTAAGTTAATCTTGGTTGAGTTACTCATATTTGAGTTTCAGGTGCTTTTCCATTATTATCAGGAATCCTGTGCAGCATTTCCTGACTGGGAATGAATCCTACCTGACCCAATATTCACTTATAGAATAGAGAACCTTCAACAGACTGGGGAGATGAGGTATAAATTCCTTCTAATCTCCTAAAATTTCATATCACCTCTAGCCTCAGGTAGCTTGCTGTAATTGCTGTAAATGAAAACTTGCATTTTGTTTACTCTTGTCTACATGGTAAAAGTAAGAAGGGGTTTGTGCCTCAGCTATTAAACTTTCAGAACAATTATATAAGCCTGTATAGGGTGCTTTTCTTATTTCTTTCTGAACTATTTGAATGACATGTAACCACTTTCAGATTCAAGTTCATTGTTTTTAGTCTTTAACCTAGGAAATGTAACTTCAATAGTAATTTATTTCTATGATGCTGGTAGAAGGAAGAGAAATCCACCTTACATAATAGATGATAGTACAGGGCCTTTGGCTTTGTAGTTACTTAGTTTAGCCTTTGTAACTTGGAAGGGTAAAAAAAGACAAACCATATACTCTGAAAATATTAGTCACAAAGTGCACTATGAAAGCATTCATTCAAGAAGATGAGAAGCAACCTGCCATCATTAAAGTGTCACATAATTTGTAGAGGCCAGTATTTCTTTGTGTTAGAGGCTATGAATCTAATGATTATGCAGTTATAATGCTGGGATAGCTGCATAAAGTATTTTTATTTCACATGACTGTTTTCAGTCTTTCTGAGCTGATTTCAACTTGTCTTCCAACAGTACAGACATTCTCAGTCATTTTGAGGGCAGCCAAGTGAACCAAAAGGTCAATCTAATTAAAAAGAGAACTTCAGTCCATAGAGAAAAGGGTCCAGTAAAATGCCAAGGGAGTTTGTAATAGAGAAGTCCAAAACAATGAAAAAAATCCACATTGGTGTCAAAAATATAAAATCAAAAGAAGACTGTGACCTTTTCCTACATTATAAATAAATGATCTTGTCTGCATAGACAAGATAGAGAAATATTGTTTATTAAATACAAGGAAACAACTTTCAGCTAGGAAATTTTACTACTGTTTTCTCAGAGACCCAGAAAATATTCTATTTTAATAAACACTTAGAGAGGTGGGAGAATTAAAATTAAACCTGTTTTGAAGTTGTTTTCCCCCAAAAGACACACTTAATGAGTTTGATACCTATGTGAGTCATTCATTCCGAAAGCCTCAAAGAAAAGATACAATATCAGTGTCTAACTGTGGTTCAGTTCAACTCACAAAGAGCAGGAGGTTTAAACTGCTATGGCCTTTGTAACTTTAGTCAAACAAGAATATAGTAATGAAAGTCAAACTTACTCTGCATTCTATTGAGTCTGAATTATGCATTGGAAAGATGTGAGAAGTGAATTTCAGACCGAGTTTTCTGGAATAGTTAATAAATCATACGGAAAAGCACATCAGAGAAACAACTTACAAACTCATCAGTAGAATAATCATTAGCTGTTTCCTACTATGAAATCTTTGTTCTGCAGCATGACCCCATCCTTCAGCCATTTTAGTTACCAACAGAACTTCTGTCTTTGGAAACTGTGCCTACACATTTCAGGGTGAGATTTTAAAAAAATATGAGTATACTGGAGTCCAACTTCTGTACTAGAAGCATGTGTGTAAAGCACTAACATTTAACAAAGAGATGGTGTAATATAATATGACCAGAGGTGCTTCTCTTCAGTTGGTCAGTGGTCTTGTCCCAAAGCCATAGACCATTAACAAGATGACACACGGCCTAAGTGGATATTTGTCACTGATTCTTTTAAAGAGGTGTTCTGTGAATTAGCTGTATCATCTTCAAGATAGATGAGAAAACATTAGTCAAAATTCAATCTTTTTTAAGTTTCTTTCTTCTGAATAATGTTCATAGGGAAACAGTATTGAGGGACTTCTCTGGTCAATGTCTCAGTGTTTTCAAATCTTATTCTCATTAAAAATGCAATGTGCACTCATATGCCATGTATGAATAATAAGAGGTTTGTTTTGAATGAATTTATGAACTCATTCATCTTGGAATTTGAAAGTGAACTTTTGGCGCATTTGTTTTCATATCAGTAATAAATAAATTCTCTCCACATGTGTATGTGTGAAAGGCAATATCTGTAATGAATAAGTGTAACAAGAAGAATTTGGCTAGCCCTGCAGTTAAGGCTTCATCAATGATTGCATTGATAATATTCACACCTGATTCAAAGTCCTTCTAAATTTTTTGCTCTGCAAATTAAAAAGGGACTAATAAAAATAACTGTTATGAGAAAGGAGATAACATTTTGAATCCAGGGAGAATAAGATCTGCTGCACAAAAAAGTATGGTCTTTCCTTTGCTACTATATTCAATAGAAGATTTTGGACCCATTTTGCTACATCATTGTGAACAAACTTTCCTTTTCAGATTTCAGAAAAATATATTGTTATTAAAATAACTTTTAAAAATTAGGTTTTTAATTAGGTGGTTTGAGGTTTTTTACATTCATTGTAATATATTTAGTATTAATAGATAGTAGTATTTTTACTATAACAAAATGTTATACTAATTTGAATATTAATAAATAATAATTCAAACTATAATAAATATTAAAATGTATTAGTTATTTGTTCTTTGATCAAAGCATAAAAGACAAAGACCTAACCATAGTTGGAAATTCAGTTGTCAGTGAGTATCCCATATTTTCCATATACTGAAATTCAAGCAGCAAATTAGAATCATTATATTTAGTTAGCCTAAAGATTATTCTGAGGTTTCTAGCAAATTGTACTGTGTCATCATTTTCCATAAGAGGAGAGGAGTACTATTCAAAACTGTTGAACATTTGTTATATTGGATCCCGTAGGTGGCTGCATTTCCCCAGTGGTTGAAAATGCTTCTTATATACCAAATAGTATGGAGTATTACTATATACTATCGGGTTAAATGTATTAAACTTGCACTGAAAGGAAAAGAATTTATGTTTGCTCCATTCAGTGACAGAATTTCGTGTATGAACAGATGCACCACCTCATAGGCCTACAAGTTGAAAATCACTGCTATAGGCACAGGAAATCCCATTCTAGCTATGTGACATCTGCTGTTGTTCCCTCCCACTATTTTGCACATAATAGAACAATTACATAATAGAAAAATTACGTATTTCTATTACGTATTTGTACATAATAGAAAGGAACCTCAAAGGCAGAGGTGAGTCAGTTCCATTTCTGCATCTACACATGTGTTAAGCGTGTGCAGAAGCGCTTTTTGAAACAAAGCCTTACAGTGTGAGCTGCAGCTAAATGAAGCAGACACAGAGATTTACTTTCATGTAGATTTAAAATGCTGCACACGTCGATTCTTTTCCACAGTTGCCAGCTCTCTTAAGATAAAACTCATCTCCCTGCAATACAATAAAGAATTCAGAAACTTCAGGTTTCTCCATAACAATAAGACTGTTTCTTAATGTTGCTATATTACATCAGCTATGCCTTCTTTCTGCATCAATGGAGAGACCCTTAAATTTAATCTAAGGAGGTATCTAATCAGTTATTTTGAATTCTGCATTGCGTATGTGTATATATTACTGTAGATTTCCAGCACTTTAAAGTATTTGTGCAATTTATTGCTAAAACACTTGGCAAATTATCAAAACATGAGGTGAATACTAATGACGTTGGTCTGATTCTTCCTTGGGTGCATAGGGATTTAACAGTCCTCCTCAGAATTCCAGAGTACCAGAAACACACACTCCAATTGAGCTTTATACTCGGTAAGATTTAAAACTAAAATAATTTTACTAATCTACTGGAATAATAAAACAAAATATATAAATAATGGTCAGATTTGGGGATGTTGAAACATATTATTCAAAGCTTAAGAACTAAAAGCTATCAGAATTTCCTAATGCTTATTTGAGGAGTTATATTATTTCACTACCTGGGTTGGAGCAAATAAATGTGTAGAGTTTGTGCAGAAAATGTCACAAGCTGTAATTGAATTCTATTCTTGGAAGTCCCCATTGACTGCAGTATGAGCTTTACATTATATGATGGAAAAATCTGAATCAGATTTTAACAGTATCCATAGAAAAACATAGTTCAGATATGTCCATACAAGTTTGACAATGCTGGAGCTCTCTAGGTATACCTATACGGAAGAATGTCCTTTCAGAGATACCTGAGCTGTTTCCTAACAGACTACTCTGGAACTGGAAACTGTAAAACCGTGAGATTATAACTCCATTCATTAGTTGTACTGAGCAGCTATACACGTTAGTTACTGGAGAAATATTTTAGTAATTCAGCACACTGCATCCACACAGATATAACTCAAGACGTGGTTAATATCTGTCAACTTTCCTGTTCTTCCAGTCGCAGTTGATTCCTGAAGCATTGTTCCAGACTTTTTATCCTGTTTCTTTTCCAAGAACATGTGTACATTGGAGGCAGAGGCTTTGTACGCTTCTTCACATTTTTGTGGCAAGGGACATCTCAGGAGCCGGGAGAGAGTAAAAAACAACACAATAGTATAGTTAACATGTTAGCAGTATAGTTAACATGATGTACACAGCAAAGGCCATTGTTGTGTATTGCAGATCTACAATTATTTATATGACCATCTTCATTATAAACTAATTCAGTCACCATTATTATTATTTGGACATTTCTAAAACAACATCACAAAGTGAAGGTATTAGCAATGCATGCTATTTTTAGCACTTCAGAACAAACAATCACGAAATAATTTTCAATATTATCATAATTTCATACAGAGAGAGAAGCAAAGGAATACAACTGCTGAAAGTACCTCAGTAATTTCAGTAGATTGTCTCATTTGCACCCTATACCAGATCATACATTGTGTCCTAGTTCCATACCTTTTCATTATATCAGCTAGTGATGAACTCCAGGCACTGTCTCGACTCTTCGTCTCCTGCCCAAAGTCATCATTTCCCTTGAAGGGAGTAAGGGAGGGACAGAATCTTCCAGAAACCTAGGGGCAGTTTCTCTTTCTTTTGTAACCTCTGAGTAGTTCAGAGAATATCTGCTGCACAGACCAAGAACAAATGTTTGTTGGTTTGTGATGTAACTGGTTGATTCTAGCAGATTAATAGGTCATGCTATGCACAACAGTCACAGTTTAGATATCAAACTGAAATATATCTTAACTCAAATCTTTCCTTGAAAAATAAATGTTTTGTTTTGTGAAAGTCTTATGAAGTCTTTCTAAACAAATGTAGATGTTTATATTTTTTAAAAAGTCCAATTCCAGTGCTTTTTCTTTTATAGTAAGAAAGTGTTTGGGTTTTTTTAAAATCTAAACTAATTTTTTTAATCTGCAAATTAAATTGACTGTGACTGTCCTCAGTGCATATAGAGAAAAAAATACATCATTGTCCTATTATTTTTTTTTCCATATTAACAAACATTTTGGAACCAGCAAATAATAACTTGTGTTTCATTATATGCTTTACATTTTGTTAAAACATTAATCAAAAGAGAAAAACAACAAAAAAAGGCTAAATCACTAACAGACAGTTAAATCAAGTCATACATATTTGGAAATTCATATTAAGTCCCTTGAAATAAGTTTGTTTGGTTTTTTTTTGTTTGTGTTTTTTATTTCTAAGAGGAAATTATTATAGTTCCTTCATTCTTTAGCCTTAAATCATGTTCTTCTGTTCTCTTATTATCGCTGTTAGTCTTTATAACTTTTCCATTTAACCCACAGGCCCTAAATAGAATTATGCCCTATGTCTTACATATTACAAACCTCTCAGTATGTCCTCTAATAAGTTTTTACTTCTCCCAGTGTTCTCTCAACTATATAGGGTTTTTTGAGTTTATGAACTATTATAACCTCCCAGAATCTTCCCTTCAGCTGTGCTGGTTACCTATTATTTTCCTTTTTGTATTCCTGAGTTCTATTTCTCTTTTTAATTATAATTTGCTCTAATATTTAGCATGTTTTATTTCTAAGCTTCCTCTGTAAAGTGCTTGCAGATCCTCAGATTTTGATGTTGCTCATAAATTTTAAAAATTTCTGGTTGCTATTTGTTCACAGATCTGTGCCTGTTGCATCTCATCTGCATAAAGCCATACTTCAGTTGCAGTTTGTTATGTCATTGTTTAGGGTCTGTAAATTCACTATCCTGGAGACTTGATTCAAGTCAAAATTGTAGTATAAATGAAGTCTAGACCTAATAATTAAAGCATTTTTACTAAATCTGAAATATGAAATAAAGTAGAAAAAAATAGACAATGCATTAAATTTTTTGTTCTGTGCCTGACAGGGTAGCTGTCTTTCAAGGTATGAGAAAGACATGTCACATATACTTAATGCAGTAAGGCTTTAGAGATACTTCCCCTTTAAATTCTTACAGGAAACACTATGTAAATAAAAGCTATTAAATGAGATTTCCAAAGGGTATATTCACAAATTGCTGAAAAACTTTAAAAACTGTAATTTTTATTTTTATCTTGCATTGTAACACCCAACTGATTGATTGAAATACTGATTAGCATTTGACTGAAAATAAGCCCTAAAATAATTAGGCTTTCTTGAAATTAGACCACTTAATTTAGGAAGTGCTTTTCTTCTAAAATCCCAGTTACATATTATATTAATAAAGTACATCTAAATATTTCTACACATGGAACAGAACAGAATAGAATAGAACAGACTATAATATTTCAGCTTCAAGCGACCTACTATGGTCATCTATTCCAACTGCCTGACCAGTTCAGGGCTGACCAAAATTTAAAGCACAAGTTTAAGTACATTGTCCAGATGCATCTTAAACACTGACAGATTTGTGATGTTGACCACCTCTCCAGAAAGCTTGTTTCAGTGTTTAACAACCCTTTCAGTAAAGAAATGTTTCCTAATGGCAAGTCTCAACCTCCCCTGATGCAGCTTTGAACCCTTCCCAGGAATGGTAAACTCCAGGAAGAACGCAAATCAACTATGCTTTAGCTCTATATCTAAGAAATCTTGAATTTATTCCATACCAGTTTGTTTTACCTTGTTATTATCTTAGGAAAATTTCTTAATAGGTTGTTTTGGGCTTTTTTTTTCCTCCCCTGAGGCAAGGTCATAGTCAAACAACTGCAGAAATGAAATGGGTAAGGTTCAGGCAAGATGATTTTGAGTCACTTGAAAGTTGGTGACGAATGTCAAATCTTAAATGAGGATGACTCAAGAAAAGTGTTTAATAATCTATATAAAAACCTGGCTTAGAGGGAAAGAGATCTCTGAGACTGGAGTAGAGTCTCAAGACATAATTTTATTCTTAATTGTGTCTGCTACGCAGTACCTTAGAAAAGCTGATGCAGTGGTATCAGAGCAATGAAATTTTATATATTATGACAGACTGAACAACCAGTAAGATGCTCAGCAAAATATTGTAGAATCAATTTTGCTTTTAAACTATTACACAAGCTATAAGAATTGCTTTTTAAAAAGCATAATTCTGTCCATGTCTGCTCTCTGCTGTGAAACAATATTTTCTATATGTTGATCCTACTTTGCTCACCCCTCATCTGATAAAATGAGAGAACACAAGATGCTTACTGAAGTGCACCATTGATTCCATATTTTTGTTTCTACAAAATCTAGTGGCCAGATAGTTAGAGTATACAGGTCTAAATCTGTATGTGCAGCACTCACTTGCAGAAATATAATTTATATCCGATCATTTATTAAAACTACTAAATATGAAAGAGCTTGTTTCAGGTTATTTTGCAGATACACATGCCATCACATTACTTTTTGTGAACGTACAGTGGGCCCCCAGTACCCCTCTGAAATAGCAGCAGACTATCTAAACAGCTTAACTTGCCTCACTTTTTTATAACAGAAACTTTAAAACCTTTGGAAGATGGCAATTTGCTATGCATTTTCCTATAATGTGAAAACAGAAGAATCTAAATATACTTAATTGGAAAAAATGGAAGTAATACTTCTTGATCTCTCTGAGTAGGATTCCAGTGAAATCATAAAATTAGTTTCTTACTCCTTCCAAAAGGTTGTCGAAGAAATGGAGAGAATTTTTCCTGATCAAGCTTATAGGACTACAATGTTCAAATATTACTGCAGATACACCATCAACAAGAAGAAATGCAATTATATGTTATTTCAGCACATGCAGAAAATCCCCACTCCCTGAAGTGAACCAATTAATGAAATGAAACGTTATAACATGAAACATAACAGTCTAGTATACAGACTTTGTAATAACACCATGTTTTTCAGAATTCTTGATGTTGTTTATTGTATGATCTGGGATTATCTGAGAAGATACATTGCCTTGTATTAGTAGTAGCTTTAAATCTATAAAATTTAGAGAACTCATTTTTATTTTCCTTTGCTGTTTTCATATGAGTTTCTGCAACAGAAGTAACAATCAGAGACTTGTTTTAATGTGTTGAAAATTGAAAACTTTCTAATAGAGCTAATTTCTTCTACAGAAGACCAAAGAGAGCCCATAGACTTGTAGTTTTGCAGATTTATCTTTGCTCTTTTGGTTTTATCAGCAAGATGCCTTTGTTGTATAGTTCTTGGCATCTTTTCTGTCATGAATAACCCTACATTCATCTCTATCGTATTTAATTATCCAGTCTGGCTTAAAACATAATCAGCATTAAACCAGATGTGCAACCTTGAAAGAACACTATTTCAACAATACATTGATAAAAGAAGTGCTATTAATTTTAATAGGAGCCCTCCCTTTTGACTATAGCCTGGACACTGTTTTAGAAGCTGCATCCATTTACTGCCAAGAAGTAGCATCCCTGGTGCACTCATTATAGCAACAGATTCCATTCCTAACCTGACACTCTGACTAGCCAGACAGCCATCCTGGGCCAATAAGGTCACTTTTGAGGTGTCTGCTTCCCTGCTAATACAGTGAAATGACTCGTGGAAATACTAATCAGTAGCAGAAGGAAATATATGTGGTAAATAATGAAGCAGATTAATATAATTTCAAAATATTTTGTCAACTAAAAATCTACAATGAAAAATTATAACTTAATCCTGTAAGAGTCGTAATCACTCCATCTTGTCAATTATGAATTCTGGCCAGAAACCTTAACTTCTAAAGAAGTCAGAAATTATTAACAACATATATCCCCTGATCCCGTAAGCTGCCAGGATACAAAGCAGAAGTCTTAAATGAAGGATTTGGACTTCAATTCTTCTATGACACTTTAGAAATCTATCTACAGGTGCTGTAATTCAGTGGGCCAAACTCATCCTAGTGAAGTAGTACTAAGGATAAGCAAAATTTTCAAAAATTATAGCATTTTCCTATTCAGTGTGTTTACTACACACTAACACAGGCCATTCAGGAAACATTAAGTTCGTGTTCCTTACCAGAATGACTTACAAGATATGTGCACAAAGTACTGATATTAGAGGTACCAAGGCAAGCAAAACTTCCCTCACAACCACCTACAGTTACTACATTGAAGTCACGAGCAGTATCCATTGTGAACTATCTTAAGCTTACTAAGCTTCCAGGCCTGCTATACATCACTAAAGAGTTCATGCACAGTGGTGATCATGACAATTTACTCTTCACCATGGTGAGCAGCGATTTTACAGAAAGTAGTGCTGGTAGATTTACAGAATCTGTACTTGGTTTATTTTGTAAAGTGGAAGTGCTGTAGTCTTCTTATTTAGGGATAAAAACCTTTAATTCTGATTTATCTGCAGCCATAGGTTATAAAGAATGCACATATTTGCTTATTATTACTGTACCATGTAAGCACTTAGTATGATCTATAGGTCAATGTAGCCATGAAGTGCATTAACTCCTACATGTAAATATATGTTTATTTAACATAGAACCATATATATAGATTAGCCCAGATGGCAGAAATATTCATTAATTTCAGGTTAAAAAAACAGAGAAACTACTTAAATAATCTAAAAAAAAATTCTCAATTTTGGAATTTTTGTTTAAAACTACTCATAAACATCTCTAATGGAAAAACACTGAGAATGACTGGTCCTATAAAAATTTTGTAATTTTAGGCCTATGTTAAAGGCTGGGTTTTTTTCAGCTTAGCTAGAAAGGACTTGATCTTCCCACAGAGGTAATTAAAAAAAATTTTTGACCCTTAAAAGTCTCCTGTAAACTGCTGTCTAAATAAGTACTTTTTCAGTCTGAACTTCTCATGTATCTTGAACTCTGGCTTGATGTGTAGCCAGAAGAGCTACAGAAAAGAAAAAGCTCACAATGCTCTGACAAAACCTGAGGGATCTATAAACTAAGTGGTTTTAAATGCATGTGCTAGTTTAGCAAAACGGCCAGGGCAAGCCACAAACCAGACAGAATTTGTTTCTATCACTCCCCCCCTCCGAAAATTAGAACGGGAGTAAGGAAGACAAGCTCCGGTTGGAAATGGAAAACTAATAACAAATTTAATGGCACAGGGAGAAATAGTAACAGGTGGGGAGAAAGGGAAAATG
>VZRW01004252.1:15562-59381 GCA_013398125.1 Aegotheles bennettii | reverse complement strand
TGGCGAGCTGCAGGCAGGGAAGTGCAGGAGCAAGGCAGAGCAGGAGACTGGAGCCGGAGAGACCACGAGGGCAAGAGCGACTAAAGCCGGAGAGACCACGAGGGCAAGAGAGCCTGAAGCCGGAGAGACCACGAGGGCAAGAGAGAGAAGCCCCCAGTCATCCTGGCTTTTTATAGAGTCTGGCAGGAAAATGGGAGGGGAATACTGATACCTGATACCTAATACCCAGACCCCTTTTCACAACAGGGTCCTAAACTCCACCCCTTATTCACTGGGTCCTGGCAGCAAAAGCCAATAAGATTTTTGCCTGCCCCTTTCAAACCATAACAATGCATTAAGGAGTTTGATGTCATAACTGTTCTCTGAATCAAACTTTGTGCAAAATGCAATAGTGAACACTTTTTTATAAACCCCACAAATATTAGACACTTTTCCCATCCATTTTGGTACAAGGCTGTGTAATTGACCTTATAAATGACTTAAATACAATTTTGATCCTTAAAACATTTTTGAATAGCTCATTTTCAAATCTCAGGAGGTACTGTTAGCCTCAGCTAGGCTGGCATATGTTTCTTATGACTGGTTTTGATGTGAACTGTTTATGAACAGTAATGAAATGGCTGCTAACATAAACAGTGTCCTCAGGCCAAGAACTTTAAGTAACTAGAGTAGTTGTGTACTTAGACAAATACCAGTACATATTTCCTGAAGGCATACACCTTACTATGCTCCTATTTTCACAGTAGATTGTTACATTATGGGAAATGTGACAACAAAATACATAAAATCAATTTTTCTGTGCATAATTTTGAAGCGATGTTGTCCAAAATATCGCTTTATTTTTCTGAGATACCTCTATCCAACAAATTTTAGAGTTCAACTAAAAGTTATCTACCGATATACTTCCTTTCCAATTAGAGTTAACCAGAGTGTGGATCTCATCCTTCATTCTTTTGTGCTAGACTTACCCCAAAATATTTTATATGAAAAAAAGTTGCATCCATTTGAACAGATCCAACCTTTTTGTCTCTATCCCCGAGTGAGACAAGAAGGTTTTGTCACATTTTGTAAAATATGATGTTGCTAAGGGAGAATAAAAAGAATTGCTGACAAAGGAAAGAAAACCAACACTCTTCAATTGTTGTTCAGTGTGCTGTGCACTATCACCCCAAGCAATTCCCACTGAGTGCTTGGTATTATCTTATGTTGTATATTGTGATTCAGACTCTGAGCTGGACTAAGCTGCTGTAGTCCCACTAGCTTCTCTTAAGCTACAGTAATTTATGTTAACTCAAGGTCAGGTCTTATTACCATTTAATAATATATCATTTTTAAACACTGAAAGTATTTTTTGAGCTTAACATTATGATATGGCATGTGTTTTTGTGGATATCTGCACATCTTGGGTGGGTGGAGACACTTCACAGTACACTTGACTATAGTCCCAAAGCCTGCTGATGGCTGTAAAGGCACTAGTTACTTGTCTTATTGCTTAAGGACATCTCAACACATTTATGCCAGCAAAGCAATATATTATACGAAGTTCATCAGATTTTTACCGTGTACATTTGTATTTTTGTATTTGTTAAATATGTTCTAAAATTTAATAAACCACAGCAATAAATTTAGAGATGGGTAAAATCTACAGGTTGATGGGTTTTTTTAAAGCCTAATGAAAACTTTCATTTCAAAGTTGTGCTCACAGTTATGTTCTTTTTCTATTTATTTGCCTTTTGAACAAAAAGAACAGAAAGTATACAAAGAAATCATTCTAGTGAAAAATGCTGTGCACTATCTTGGGCATCTCCTTCAACAGTCAAGTTTACAACATTTTCTGTACTTTTAATAAATATCTTCTATTGCTTTATTTCATTCCAATCATTATGTGTTCTCTAAATTGAATTTATATTGCTGAAAAACATTTATTTTTCAGCTCGTGGTAAAATGGATTGTACATGCAGATGCCTGAGCAGGAGCACTGCAGAAATATAACAGCTTAATGTCAAACTATCCTTAATGCCATACATCTACATTACATAATATCATACTATAAATTCAGAGTTTGTTTGGGTTGAAAAAATGTTTTCCTCTTCTTAGGTGCACTTAATTATTGCTGGGTTTTTTGTAGCCATGAAAGTGTCTTGAAATTAAAATTTAAAATAAAGTGAGGAACTGTGGGGCATTATTAAAAATCAATGCTGCAAAAATGTGAAATGTTGATTAAAGATCAAATAGTAGGCAAATTAATTATCTAGAATCTGTACAATCATTTCTAAATTTCATCCATTAAAAAACATTAAGTAAAGAAGCTTATAAACTTACTCTTAATTGATTTTACTTACAAAATTTTAATAAACACAAACAATAAAGAGGAAAGAGGTTCTAACGTTTCCAACAGAAGTTTTGTACTTCCCACATTACACTTACACAAAGGAAAACATGGCAATTCTGATCAATTTTGCTCTCTCAAAATTAGAAGACAATCAAATTCAGTTGGTAAAAAGGTGACTACAGATGTGAAAGAGACATTAATGTTATTTAAGGGTTATATAACAGCATTGATTTCAAAGCTGAAAGTGCCAACCAAAGCAGTAATATCATTCAAAACCCAGGTATTATCATAAAGGGAATATTACTGGACTAAAAAACAGTATGGACATGAATATCCCAAGGACTACTGGGGTAAAATACTTAACTTCATAAATGAAGACTTAGAGGGAAATAATTGAAATTAATTTTAATTGTTTTTATCTTTATTATTCTGAGAGGATAAAAATGCATTTCAAAGAGGGAAACTGCTCTACACATATATTTTGATAAATGTAGACTTCATGCTTATGTGATAAAAAATTGTTAATTCACTATCCATTAAAAGTCTAACTGTTCCTTAGTAATTCTAATTCTTAGTAAGAATCCCATTTGTTGTTTGCTCTATATGGATTTCCTATTTTCGTGGGATACAGATAAAGTAATTTAAATAATTGATTGTTCCTATACTACACTGAAAGAAGCAAAATATTTTTGAAAGCTGATCCTAAGTTTTAAATTGTACTGCTTTTTAATGCAATTTGGATTACATTTTTACGTCCCTGGGGAAGATCAAAACTTGTGATAGATATTCAATCTTTCTAACCAAAGATGATTTCAATACAATTTTAAAGCAAAAGCTCAGTAAAATCTTGCAACTATTAAGCCACTGTTCAGCACTAAATAAAAAGCTCTAACATGAGCTACTCCTTTCAATCCATGACTGAAGAACTTGCTATCAAGTTTTCCTTTACCACCCTTTTACTTTTGCCAAATATCCTATCCTTTCATATTGGTATTTTTTCAGGAATAATGTCTCCAGTTTGGTCAATTAATTACTTTGTCCAGACTGATCTGTAACAATTAATGAATGAATGAACTCCACAATATATCCCCTGCCTTATACCATGATGAGGCCAGAAAAAAATTTTGCTTTTATTAGTAGCAACGCTAATTTGTATTTTAATCTGTAATATTTGATTTTTTTTTTAGTTCAATTAATATCTATTGTTCATCTACATTAGTAGTTAGCAATACCATTTATCAGGAATTACTCCCTAAAAGAGATTAATCCTTACCGTCCAAGAAAATTCCTAATCTAAAATGACATGGTGTTTCACAGCCATTGAATACCAACATGAGCAAGGCTAGTGAAACAAGAGAGAATGAAAATATTGATAAAACCTCACTACAGGTAGGAAACCCTTAGAATTCTTAGTGTTGCATTTATGTTGATTTATGATTAATTCTCCTGAATGAATTATTGACATGGATTCACTGGAATATTTGACATAGTCAACAGTGTTTCCTCCTTAGCAACCTCTCTTAATTCTACAAAAGCTAACATTGCATCAGGTTTCCAGAAAAATTATTGCTGCCAATCAGAATATAATAGTACTTAAGAGATTTAGCTATGCATGTGTTTTACCAACAAAAGAAAATAAGTCACTCTGTTGAACATTCATGCTGTCTTCTGATGAGGAACAAATACTTGCTACTGAAAGTAACATCTGTGCCTGTATATAAGGTCCAGTGGCTGAATTTCCCTTCCTTTTAAAAAATAAATACTCCATTAGTCAAATCAATTGAAGTATCACTTACATGTTTTATACTGCTCTTCCATCAAAACAGTGTTTTCAAAGCATTAGAGAGGGATGTTTACCTAGCTGAAAGAGACATATTATTGCAAAGATCCTGCTTGAAATTCTGGCCCTATTGAAATCAGTGAGAATTTTGCCACTGATTCCAGCATGGCTACTATTTCATCATAGTCCATGATCTCAGGCTTCAGAAAAATGCGAAATAGAATAACAAAGTTATAAAAACATCTTTTTTAAAAGGAATGGTAAGTCACCCTTAACTACCTTCAATGCACTGAACATGATATTGTAATGATAGCACTTTGCTAGCTGTTCTGCA
Source organism: Aegotheles bennettii (assembly GCA_013398125.1). NCBI lineage: Eukaryota > Metazoa > Chordata > Aves > Caprimulgiformes > Aegothelidae > Aegotheles > Aegotheles bennettii. The sequence goes on along the minus strand of VZRW01004252.1, from coordinate 54,935 downwards.
TTGTGACTATCACAGACAAGGAAAAAGCTAATCAGTGAACTTATCATCAGAGACAGGAGACTATAACATGTATTTAATTATCTTTCATGTTATACCGTTCTTATTCCTGCATTATTTTAGCTAGTACCATGGTTTTAATTGCAAATTGAAATAGATAGTGCTTTAATTTTAAATTAGACTTCACATGTTTAAGAGATGGCACAGGTATTTTCAGGACAATCCCTGTGTATATTAGATATTTTGTTTAGATGAAGAAAAAGGCCAAAGTCAAATTCATTTCTAATGAGTCGTGTGTTAATGTCAGGGTCTCTGCTGTCCACTCAAATGTAATAGAACACATGTGACTTTATAAGGAGCCAAACAGTTCTCTTCATAATCTCAAGTTAGCCTTCTGTAAGGTATCTGTTTCCAAATTTTACAACACTATAGTGGAGGTTGTGTGTTTTCATGGCTAAAATCCAGTTGAAGATGTACTTATTCTACAATCTCTCACGTTTTGTCAAAATTGTTGGCAAGCAGTTGTCTTCATATCCTTTGCAGTGAAAACGTCTGACCTTACAGTGTCCAAATGGCTTATTGCCTACTTTTGATCTACTTTGTACACTAATAGGGAAGAGATCAAAACCAGATGACAGACATCAAGGCAAACGGCCAGTGGCAGAATGGTTGGCCTGTAGGCAGAAAACTGAAATAAACCTGCCAAGTACTATTTTTCCCAAGGGAAAACTACCTCAAGATGACTGCTTTTATGATTAACTCCTAAATTGTTACTGAGAACCTCCAACAAAATTTATTTTGCAATTTGACAGCTAGAACCTTTTTTCCTCTTCTAAAATGAATTTACTTACATTGATTTTAGAAAGAAAGAAATGCAGAAGAACTATGGCTTTATAGCTGCACATAAAGGCAGACAGATCTTCAGAAAATATAAGTATGGTTGTATGAAGGACAGGGTAATAAAAATAAGTGACTTTCCCATATTATTCTTAGGGCAAGGACAGTGTTAAACAATTTCAGTTTTATGACGCTTTAATTAAGTAGTGTGTCTGCTGGATTGTTCTCTCTAATATTACCTCAAGCAAAAGAACTTAACTACAGACAGAGCAAAAGGAGAAGTATTCAAAAGCAAACTTAATAAAGCTTCTTTTTCTTAATGAAAATAAATTAAACTAGACTATGATTCTGCTCTATGATTGTTTATCACCTACTGGCAAAAAAAAATTATACTTAGAATAGTGAATAATAGAAGGGCTAAAAAAAATTAATCACTTAGTGAACAAACATTGTTGCCATAACTAAAAGTCACAATTTAGTCTCCACAAATTGTACTTTTTCTTTAAGTATGAGAGCTTATATTTCTTAACTCTTCAATATCCTTAAACACTTTCACATTTAGATGTGGGAGACTAGAGCACAGCAGACTGCAGTAAAAGAAACCTCAACAATTCATTACTGTATTATTGTTCCCTTATTAACAGAAAGAAGTAAAACATAGCACACAAAAGACAAACACAGTGCATTGACCCAGACATCCAAAAAAAAAGACACAAAAAAAAAGGATAAGTGAGTCACTTAAGTAGGATTAAAACAAATGTCTTAGTTATATTTTCCAACATTTTACCCACAATTAGGTATACAAATCTATGATCATGTATAAACTGATTATAATGCAGGCAAATCTGTATCTGGCAGTCAGCAAAATCTTGGGGTCATCTAGGGATCCTACAGGGTAAAGAGGAAGAGAAGCATTTCAAATGTACAGAGAGATCTCACTCCCTAGCCCAGAGTTCAAGGTCCATAAGCCTTTAGAATTCTGTCCCTAATCAGAGACCACAGTCCCCAGAACTGCTCTCAGACCTTGTTTTTGTGAAGACCAACCTTTGGCAATCCAGTTGTATGATATTACTGACTGAAACAAAAACTAATTATCAACACATATTGACATCTAATATCAACATTTGTTAGCTTGTAGACTCTGTAAAAGCAGCTTGCAGAGGTGGAATGGTGTGGAAACAGTAATCTTTATGCTGTGATTTGAATGTCCAATCCTATACAGAAACACTGGTGTGTGGCCAGCAGGTCAAGGGAGGTGTTTGTTCCTCTCTGCATTTGTGAGACTGCATCTGAAGCATTGCCTCTAGTTCTGGGCTCCCTGGTACAAGAGAAATATGGTGCTACTCTAGAGAGCCCAGTGAAGGGCCACAAAGACTTGTAAGAGACTGGAGAGGCTGAGAGAGTTGGGACTATTCAGCATGCAGAAGAGAAGGCTCAAGAGGGATCTTACCATTATGTACAAATACTTGATGAGAAAGAATGAAGACATAGGAGCCAGACTCTTCTCAGCAGTGCCCAATGACAGAACAAGAAGCAATGAGCGCAAATTAAAATACTGGAAATTCTATCTGAACACAAGAAAATACATTTTTACTACGAGTGTGGTCATACACTGGAAAAGGTTGCCCAAAGACGTTGTGGGTTCTCCATTGTAGGAATCCACCGGGATCAGATAGATCAGATCTCCATCTGGACATCCTGGACAATCTGCTCTACCTGACCCTGCTTGAGCAGGGAGATTGGATTGAATGATCTCAAGAGACCCATTCCAACCTCAACAATTCTGTGATTTCCAGAATTCCCTGATTTATTTTCTTAAGAGAAACAGATCGGAAAGGATTATTTTCAAAAGAAAGGTATCACTGCTGTAAAAAGATACAGGAACTGGAGATATTTATTATTATTTAAAAGGTATGTACAACATAAAAAAATACAAAAAATTCATACAACTAAAAATCCTTCTTATTTACAGCAGGGGGAATTGGAAGATAACTTATAGTACAAGCCCTTATAGTGTACATCTACAAATCTGACTAAATTCAAGCACTTACGAGTGGAAAATTATTTTCTAATCTTCTTAAACGTATCTGATTTTTTAAAATTCTTAATGAAATATCACTCAATTTCCAACATAAAAAACCTGTTCTTCTGGATTATGAATTTCCAACATGAAAATTCTATTCTTCCAGATTTTGCTATGCTGGATAGTCTTTCATTGTTTTAAAACACCAGCTCTGTGAGAAGTAAGATATACCATAATAATAAATTAAGTTTCTCAGATATAATGCTGATTTTAAGACAGAAATTCTGAATCTGGTTCTTGGGGAAAGTGAAAAATGTGAAATGTAGCCCAGAACAGAAATATATACTATTTTTATTCTTTCTAATTTTGAAATAAATTATGTTTTCGGTAATACCCCGTTCACTGCACAGGTCTCAATAGTGTGTTACAGATAAAATGACCAGAATTCAGCCCACTCTATCTAAGTCCTCCAACAGAAGGTTGTTAGATTGAGCCATACCATGGCTGATTAAAGAAAGTTTAACTTTCACTTATTTGCAACAGAATGGTAGAGTAAACTTTTAAAATGCTAAAACCTGGTATACCTAATAGATGTTGGGTTGAGAATTTTTGTTTATTTACTGTAAACATTATTTTTTAATGAGACTTTTTCCTGTTCATTTGAGCCTTCAAGAAGGGTCATCATTTTCCCTTAAACTTAGTGCTGCTTCCTTGCTAATTCTTTTTTCCACATATTTTAAGAGTCTTACATCAGGTTTCTGAATAAATATTTTTGCTGAAACACCTGTCATTGCATTAACCAGAATACAAAAGAGAAACAAAATATCAAAACCAAAATCTTCTGAAAAATGTATTATACTCCCATGTTTGTACTAAATCCATTAACTCAATAGAACATTTAAAAAATTATTATTCTTCCATTTAATCCAAATTTTATGAATGGAGAAAAGTGTGTTATCTTCCTAGTTAATAGGAAAATATAAGCTACACAGTTTCCTCATAATACCTTTCACAATATGCTTCTAGCATTTTTGCATTTCCTGAAATGCTCATTTTGAGTTTTATGGTTTTTGATACTCTCCTGTTGTTGAAAGATGTGTTTTTTCCTCCAAACCATTTCTGTTTGATGTGTAAGCATAATCTGAAGATACACATTCCTGCCTCCTCAGTCATAAAAAGCTGGCTGAATTATATGATACACTAAACTGAAGGGAAATGCCAAAATGTCAGAAAAGATTATAGACTTTTTCATTAACAAGCTGGATTCTGTAAGGAAGATGGTCATGCCATCAATTAATTTAAGACAGTGAAGTCCTGGGGCCTTGAAATTTCTTCTGGCCAGTGAAAAGGAATGTTTTTCTTCACATTTCATTCTTAATTAGTGGATAATTGTCACTGACACATGGATTTATTTTGACTCCAGGATTAGGCAAGAGAAAATCCAAAGGGAACAGTTATAAGACTGCATTTTCCAGTGACTAGGCATATTCCTCAGTTCTTATACATAGCATAATACACTAACAATTCCTAGTATTTTGGACATACCGGCAAGATATTTTTAAGTGTCATGTGAACCAGTAAAAATAATACATTAATTCTCATTACTTTAAAAAGTACTGCAAAATTTTGCATAATATTGCTCAATAAATGTCCTGAAATACCTCAGTTTTCTTCAATTATTAGAAATTTGGTTTCCATTTTCTCACCATCTCTTCTATGTCTCCTCATTTCTAAGCAGCAACATATTATAATATATAATTATAGTATAGCAGGTGAGACTTCTCTAATACAGAAAAATATCATATATAATTTAATGCTATTTAAATATAAGTTTCCATGCAATTTGCTAGGAAATCTCTTTCTACTGAAAAATGAAAATAATCAGATTCCTTGTTTCCTCATCAACAGGGGAGATACCAAGTTTCTGTGTAGCTTTAGACTCTGTATGAAAAGCACAGGCATTTATAAAAAGAACAGGAAAGTAGATGGTACTAAGCATGTTGTACAGACTTGGATTTGTTTGACTAACAGAACTGGGATACTCAGAAAGACAGCTCAAATCTTGCCAGAAATGAGAGCAAAACTACATTTACCCACCGAAGAATGTGGGTACCATCCCTATATTGAGCAGGGTAAGAATAAAGCTGAAAAAGAGTTGGATATGGCAGAGAGTTCTGAAGACTTAACTTGCTGTGTTATTTCCATTGGATGGAGTAAAGGAGGAGAGAAAAATGGGAAACCTTGTGGTAGGAATGGAGGTGATGAGAGCTGCTGCTGTAAAAAGTTGTCTCAGAAATAGATCCTGCTCTACACTTAGCAACAAGTCTTTTCAGAACTCTGCCACAAAGTTTGCTTTTCACCATCTCTAGTAGTTTAGATGGTCCTGGTGACTCTTTTTTGTCTATATTTTGTCCCTCCTTGCTCAGTTCCTCTGAAACTCCATGAGAAAATTAAAAAGCAATTCAAATTTAACCTCAATTTCTCATACAGTATACACGCTACTCCTTTGCAAGTGGCACTGAAGACAGACTCACTTTTCTGAATTTAATTCCTGTACTTAAACACTTGAACAAAATGAGTAAATGCAAGTATCTGAAAAGGTATATTTAAATAAAGGAAATTACTGACATTGGGAGCTACACATACTAAACTAAACAAAGCATTAAAATATGTACTGTATTATATATCTGCAAGCACACTAAAAGACCCTCCATCTACTGCATATGCTTTGTGTAATAACTTAGTTATCTTCTTTTCCTTATATATTTGTTCTAGTTTCATTTGTGAGTTCTTTTTATATTGTTACGAAGAAAGCAATTTCTAATCAAAACTTGGAATGTACTTCAGAGTACTGGGCTTTTCATTTTTATAGTGTTATTGTTCATGTAGTATCTGTCTTGATTTTCAGATAAAATCTTGAATAAATGAGAAAAGCTTTGAAAATATGCATTGATGTAAATATGATTCTACGTTTCATATAGCAATCAGAATACAGTGAGAAGACATCCTGAAGTGAAAAAAGAACTGTACAATGGGAAATTTGTGGTGCAAACATATATTTGCATCTAGTAACTACTTTTAAAAGGCTTTGGGAGAATATTAGGCATGCCATTAAAATGTACTAGGTGGGCCATTTATATCAGCACAATGTTTATTGTCATTAGAAATCTATTGCAAAGGGTTCAAAGGAAAATTGAATTCCACTGCAGTATATTACCCCTCAAAACATACAGGTAATGACAACTAAACCTTTCCAAAAGCTCCTACCTCCCAGAATTTCATGCTAAAAACTTACCTTCTCTCCTTTGTCAAACATCTGTGTGACCTACTTTCTAATTATTCACTATATCTTATTCTGTTATTGGGGATTGGTACTTATACAACACAGGAATGCTCTGTTCTGTTTAAGACAAAAACCTGCTGTTGAATTCAATGTCACAGAAGAGTTTTATATCAGTGAGGAATTGCCTTGATAAATGGCCCTGACATTAGCGTTTTCATGACTCTACCTTCAATGTCATCACATCACAATGCAGAGAGCTAAAGAAAGAACACTGCTACCTTCCGACAACATATTAAGCTGTAGCTCACTCTATCTCTGGATCCCATAGGCACAATAACTGGAGAAAATAACACATTTACAAACTGATAAAACCCAGCAAAGATAATAAAATCAGACACTTAATAGCTTGGCTAAGAGTGTCCTTTGAAGGACATCAAATAACACATCATATACCGCTCTGGGGGAAGTCAAATTAGGTACAGCAATGCTCCCTCTGAATTATGCATTTGAATAGGCAGGAGATACTAAAGCTAATCAACTCATAATGATAGAGATTTTGTAATTAATGCCCTGGTTTTGTTATCAGGATGTATACTGTTTTCATAGGAGCAGTGATCACCTACCAAATTATTCCATTTTCAATAAGGAAGCTCTTTCAAAATTTTAGAAATATTTCAGCTATTACACTCTCTTTCCTAACACTGTGTGTGAGAGTCTATTGGGAGGGCATCACCATATGTCACCTTAACAAAAAGGACTTTTTTTATTATTGTCAGAGAACTGCAACTGCAACAATAGTGTTATAGTTTGAAGTTTTGTCCGTCTCGGGAACGAACAAGTTAAACGAGTTATTTCATATCAAGCCTTCTGCTGATAAACTGAAAAGTACTGAGCTAAGTTTTTTTTTCCCTTCTCTCTGTTTGGGTTTTGGACTGCATTCCTGAGGGGGGAGGCAGCGGCGTTTGCCTGTATAGAGAGACTGTTTTTTTCTTCTTCGTTCTCTTCGCCCCGGTCTTCGCAGCAGACCAGACGAGAGGAGAATTCTTTCTTCCCTGGACTCCTGGTTTCGGGATTTTGTAAATATATTTATCCTTTTTTCCCTCCATTTCCCTTTTGTACCTGCTCCCTTTTTTCCCTATTTCATTAAATTTGTATGGTTAGTTTTTCTAAACCTCACAGCCGTGTGCATTGTTTATTTTCTTCCCTTTGGGAGAAGTAAGCAAAATTATTGTCTTGAGCAGTTCGCCCTAACTGCAGAAAACCAAGACAAATAGCTACATAATTCATTTGTTCTGGCTCAAAAATTAATACAAACCCTTTTTATTTTCTGATAACACTTTCCATGCAGCCATTAAAAAAAATTATTGCCTTTTTTAAGCTACTGGTTCTATACTGGTTCTAGGTTACTTGATCTCTGATAACTTCCTTCTTTTTAACAATGTTAAAGAGTCCAAAACCAAACTTGTTAAGTAGTAGAGAAATGTGATGCAGGGTGCCTTGAAAGGCAGTAACACTCCTTTGTGCTCTGATGTTATTAGATCTGACAAACTCATGAAGGTTAAGTAAGCCTGGATAGTAATAATGGAGGAGATATCCAAGGAGGACCTAGTCTAATAAAGAAAGGTAGTACTCTTCCATTTTTGTCATTATCTCAAAGATTATGAAGAGTTAAATAATGAGACTTTGAGACCTGTTTGATATCATTACTAAAAAATACCACAGTATATGCAATCTTTACAACAGATAACATGTGTTATTGACTCAAGGAACCTGCAATAAAAATGCACAGCAGGTATTTTTGTAGAGAACAGTAAATGTTTTATAATAAACAAAACTATAAAATGGTGTTTGTCGATAATGTAACAGAAAATCATAAAGGGTCGGTGATATCTTACATGGAGAACTCATTGCCTTTTCTAGGATTCTTGACTCATATGTTGTTGCCATCTTCAATCAGTGTCAGCAGACCTATCACCTACAGCTTAATCTCATTTAATGAGAAATAGTGGTCACTGTTATGAACGCAAGAGCAATTGCTAAATATTTGCATATTATTCCATCACTTACACAATAAAAATACATTATAGTGATACTGATCTATAACTTTCTGGTTTTAGATATTTAGCTGCTCAGAAGTAATTGGGTATTAATATCAGGTATAGTCCTAACTCCTGATTAGCTGTAGTGCAATTGCTGTTTGTTCTCATTTAGCAATCACATTCTTTGGAATTGTTGCTTATCTCAGGAAAGTGAAATAATCTTTATTTATAGGAAAATTGATAGGTTTATAAGAAACCTAATATATATATATATATGTTGACAGAATCAAAGATGTTTGAAGAACATGGAACCATACCCTATACATGGTAGAAGGTTGCTCGTGTAATTTCCTGCAGTGCCAAGGTAGGTTTTGGTCTTGGATAGAACTGACCAAGTGACAGTATTGGCAGTCATTCGTAGATTGACTCAGTGATAAGTCAAATAAAATCTTACCATAATATTAAATACTAAGTTTAGTAGCTGTGAAGAGAATTATCTGAATTGTCATGTTTCAATAAAACTGTGTTTTCATATTTACAATAGATATATTGGAATATCTAAAAAGTGATTTCTGGACTAGTAAAAGCTCTTGTGAGAATCAAAACACCCCCACTACAATGCTTTAAAAAATAAAAAAAAAATACAATAAACTGTTTCTTAATTGTGAGGTCTTTTCAACTTTTTTCACCTTTAGAACTCTTACGAATTCTTCCTACATATGAGACACTGTCACATCTACCATAACTAAGCAGTTGGATTTGTCACATGAATTAAATGGTTCTGGCATGTTTTTATGAGATCACAGCATGTCTTGTTTTACCAGAAAGATTGCTGCATGCTCTATGGTTGCATACTTTCTAGGTCAATGTAGTTCTTATGCAGCTAATCAAAGACTGTCTGACATGACTTGGAAGATAAGAATAAGCATTTCAGGAAGTGTTATTTATCCCATCTAAGCATATGCCTGTTACAGTCCCAGTCATCCTAATTAAATGTCCATGTATGCTGTACTAGTGTCTGATACTGATGTAATGTAATTGATCATTCATATTCACAGTGGATTATATGTCCTTTAGTTAAGGACAGAAAATAATTTGTGCAAAATAGAAGCTAAGAATTGAAATTTCTGTTCAGTACTGAGGGAACTGTTGTCTAAAAATATCAAGCACAATGAAGAGACAGGAAATCTAGACCTAATCTCAATCCTGCAAGAAGGGAAATGTCTTAGGGAATAAGTTTATTAGCCTAATAAATTAACATACTAATGTAAACTTCTTGTTCCCTACTTGTGAACTGATGAAGATAGTAATATTATCTCATAAGTTTCTGCTGTGGCTCTTTGTTAACAGTTACAGTGTACCTTAGTAGTTGGGCAAAGTTGCAATATATAAGAACATATATTACCTTCCTATGTCCTTTCCGCAATAGCTGTTGCCTTCTCTTCTTCCACTCCTTTTTTAACTTCCCTTTTATTCTCTGGTCATCAGCTACCTTTCTTAGGTGATCTAAATGATGCAGGTCTATTTTTATCGATGTCTTAGATAGACAGACAAATAGTAAATGCTTGGTACATGCCTAAATATCCATAGATATAATCAATAATAAAGTCTAAATGATAGCTAGCTGAATAACTGCTTCTAACTTGTGTTTAATTATTTTTCACCATCAAAGACTTGAATAGCTGAAGGTATTAATGCAGCTTAAAAATATTATATTACTAAAGTGACTATGCAATCAGAGCTCCAATAATATGATGACTAATTAAATACTAAGCATATAGGACACTTTTTTTCAAAAGTACCTGACAGTACTTCCTACAGTTAAGATGAAATTAATCAATTTTCCATTAATCCTTATTTTTTAATAACCTCTTTTGAACAGTATGTTCAAGATTTTACCTCCTAGAATCTGTCCTGCACTTTGTGGGGACAATCATTATGAGAAAACCACAAACTTCTAAACCAAAACTTAATATTTCAGAAAACTGAAGAAAGACCAGTTTCCTAGAATGTTCTGCAAATTCTTCTTTCAGGTTGTGTGCTTGTTAAATGTATTCTAATGATAACTAGGATTGTACCTTTTGTGCAGCATTTGTGACTTGCTACAGACAGAGGTTGTTATCTATAGTTACTGCTATTGAGAATTATTTTTTATCAAGTGAATGTGTCTTATCAGGACTCATGGCTCTTCAAATATTTCAATATTACAACTTCAGTGCCACTTCTAATTTGTCCTGACTGTTTCTTTGAATATTTCTACAGTAAAACCATTAATAATTAAGACTTTTTAAATTACATCCTTATTTTGGACTATGCTCAGTATGTCTGTGTGTGCCAATGTAAGACTACTACTTTGCAGCTGGTTTTAGTTTCACCTGTCCTGTGCTTATTCTTATCTGACCTGTGTTTCAATGCATCTTTGCTTGTTGACTTTTGTTGTTGCTTTGTGTGGCAATTTAACATTGAACCCAGGCCTGTTCACCTATTCCTAGTGGACTGTATTCCTTTGCTCTGTTGTTACAGTCTCCTGCATACTTTTTATTTTACGAGCAACAGAAAGTAATCTCTCATTGGAAACTTGTGAGTCAGCAGGTACAGATTTACTGAGTGGGATAAGAAGACTTCATTTGCCCTCAACTCTAACTTCTTAGGAATTTAAGTCAACTTACATATTACCAACAGAATGTTTAGATGTCAAGTACACAGAGATCAAGCAGTCACTGGTTCTTATCCACAGACCTGCAATACGGGGACATGAGCCATCACACTGACACCATTCTCCCCACTATGTAATATAATGTTATGAGGACAGTTATCTCTCTTCTGCTCACGCTGACATCAGGGTTTCATCTGCTTCTATTCCACTCCATTAAATATGGTGAAATAGTGACAAATAAACAGTTCTCTTGTGTATTTCATCATTGTTATCACTCCTTCAGCAGTAAATGTTACCAAATAGTTCTTTCCATGACTCTGTGGGTAGGTGGGGGAAGATCTAATATTCAGATTCCCACTTGGCTATTCTTCAACAATACACAGAATAAAGTGTACCCAGAAGAGATCCACAAAAATGATCATAGGGATGGAACACTTCTCCTATGAGGAAAGGTTGAGATAATTGGGGTTGTTCAGCCTGAAGAAGAGAAGGCTTTGGAGAGACCTTATTGCAACCTTTCAGTACTTGAAAGAAGCTTTTGAGAAAAATGGGGACAAACTTTAACAGGGTCTGTTGTGACAAGACAATGGGTATTAGTTTTAAACGGAAAGAGAGTAGATTTAGAGTACCCAGAGAGAGCAGTAGAAGCTCCATCCCTGGAAAAATTCAAGATCAGGTTGGAAGGGATTCTAAGAAGGCTGGTCTAGTTGAAGATGTCCCTGTTCATTGCAGGGGGAGTTGGACTAGATGACCTTTAAAGATCTTTTCTAACCCAAATCATTCTACGATTCTATGATTCTCCAGAAGTGAACAAAAATGTTTATTGTCTGTTAAGAGTAAGTTACCTATGACATAATTTTAAAATTACTTTTACCTTTAAAGTTCTTTCCTGAATGTCCTCTAGAAATTCTAATTCCCAGAAAACAGAAAGTATTAAAAAAATTGGGGGGTTTGGTAATATTTCTAGTTCTGATTGTGATTTCTTGTGTCTATAAAATCCCTTGTTATTGGTTATTGTATATGTTTACATTCCCGGTTTATATTCTGCCATGAAGATTTTTTTACCGAGCATTGATATATGTACAGAAGATGTCCCTTTTAATGCACAGTTCTATCTTGAAATACGAAAAATCTCTTTCTTTTATTTAGTACAACAGGATTACTGTACTGTCACTGTAATCTGGTTTATGCATCGTCTCATCAGGAAGAAGTGGGTAATATAATTTAATACCTGAGATTAGCTCCAGAGGCAAGTGTTTTGTTGTGTCAGGTTGTCTTTGTTCAGTGCTTTGTAAGACTGAGCTTAACCTTACCTTAGAAATGTGTCTGTTACATTCCTTTTTCAATTTCTTTGAGTAAAATTCATGCTATGTTGTAGAAAACTGAATATAATTTAAAGACTTGGACTTTCATGTCATTATTACAGTATATTAGGCTACCATCTCCGGAATAAACTGGCTGCTCATGGCTAGGATGGGTGTACGTTTTGGTGGGCCCCACTAGAGGAAGACACTGAGGTACTGGAGCATGTCCAAATAAAGGCAACAAATCTGGTGACAGGTCTGGAGAGCAAGACTTATGAGGAGCGTTTGAGGGAACTAGAGTTGTTTAGTCTGCAGAAAAGGAGGATGAGGGGAGGACACCTTATCACTCTTAACAATTACCTGAATAGAGGATGTGGTGAGATGAGTGTTGGTCTTTCCTCCAAAGTAACAATTGATAGGACAAGAGGAAATGGCCTCAAGTTGCACCACAGAAGTTTTAAATTGGATATAAGAAAAAGTTTCTTCACAAAATTTCTTCCAATGCTGTTAGTCAGCATTGGAACAGGCTGCCAAAGGAAGTGGAGAAGTCACCATCCCTGGAGGTATTTAAAAGACATGTCAACATGTCACTTAAGTACATGGTTTATTGGTGGACTTGGCAATGTTTGGTTAACAGTTGGACTTGATGATCTTAAAGGCATTTTCCAATCTAAAATGATTCTCTGATTCTCTGATTCTATCTCCTTCATTTGTTTTCAGCTAATGTATTATGAGCATCTAACCTTCTATTCTTTTCTATCATCTCAAAAGAGAATGGATATACAAATAAACAATAAAGTCTACAGTATGAAGAAATTAGATCCATTTATTACTCTATTAGCAGCAGTGTTTCAAAAGTTACAAGAAGCAAATGGTACTTTTCCACTGGATAGGATTTTGCACTCTAATCTTCTTCACACTGGACAGTTTACCTGTAGACAGTTTACCTGTAGACAGTTTATTCTTGTATTCATTTTATATCACTTGAGCAAGATGTCTTAATTTTTTTAAAAAAATTTCCCCCTAAGATACTGAAAACTAACACCAATGTGGTAACTTAATCTAGGCTCGTTGTCAGACCCACATCCAGCAAATCCCTTGCACCCTCTCCCCAGTAGAGAGAAAATAAAATAGAAAAGTTTGTGCTTCAACATAAAGAAGGGGGTTCACTTACCAGTTACTGTCACAAACAAAACAGACTGTACTTGGGGAATATTAATTTAATTTAGTGGCCATTAAAAATACAGTAGGATAGTTAGAAATAAGACAAAACTAAAACCACTTTCCTTCCACCCCCTAATTCTTCTTAAGCTTAACTCCTTCATTCCTGACTCCTTTACCTTCTCTCCACCTTTAACAGCACAGGGGGATGAGGAATGGTAGTTGTAGTTAGTTCATAACACCACATCTCTGCTGCTCCTTCCTCCTCACAGTTTTCTCCTGCTCCAGTGTGAGGACTCTCCCACAGAATACAGTCCTTCATTAACTGTTCCAACATGAGTCCTTCCCACAGGCTGCACTTCTTCAAAAACACCTGCACCATAGGTCCTTTCCATAGGGCACAGTCTTTCAGGAACAGACTGCTCCAGCGTGGGTCCTCCATGGGCTGCAGGCAGACAACCAGTTTCCCCATGGTCATCTCCATAGGCTGCAGAGGAATCTCTGCTCTGGTGCCTGAAGCAAATCTTCCCCCTTCTTCCTCAGAATCACAGAATTCTAGGGGTTGGAAGGGACCTCGAAGGATCATCTAGTCCAACCCCCCTGCCAGAGCAGGGTCACCTAGAGTACATCCTCACTGTCCTTGGTGTTTATCAGGTTTTTTGTTTCATATTTTCTCACTCCTCTCTCTCACAGCTGCTACAAAGTGGTTTTTACCCTTTCTCAAACTGAGGTACCACCAGCTTCATTGATTGATATTCAGCTTTGGCCAACGGTGGGTCCATTATGGAGCCAGGTGGAACTTGCTTTTTCCAAGACAGGCTGTCTTCTCATAGAGGTCACCCTTGCAGCCCCCTCTGCTACAAAAACCTTACCACATAACCCAAATACAACTAGTTTCCAAAAAAGAAAGGAAATTAAGGAACTTCTTTTACCAAGAAGACATTCCTAGAGTCATCTTAATATCTTTACTTAGATTGATTTGTCAATAAAAGATAAAGTTCTTCTTCAGGTTTTGATTTCTCAGCACAACAAAAATCCAGCTCTTGAAAGGTTACATAATGCAATCTAATATTTCAATGAATGAGTTAAAGGAAAAATGGAAGTCAAGACTCTTATAGCATCCTCATGTAGTTAGGCAGTTATTCAGATTATGGTACTGATACCAAAATCTTTGTGATAACAGTCAAATATATCTGTTTTAAAAACTGGTTTCTGCCACAGATCCAGATGTAAGTTCTTTATATGTATTTCTTGTTTAATGAAGACACTTTTTTTTGCTACTATTTGTCCACCTTTCTTCCTTTCTTCACCTTCCTACATTGAGGTTTGACCTGATCTACTAGTAGTTCTTAAAAATACTCACTTATTGCTGAACAGTTTCCAATAATCTAACCTCCAGCGGCTGCTCAAAAGGTTATGGGATTATATTTGTACAGGTGTTTTGATGTTACTAGTAGGGATCTAAGGAGCTTTTTTTCTTGTCAAATAATGCCTATATCTGTTTCTGGTTTGCTCTGGAAAATGACGGTGAAACACCACTTGCAATTCTCTGTGTTGGATGCAATTTGCAATATAACTAACGCATCTTCATTAGAGTGACAGCTCTCATCAGATGCTTTGTGCGCTGAAATCTAGCAGCAAGTGAAACAGTGATGAGGTTTGGAGCATGTCACAAACTTCTGAGGAACAAATATATTTCACTACTTGTTCAGCTGGCAACAGCCTACATGAAGTCATTTGAGCATTCACTATGCTAAATGAAAGAGTACCTAGTTAAGTTCTTAAGAAAATTTTTTTAAATTATTCTGGACTCTTGTGGACAACCACCTGGTTCATAAAACCAGCATTGTCTCTGTCAAATGTCTCACATTCTCTAGGATCAATAACTGAAATATACCTTACAACAGGGACTTAGGACACTGCCCTCAAAGATCCTTAGATGTCTCACTCAGTTCCAATACTACAAAGTACCTTTGGCTTGGGATAAGTGAGTTATGACTGGTATATTGCCCTTGTCTTTTTTTTTTTTTTTGACAGACTCAAAGAAAAAAAAAAACAGAACCAGATAAGTGAAAAGTAACATAATCTTTTACTTCTGATCTTTCCCATCTAGCACATTAGTAGAATGGAGGTAGTTTGGAGAAACTTACGGTCCTACTGACATTGTGTTTGGCCATTAAATTTTTATTTAGTGAATAGGATGCAAAATTGACTTGAACTTTTAATTCTTAGAAGATAGGCATTATGAACCAATGGGAAATAAATTGTGATGTCCCTAACTTTATTTCCTTAATTCTAGTCTTCACTTTCTGACCCTGTATTAAATAAAACAAACCATCTGTAATTTTCTTTCTATGTGAATGAAAGAATACATCAGGCATAGCTGCTGGCTCATCTGTCAATGCTATATGATGCAGGACATGTTCTTACAAAAAGTAAAAAGAAATTAAAGGCTAGCCAATGTGCTCTCAGGTTGACTTGCAGTCTGAATGTTCATACTACTAAAGAGTGTGATAAAGTTTATGTTCCATCAATGTGTGAATGTGTTCTTTGGAAGTGTTTTTGCGTCGTGCCTGAATAACCAGCAACAAAGAGAAGAGGCACAGCATGTGAAGCAGATCCCATCCAGATGCACCCTGATGTCCTTTATCTGCACTGTGTCAGGTAATGGACAGGATTGTTACCTATGATCATCAACTTCAGTTTAGTGTTCAGTGAAAAAGAAATTGGAACACCATACAGATTTAACTCTCCCCTCTCTTATTACAGATGCTTTTTTTCTTCTTTATTTTCTTTTATTTTTCTTCTTTTTTTCCTTTTAAGAACAAGAAACTAGTAGGCAAACATGCTAGAGGAAGAACTTCACTCTCAAATAAAATCACAAAACATGACATTAAACATGGAGTGACTGAGCATGAACTTTTCTTAGTGAAAATCTGCAGATGATTTCAATACTGGATGTTAGCTGCCATGTCTACCACAGCACCTTTAAAATTATCAGGATAGGATTTCAATGTTTAAACAGTAAGTTCAAATGTATGACGAAGTGTTACACTAAACCCTTAATCTCTTAGATCAGTACATGCTTCCGGCAAAATTGAAAACATCAGGTATTCATTAAGCAGAACAACTAAAATCAGTTACATTCCCCTCCCTTTACTTCACAACAGGTCTATAGTCACATGCCCATGCTGGATGCACTTAAGAGGCAGAGAGGGTGCCTGTCCAAACAGCTTACACTGCTTGTAGCTGCTCAGTGCTCAAATATCTGGTGTTTCCTTTGGTGTATGTGTTCCACATTCACTTTACAGAACTCAGAACATCACTTTCCCCCACCCCCACCTCCCCTCAGAAATGGATAAATCATTTAGATTTTTTTTGAAAACAACACAGTGTGGCCTCCATCAAACCATGAGAGCTGATCATGACATTGGAGTATTCTGTTGTTAAGAAAAGGATCTTTCTGGCTAAGACACATGTGATAACAAAGTAGTCCTGAAATAGCTACTCTGTTTTTTCAGTGTGAAAAGGTATGACCAGGATTTCCTTCTGGTTACCCCTCCCTGATATAACTCTAAGAACAGACCTAAGGGAAAAGCTATTCAGAGAATGTTGCTGGCTTAAATTAACTTTTTGCCCTCTTTCTCAAAATGTCTATCCTGGAATGGAAACATGTAGAGCTTCTTGATTTTGGAGGATTTCCCTTAATGATTGTCTCGGTTCAATTGGCCAGGGTGAGCAACAACTCAGAGACAGAGTTTGCTTCTGCTACTCCCCTCCACCCCTCTCGGGAAAATGGAAGGGGAATAAGGAATAAAGGCTTAACAGTTGGAAATTAAAACTATAACAGATTTAATGAAACAGGGAGGGGGAGTAACAGGTGGGAAAATAAGAAAAATTTATACAAATATATACTACCTAAATCCAATGACCGCTGACACAAGCTCCCGAAAACTTCTCTGCTGCAAAGCCGATGGGGAAAAAGGAGTCCAAAGCTCCCCCCCCCCAGCACCCGATGCAGTCGGATCCCGAAGAGCACGTGGCGAGCTGGTAACAAAGGCAAGGCCTCTCCTCACTCCGGGACGTCTCCACGTGTCAATGAGAAGTAAGCAGAAAAGAAAGAGAGGGAAGGAACTTCCTATCCTCCTGGCTTTATAGAGCTTGGCACGAAATGGGAGGGAATACCGACACCCCAGACCCCTTTTCACAAAGGGTTCTAAACTCCACCCCTCTCTCTTTGGGTCCTTGCAGCAAAGCCATAAGATTTGCCTGTCCCGTCAAACCATAACAATGATTATATTTATAATAATATAATAATTATTAGCCCTTTTTTCTCAGTTTTAACAATAATTAACCATTTGGCTGTATTTATGACAAAGAAATTTTATGTGGAGATTTGTGAGTGAGTCCTGAAATGGCGAGACTCACCTCATTCCATCTAGTTGACTACTTATTTTTGAAGAAACCCATTTTCAGGAGCTGAGATGTTTTAGGAAATTGATTGTTTGTTTCCATGGCCATTTTTATGAAGCTTGGGAATATAAGTCCTGGAGATTTTGACACATTTTAAACTTTATTTCTAGACTATAAGTGTTAAAATAGTTTAGGCAGTTTGGGTAAGAAACTGAGCATTTGGGGACCTAACCAAAGGAAACCCTGTATTCTAAGACTTCAGGGGTTACAAAGGATTGTTTTCATCCTTGCTTGCCAGGAAAAACTGATTAAAAATCGACAAAACTTGAATCCACCCTGAAAAAATGATTCACACTATTTACACTTCTAAGTGTTAATTCACTCATCCAGTTGGAGATTGGACTATGGATGATCAAAAACTTGATGTTCTTGAAGGTAGGAAAGAGGTCTCAGTCTCAAAAATGTGTTCAGACAATATGTCATTAATCTAGTTTTGAGGCATTTGTGTTGTTGGGTTTTTTTTAATAGAAAGCTAATACCTGACCAAATCTCTTGAATGTGTGGGAATGTAAATGTAAGTAATATGAACTAGAAGATTCAATTGAATCTTGGACACAGATCAAATAGAAAAGGGGTGAACCAAATGAACTAAAACCAGAGAGATGAGTTGTTAAGGACCCAAGTACTTGTTAAAGGCTCCCTCATCTGCATTTGCACAGAACACAGATGCATTGACTGGTTACATGGGCACCAAAGTAAATAATTATTTTCAAGTATAAAGGAACTTATCCCCAGGTAAAGTCCTCAAGGGTATTTTCCAAGCCCCAATTCAGAAAACAGTTAAACAAACAGCTTCATATGTGTAGCATATCCACGTATAAGTGTTTAGAATTGAGGAACTATGCTGTAAAAACAAAAGCTTTGATATTTGAAACATATATAACAGAAATATAAAGAATGGAATCATAGTTGAAATATACTAGAGAACATAGTTATGAACTCAACCCATGACTAATGTATAGACTGG
Source organism: Aegotheles bennettii (assembly GCA_013398125.1). Taxonomy (NCBI): domain Eukaryota; kingdom Metazoa; phylum Chordata; class Aves; order Caprimulgiformes; family Aegothelidae; genus Aegotheles; species Aegotheles bennettii. The sequence goes on along the minus strand of VZRW01004252.1, from coordinate 36,195 downwards.
GGACTCATACAAAACAGAGGTTAGCAAATAAATAAAATTCCAGTTGTTAAACATGGAGTCAGTCTGCAGTACTGCACCAGTTTCATTTGCAAACATTTCCATCAGTCTTGCACTTAGAAGCCTGAAGTCAAATTGAATAAAACTTTACCTCATTTTATGATTAAGTTTGACAGATATTTCAGGTAGAATATGAATCACAGTGAATATTTACAGTGCTCATTATACCTGGAGATTGCAAATCCAAATACAGCAACGTGAGAAATCAGAATCAGAAATCAGGTTCAGGAATAGCAGATTGTTTCCTAACAAGATACAACAAGTTTCTGAGAATAAATTGTGTCTGATGTCACAAGCCTGTGCTCATCCTGAAAATATGAAAAAGTTAAGAGACTTCTCCAGCTGTAGTAAAGTTTTCAGGTGTCACAATACCAAAAGTATCAGTCACAGATAAGCAGAATCTTGCACAGGTTTTGGTTTGGTTTGGTTTTTGAACTGCGGAGCATTTATACCTTAAAGTGTTCACTGAACATGAATCATTATTATAAAATTGAAATGTGGTTGAAGATTCATACTATGAATTTAGGAATTATTGTAAATGGTACTATACAAACATTGTGTAAAATATATTTTGTTTATTATAAATCACAATAGCAGGGACATATAGATAGGAGAAAATAGGAGGGAAGAGGGAAACAAAAACATCAATGAACGAACTGCAAAGTTAAACACTTGCATAATTATGTTGATTACAATCAGTGTTTTGTTCTTTGGTTAAAATTATGAAGTAAACCTAGCTATTCTTTGCAAATGTCCAAATCAGTTGCCATAGTGGAAAGGGTTTTTTTGCAGGTATTATGATCTAGGAGCTGATCCTAAGAAAGCAGACTTGAATAAAGTTAGGCTCTGAATAATTAAAAATAATAGTAAAGAAGTAAATATAACAGTTTTGCATGCACAAGTAAGAAAAGAATTGTAACATGTGACATGCTGCATCCTCTTGGACTGCTAATTTTCCTTCTCATTCAACCATAGTGTCTTAAAAACACATCCAGCCTTAACTAGAGTCATATGTAGATTCCTTTTCTCTAACCATCATCCATATTTATAAGGACCAGTTGCTCTGAAGAGCATGGTTTCTGCTAGAACCCAGTGGTTCTGCACATTTCACTCTCAAAAGTACAGTATCACATACCCTTAATTGATGTAATAACATTGTGCTGTTTTATTCATCTCATGCTACCATGAGAGTTGGCTTATTGCCTAGTTGAAATAATCTAAGCTTGTCAAAAGAATGAAGTAAAAGTGGCTTTCTGGAATAGTAATTTGTTAAGTGCCTATCTGGCAGATTCTAGTTCCTGAAGTCATGTACTACACAGGGGAGAGAGGATATCTTTCTAATTTAGAACAGTCATTAGCACAAATTCTCCCTGAAAAAGTGAAAGGGTTTTCACCTAGGAAATTATGTGAAATAGGAATGTAAACCAGCATTTTTTTTTAGAAATCTGACTTTTTAAGGATTTCTTTTTTTTTTGTGAAGTCACTCTTCAAGATCATTTGAATCTTTTCTGAGGCGATCACAGTGTTGTACATGTAATTCCTAATTCTGCCAGTCCTGTAGCCCTGTCACTTTCTTATATTGGTGGAATAATTTTGTAAAAATCCCTGGGAGATTAATGTTTCTATCCATGTAAATATAAAAGATTATTTTTGATGCAACATCAGAAGCAGAGCTAGGTAATAACAGTTCAGCTGCCTCACAGTTTTCACTAGAAGACTTTATCAGAAAGCTGCTTGAAGTCTCAGAGTGATTTTTTTGAAAGTTTCAATGGAACCACTCCAACCACTTCTGAAAAAAAATTAATGAAAACTTCTCTTTTTTCAATCTTCCATTAAAAGTGAATGTTAGAATAGTTTAAGCAAGAGGCTGCAGCAGCCCCACAGCTTAGAGTAAGAATTTTAAATATACTTTTTCTAATGACTGGAGATACATCACTAAGACGGAAGTATTTGTAAACCTTTATTTTTATATGTCTTGTAAAACCTTTTAAAGTTTAGCAGGTAAATTCACCTAAGACTTCTTTTCTATTGAGCATGGTCTTATGTTAGAGCATTCTTTGCTGCTCTTAGTTATGATACATCAGGTAGAATGGAAGATAATATTGTCTGACTTGAAACGACAAGGTCTGGATGCACAGCTAAGGCTAGCGGAGAGTGTAAGTTTAAAAAGACATGTAGAAAAAGTGGAAATAAATCCTGTTTAGAAGTTTGGAGAAACTAACCTGCAGAAAAAAACGCTCTGGTAACCCTGATGACTGAAGTCACTGGAAGAGCCTAACAATTCCCCATTTCATTCACTTCTGGAACAACCTTGGCAAAACTAAGTAATTACAACCCTCTACACAAGTGAGCAAACTTCATCAACCTACAATTTTTAAATGAAAAATTCAAAATTATATCCTTTAATTATATTTAACCTACACCTTTAACCAATTACTTATTTTAATATTTACATAAATTAATTACTTACATAAGATGCCAGAAAAACACACCTAATATTTGATAATTCTTACATAAGATGTGAAAAATTTGGTAAAAGTCCTCCTCTAATTAGAACACTTCTGTCTACAAAAAATCTTTACCACCTCAAGTGCAGTTTTTCAGTGAGGAATTATTCTCATGCTTTTCTTCTGCACCATTGAATTCAGATACATTATTTTTTTCAGAAAAGTTCACTAACAATAACAAAGTAGACACCATTCCTCACATCTGCCCAAAAACATTTTGACTTTTTTGTAGATCACTTTTTTGTTCTATGCTGAATACAGAGAAACACTACACGTTTCAGTATTAAATCTTCCATCCTGCATCCTCTCCCAATCTTCCACTGTGCAAATTGAGTCAATGACCTCATGTTGTACAGCAAATGAGAGGAAAAAAACAAAAGCTTCTGATGCCATTCACCTTGTCAACAGCCAGTACTTACTTGCTTCAGCATTCTTCAGCTAATTAAACTGGGCTCATTTAATTTGAGTGTAGCTAGTTCCTCACTTTGATTTGCATTTTCTCCAGTATTGCCATTATTTTCTGTTTGTTGGGAACGTTAATTTTGACTTCACTTACTCATCATTCAATTTTCTGTTGTTCTAGGTGTAAAAAGTCATGAAATATCTCCTGGTATTCCTCTTCAAAATTCCTTACAACAGTGTTGCTCATTTACCTTCACAGAGAGAGGATTTGGACTAAGAGCTGTACAGCTGGAACTTTCATATAACTACTAGCAACATCCTTTCTAAGCAGTTAGTCATGCTACCTTACCTACCTATCTTTAGGCTTTTCTGTAGCATACCCCATAGTGTCTCATATAGTCTTGTATAAATTACATGAGTTAAGACAGGAAAAAGAAACTGTTCATGCCCAAGTTAGACGTTGTAAGTTAAATAATATAAATAATAATTTAATCCTGTGAGATCCATCAGGAAAAACAAACCCACAGAAGTTCTTTCTCAGGTCTGTCAAAGTTGAGAAAAATAATTCAGATGACATCGTTAATTGACCAAGAATCTCTTTCACTCCAATTTGTGCATGTATTAACATTTAGAATATTTTTGCAGAAAATAAAAGAATATAGTTTAATGAGAAAAGGCTTCACATCATGATTTAAACATTTTCATTAGTATCAGTGACAAAATATGCAACAGAAAGTTCTGATTCTCAGATATGAAAAACCAATGGAAACTGGCAAAAGACACCATGATACGTGAATTCTTGTGATTAGCTTAATGGAGGTGAATACACAGGGGCAGAAAAGAACTTTGCTGGTAGATATTTGGAAATGGATCTGTAATGAAAAATACTAGAAATTATTTTTCATGAGCTCCAATAATTCTATTGTATAGCCTAACACAATGTACACAAGTAGAAAAAGTAGAAAATGCACTCAAAAATTTATCTTAAAATGTGTTTAATTCTGAATTATTACTCCATGTTTGAGATATATTTAAACTTTTATATTTGTGTATAAGAAGCAAATTAATTGTAAATAATACAGGTTTATTTTTTTCTCTCCTAACAAACTTCTCATTCACAAATTCAACTGAAGATGTTACACAGATTATATATTCCAGTTTAGTAAACTTAATTTTCTGTTGGACTGGTCCTCTTCAGTTTGAAATACAATGGCAGCCCAGGGGCATAGTATAAAAATGGATTTCATATGGTTTGCATTTCTTTTCATCTTTTACTATTTTATTACAACGTAATATTTTTCTAAGAAAAAGAAGATATTTTTTCTATTCATTCTTTGCAGCCCTACATTTCTTGGGACTTCATTGAAATAATGGTGTTTAAAATTAAATACAGGACTACTTTAAAGCAAAATCCTTGAAGATTTGGCAGATACATTTTAAACAGCCCCTTGGGAACTGAGAGATAAAAAAAAAAATATCTACCATTAACCTTTTATTTTTTGTCTTAAGCAGCGTGGTCTCTAACTTCTACTGGTCTCTACTTTCTATGTAAAAACTTGTAGAATAATCTATGAATTTTTAAAAGGGTCAGTTACACAATAATAGACGTGTATTTTCACATGAGCACAACATTCCTAATAGCCTTCTGGAAACAGGCCTCAGAATAGGCAAAATGTAAGTTTATTTTGGAAGTTTAATTTTCACTGCTATAGCCTAGATACGTGTTGCAGGACAAGAGCCTCAATTCAGAACAGAAAATTGAATGATGCATATTAAATGCATGGTTATGTTCAAAATTATAAAAGTTTTTAAGATTTTCATAAATTATAGCAATATCTAGAAATATATTATTAAAACTTCTAAGAAGACTGTTGTAAAGAAAGGGCAGGTGGTGAGAGCATTTTTATCCTCCTTAATTCAGACTTATTCCCTGTTGAATTAATTTAAACACCATTGATGACACTAGCAATAATAGAGGTAGAAGTATCTCTTCTATCTATATTGATGTGCACACAGACATGTTTATGGCTCCCTTACTTTACAACCTCTGTCATTTTCCCACCTACTGTGACATCAAAACCATAACCTTAACTAAGTCACAACATTACTGGAAATGCTGCTTTCTACTGAAATTCCTCCACAGCTTCCCCACCTTCTCGCAGTATACTTTTATCATCTAAACAAAGGCTCAATCACCAGGTACTGTATCATGGTTTCCTTCTACTTCCATACATTCAGTTGTGCCTCCTCTATGTCTGTAAGTCTTCAGCTACATGTCTCCTACTGCAACACCAGTTCCCTTATACCAGAACCTAACTATGTTCCACTAATTTGTAGATAAGTGGTCTCAATAAAATTACCTTAGATCTTCTGCACCAGGGCTATGCAGGGCCTTAGTAGGACAGCCTTTTCTGTAGATTGTTTTAGAAACTCTTAATTGGGAACTTCTCAACTGTTTGGTTGGATATGCATAAGCTAAAATACTTTTTGCTCTTTGGAAATAATTCAGTTCATTCATGAGATAAGTCTTCAGTATAATTTTGCTCAGTTTGATTGATTTACACCATGGGTACAATTCTATACTAGAGCTAGTTTAAGAGGTTTCCATCCTCTCTGTTTCCCATATGCTTACATCTCCTTTCCCACAGTAATTGACTATCCTGTCAGTTGTGTTGATACTGCTGTTTGAGATGACACATTATAAATTAGATTAGTGAAATCATAGAATCATAGAATTGTTTGGGTTGGAAGGGACCTTCCACTAGATCAAGTAGCTCAAAGCCCCATCCAACCTGGCCGTGAACACTACAAGGGAGGAGGCATCCTCAAAAAAGGAAAAAACCACAACTAGAAATCATCTAGATGAAAGAAAAATCAAGTAAAGGAATTGTATGCAAAAAATTAGATCTGTTTTCATAAATCAGCTTTTCCTCCCAATAACCTTTTTGCCTTGCTCTTCTTTAGATTGGCTCTAGCTAATATAGTTTCTTCTGCTATCAAGGTACCTGAAGGCTGACATAGATATTTAAATTGTGAAAGTATATAAAGATCTATTTTAAATACCCTATCTAGTTTATTCCAGGCTACATTATGCAGCTATGCAGTATAATAGTTATTCATTGGCATCTTTAATTTCTAATAGAGGTGCCATAAGTCAAATAATGCTACAAAATGGACAAAGAATTATGTAGACCAATGAAGATAAAAATATGAAGTCTCCTTAATTGCTGCTAGGCTACAGCAACAAGAAATTCACACCTTGCTGATAGGTGTAAGGAGGACTGATATCTGTGCTGCTTGATAGCTTATATTGTTTTCAATTTGAGTTGTTTCATATATAGTTAAAAGTTTAAAAGAATAGTTTTACATCTCTTAAACTACTTCTTCAAGTATTTTATTTCACCCGTGTGACTGCTTACTCAACTTCTGTTTAGATTTTGGCTAACACAGTTCAAGCTAAAGTCTGATGTGTGCTGGGAGCAGTGCCATTAGGTCAAAGCTGAGCACCAGGTAGGCAGGACAGGTGGTCAAGGAAGAACCTAAGGGCCATTATGCAGTCATGATCACCTGCAAATTGACATCTCCAGCAACCTTTTGTCTGGCAGTTTCATCAGAATCCACTAATTTATGGAAATAGTATGGACCACAACTCCAAGCTGGAGCATGTAAAACATCAGTTTACCCAAAAACGATTTTGCAGCAGATCCAACAGCAGCTGGACTGATGAGGTTTTCGTGTTTCCTGGTGTGATACAGGGGATGTTTGCACAGTTACAGAGGAGGGAGGATGGGTACTCTCCCCATTGGAAGGTAACAAATTGTTTTCTTTTGCTCATAGGTCAATGAGCACCTACGAGTTATGAGATGTAATTTATGAAATTTTATGACCTGAATGGTGAATAAATGAACTAATGTGTTAGATTAGTCTGGACAAAAAGTGGACTGAGCCCTTGTTTGTTGTTTTTATTATATTTCTTAATGACATTTTGAAATAAAGTTTAAATCACAGAGTACATTGTCCTGTAAATTTGAGAGATCCGAATGGACCTGGACAACCCATGAATTTGTTAAAGATATTTTTACCTGTTTATTATGTAGAATGTGGAAACCTTCCACTCTGTAGGCCCAAAGAGTCTCCTCTGTGCAAAAAAAAAAAATTGGATGGTTCCTAAAGCAGTTTCATGTAAGATGTTGCATGAACAATTGTTCTTTATTTAAAATTAGCTGTTAAAATGATTCTCTACAAATATCATGTTTTCTCTGATGCTTTTACAGCTTCATTTTGTTGTAGAAACATAAATCTGGTCAAGTAATAGCCCAGGAAGGTTTATTACAATGTAATTTTCTGTCTGCAAAGCAGTCTGTGCTGGTTTAGCAAACGGCCAGGGCAAGCCACAAACCAGACAGAATTTGTTTCTATCACTCCCCTCAAAAATTAGAAGGGGAGTAAGGAAAACAGGCTGAGCAGTTGGAAATTCAAAAACTGTAACAAGTTTAATGGCACAGGGAGAAAAAAGTTAACCGGTGGGGAAAAGGAAAATATATACAAAATATACAACCCGAGCTCAGATGACCGGCGTTACAGGCTGCTGAAAAGGTCCTTTACTGCGAAGCCGATGGGATGAAAAAGAGTCCAAAACTCCAGCACTCGGTGCAGTTGGAATGCTGGAATGCTGCAGACCACGTGGTGAAGCTGGTAGCCAAAGCTGGGCCTCTTCTCTGGTCTCCATGTGGCGAGCTGCACGCAGGGAAGTGCAGGAGCAAGGCAGGAGGAGACTGAAACCGGAGAGACCACGAGGGCAAGAAGAAGAAAGAACTGAACTCCGGAGAAACCACAAGGGCAAGAGAGCAGAAAGAACAAGAACTGCAGGAGGGCAGGAGAAAGAACTGAACTCCCCCCTCCCCGTCCTCCTGGCTTTTATAGAGTCTGGCAGGAAAATGGGAGTGGAATACTGGAACCCGATACCTGATACCTAGACCCCTTTTCACAACAGGGGCCTAAACTCCACCCCTCATTCACTGGGTCTTGGCAGCAAAAGCCAATAAGATTTTGTCTGCCCCTTTCAAACCATAACACAGTCTTAGAGTGATCACAGTGACAAACTATGATCATGACAGTTTGGATGTCAATCAATAACCCAACTATCCTACAGCTTCTGCACCAAAGACTGCGCTTCTCACCTGAGGCTAAGAGAGAATCACACAGCTCATTGACTCTTGAGGTGCACTTTCATCACCTCCTGGTAGGAAGACTTGCAGTATTTCCCTGCTTTGGTTCTCATTGCAGAGCAGTTTTATATAACAAATACTGGTCTTCTTTAGCCCAGTTTGGTTCCTGAAACTAAACTAGATGTGTTTCAGAAGCACACACATCCAGTAATTTTAATTTAATTCATGGGATGATAATACAGATAGTCTAAAGTAAACTTTCATAATATATGTGTGCTGAGTCTTACAACTGTTTTGTTCTACCATTCCACTACTATTGCATCATACTGATTGCTAATGTATAACTAGTCTTAAAAGCATGCAGGAGAATTAACAGTGAGACACTTCTGGGTTATGAGAGGAAGGAACCCTCTTCTTAAGTTATAGTTCTAAGGGAATATTTTTATGGCCTACAATTATTTCATGAAAACACAGATTAACACAATTGTTAAAGCTTAATCAATTTAAAAACTTTATTAAATGATTTCTAGGATAATTTATAAGTACTTTAGTTCTAGGTGCACAATGTACCTATGGCATGCAGAGTTGAACTGAGTAATGATTAACTATTCAAATTCTAAGGTGCAGATAGATTTTTTTTAATCACTAGTCTTTACGTGAGTGCTTTTTATTGGGGTTTCAACTGCTTTATTTACACTTGCTCATTTGCAGGTTTATGTACACAGTGGCTATGTGATTTATACATGGTACATAGTGATGTTCAATTGTTCAGTTTAACTGACAGATTATTTTGACATTATTATAATAGCTCTGATTTGGTTTGTTTTATTTGGGGTTTTTTGGGGTTTTTTGTGATTGCTACAGCTAGATTTCAAAGAAATATAGTTAGCTACACTGGTCTCTTGTTGTTTTAAATAAGACTACGACAACTTGTTTCAGGCAATATTAAATTTCTTTAGGCAATATCAAGTAGTTCCAGCTAGGCTGCGCTTTCCTTGTTTTGTGGGTTTTTTTCCCCTTTTTTATCTGGCCTATCACCATGACATTCTTAGGCATTCTTAGATTGAATATTTATTAAATTATTTCTCTTACTTATCTTTTCACTTCATCCAGAACAGAAGAGTTTTCAGAGCCATGCTATTACCAAACAAGGTATTTTAGCAGAGTTCCAGCAGATGCTTTTTTGACCAAAATACGTATCTGTACTTAGACATAGGTACATATGCAAATATACACACAGCTTTCCCTTTGGAAAAGTCTTTCCAAATATGTACTTTCACTAGGAAAACATTGCTGTTTGGATGGGACAGATGATAATAAGTCTACACTGATCTGATCTGCACTAAGTCTGCACTGATCCAGGAAGATGCACATAAGAATTTTATGGTCAAATACTCTCAGCAGATTCAGAAAACATGAGAGCTTCTATATAGTATGAAACAAACAGAAGTACCACTCATATAAATTACATTTATTAGAATGAAAGAGCAAAAGTTTCATGTGGACTTTGCAACTGCTAAAATGCTTATCCCAAAGAGCAAGGTAGGATGTATGTGACTGACCTGGTTCATTAATTCTTATTGGATATTAAATATTTGGGCCAGGTTTTGTAATCAGTAGATTAGTGGCTTACAGTGTAAAATAGGCTTAGACATGCTACTACTGCTCCTTGTGTGTTGGAGGAAAAGAATGTCAAAATGATGAAGTGCCCATTACAAAGGCTTTTGGAATTTCAGCAATATACGATACTGCTCAATTAGAGCGTAGCACTGGTAAATCTTTGGTTCTCATCCACTGACATTTTGTTCAACACAAAACTGAAAGTAAGAATGTCTGCCCTCTTAGATGCTGGTGCATCAATGATTTATAGGTGTACAAAAAGAAAAATATAGTGTAAGAATATGTACATATGTTTTCAAGAACTCCATTGCCTTCAGAAGAAGCTTAGTATTTTTTAAATTAATGTTATTCTATGAAGACTAATTTCAGTAAGCTTGTTGTGTAGTCAGTGGATATCCTTCTCAAGGGAATAATTCAGCATATGTAAATTGATGTTTTTGTACAGCATTTTAACAGAATTGGATTTTAGATGAACTTGTTTCTTTCTTTTCACCAGACATCCAAGGGAGATTATTATCTGTAAACTGGAATCATTTGCATTTCTGTGGTAGGAAACTGCAGTTGTAATGTAAGAGTATAGTATAAATACAAACTTCAAAGGAATAAGCACTGATTGGGTGGTGGCACAATGAACTATCTAGTGCTCAGAGAGCAGTTTAATAGAACCCTTGATGCCTTTGCACAGAAAGAATTTGAGTACTTTTTCTTTGCAGTTGTTTCTCAAAAATTAATCAGTAAAAATTAGCATGTACACCACAAACATTCATTCCTATTCCTTAGAAATCTTAAACTTCTCAAATACATGAAGAAATAAGTTTAACAGAAATAATTAAGTCAAAGTAGTTTTTATCAACACCATGACAATACTGACAAAAAAGCTGGAAGAAGGATCTACTAAATCCTTCCCTAGATCCCTCATGAAAACAGGCAAAACAGCAAAGCATCTAGTCTTACTTTCACTGTGTTAACCATCTTCAGAATGCTATACTAACAGTAAAAACCCAAGCATAGCGATTTTAGTGCTTCCAGATTCCCAGTCGGTTCTGCTTGTAAAAAATCCTGCATTTTATTGAAGGTTTAATGCTTGTAAAACACAGGCTCATTTGACTTCTTCAGTTCAAGAGAACTTTCTCAGTTATACCCTGAAAATTTCAGGAATTAAAATCCAAATCATTTTTCCACATGTCTGGCTTGGTACAACTTCTTTCTCTCATGATACCTGGCATAGAATGATTCAAACCTGCAGACCAATCCTCCATAAGTCAATGACCTACTTGTCACTCTCAGAGGGTGTGTTTTTTTATAGAATGTATTAAAAATTTTGTATAATTCTGTAACTATGCAAGTCAGTTGTTTTATCACAAGAGTCATTATATTAGAAAAGTACTATATAATAAGATTGTTATGCAGGAAACTGCTGAGACAGTTACTCACAAAGTCTCCTGGTCTTTCTACTGAATTCAACTAATCTCTTTTGTTAGATTTAGTACTGTCATGAATACCTTGAATTTTGCACCTTCTTATTGTATGGCTTTCAAGCACTATCTCAGTTATTTCCACTGATTTAACCAGGAATACACTCATTACAAGCTATTCTACCCTTCAACCTATTGATGTACTTCAGATTGAAAGAAAAGATATTTTACTTGCCTATACACAAAAGAGCCCCTCATTTCCATGACATCGAATGCTATAATTTTGCTGTTTATTCAGGAAGCTTAACTATTGACAGAAAAGATTAGTTATAATGGAAATTATGAGGAAAAAAGCCCTAGCCACTGTTACATCAACAACAGAACATCTTGATTATGAAGCATCCTGTTTATTGAAACAGAAGCTAACTGTTCTTCAAGTTTGGATAAGAATAATATAAAGTTAAGTGTGAGAAGAAAAAATAAAGTTGACTTGAACTGTAAAAAAGTTACTTCCGAATACTGGGCTCATAATACTGAAACTTGGAAAAAGACTACACAGAATTAATTAACAAAAAGTATTCTTGGGGTAAACTCATTTCTTTACTTGATGGAAACAAGCTCATCTGGTGTACTTCACTGTGCTCAGGAGAATCTGGGAGCTTATCAACTCTCACTTTTGTAATGTATTAGGCATTATTTGAGTATCAAAGAACTTCAAGATTTCTCCATTTATATGCAATACTGAAAACTCAGTATTTCATGGGTAATGCTTCTGCTACAAAAGTTCTAATTTAATGAGTAATGGATTGAGTGGGGGGCTATTAGCAACAGACTAACTATTTTGAACATTAGAAATTGTGATTAATGACATTTCAGAGCAGAGTGTAGAACAAATTTAGACACCGTTCTGTAGAATACTGCATGTTATAAAGATATTTTTCTTTTTTTTCTGGGAACAGCAATTTGCAGTTATTGCAAGAGTTAAATATTGGTGGGAAAACTTGTTTTATAGGTAGAACATATTGCTATCCCTATGATAGATTTGTTTCCTTCTAAGAGTAGGTAGTTTGTTTTCAGTGGGTAGAAAAGGAACAACCATGGGGTAGAAGGTGGCACATAATCTGAACAAACAACTTAACTGTAAGAAGAATAGTGACAGAGAAATACCCTCTTATGCTCACAATAACACACTTTCAGTTCATCTCAATTGTCTGGCAATGAGATTGAGAAGGGGTTTATGTGGGCAGCAAATTGAGACTTTCACAACTGCATCACCCATCTACTGATGGATAGTGTCACACAGAGTAGATTCCTAGTATCTTTCATAAGTATGAAATCCAGTCTACAGTTTAGTAAATGGAATATTTCTTTATTCATACTAATGTGCATTTTTAATCTGAATACAGATTTGTTTGCACAAAATAATTCCTTATTTATTAAAAAAGTTTAAATTATTTCAGTGGCTTTTCCCTGGACTTATTCAACTTGAGCAAAACCCGTATAATCAAAATAGTTGACAAATTTTGTAATACAAAATCTTTGCTATAAAGTATGCACTATCTAGAGTCAGTACTTAAACAACAGAGCTAGATGTGTCGGGTCTGTGTGGCAGGGCTTTGGTAGCAGGGGAGAGACCACAGGCATGTCTCCTGTGAGAAGTTGCTAGAAGTTTCCAAAGCTGGACCTGCCTCTGGCCAAGGCCAAGCCCATCAGTGAGGATGATAACACCTCTGCGATTTACATTTTTAAGAACAAAAAAAAAGGAACTACTACTTCAGTGGAGAGGAGAGCACAAAGTGAGAATACCTGTGCAGATACTCAGGTCAGTGGGGAAGGATGGGGGGGAAGGTGCACTGGAGCAGATGTTCCCCTGCAGCCCATGATGAGGCAGCAGGCTGTCCCCCTGCAGCCCATAGAGGATCATAGTGGAGCAGCCCGTGAAGGACCATAGTGGAGCAGATGTGGACCTGTACCTGTGGAGTGCAACAGAAATGTGAGCAGCTCCCAGATAGTATCCACGATCAAGGGGGCCCTGTATCCTGCCCCTGTCAACTGGAAGACAGAAGCCTAAATCGAAGGGGTGAGTGCAGGCAAGTTCATGGCTGCAGCAGAAGGTGAGTGTCCTGCTTGCCCACCTCGCCTCCTCAGGTGCTCCTGAGAAATAGATATGAGGTCCTACTGGAAAAGGGCCAGTCTAATGGGGATGAAGATGATAGGCAACTTATGCCAGGGGGCTCGCCACAGTCAGGGAGGCCTTCCAGGAATATTACAACCTCTTTCACAAGAAAGAACAGAAAAGTCATAGTTGTTGGCGACTCACTCCTCAAGAGGGCCCAATATGCCAGGTTGACCCTCATCAAAGGGAAGTCTGTAGTCTTTCTGGTGCCTGAATCAGAGACATCAATAGGAAACTAACACCAGAGGCAATGTAAGCCCACTGCTAAATGAGGTGGGTGTCCTGGTGACAGAGGATACAAAGTAGACGGAGCTACTGAATGCCTTCATTGTCTCTGTCTTCACTGCTGCAGAATGTCCTCAGAAGTCCCAGACCCCTGAAACCCCAGGGAAGTCAGGATAAAGGAGGAGTTTGCTTTGGTTGATGAGGACTAAGTTTGGGATCAATTAAGCAATCTGGACATCCACAAATCCATGGGTCCTGATGGAATGTAGCTGCGGGTGCTGAGGAAGTTGGCCAAAGCCATTGCTAGGATACTCTCCATCATCTTCGGTATTGTGGGCAACAGCAGAGGTGCCTGAGGACTGGAGGAAAGCAAATGTCACTCCAGACTACAAAAAGGGCAAGAAGGGGGACTATAGACCCGTCAGTCTCATCTCCATCCCTGGAAAGGTGATGGAGCAACTTATCCTTGCCATCATCTCCAGGCATATCAAGGATAAGAGGCTCATTAGGAGCAGTCAACATGGTTTTACCAAAGGGAAGTCATGTTTGACCAACCTAATAGCTTTCTATGAGGATGTAACTAGTTGGATAGATGATGGGAGAACAGTAGATGTGGTTTATCTTGATTTTAGTAAGGCATTTGACAGTCTCCCACAGCATCCTTGCAGAGAAACTGAGGAAGTATGGTCTGGAGGATCGAGTAGTGAGGTGGATTGTGAACTGGTTGAAAGGAAAAAGTCAGAAAGTTGTCTTCAATGGGATGGAATCTAGTTGGAGGCTGTGACTAGTGGAGTCCCTCAGGGGTCGGTACTGGGACCTGTACTATTCCAATATTTTCATCAACGACCTGGATGAGGGAACAGTGTACCCTCAGCAAGTTTGCTGGTGACACAAAACTGGGAGGAGCGGCTGACATATCAGAGGTTTGTGCTGCCCTTCAGTGAGACCTGGACAGGCTGAAGAGTTGGGCGGGGAGAAACTTAGTGAAATACAACAAGGGCAAGTGTGGAGTCTCACATCTGGGAAAGAACAACCCTATATATCAGTATATGGTACGGTCTGACATGCTGGAGAGCAGAAAAGGGGAAAGGGACCTCGTGGACAGAAGGATCGCCATGAGCCACAATGTGTCCTTGTGGCCAAGAAGGGCAATGGCATTCTGGGGTGTATTATAAGGGGTGTTGTTTGTAAGTCAAGAGAGATACTTCTCCCCTTCTGTTCTGCTTTGCTGAGGCCACATCTAGCATACTGTGTCCAGTTCTGGGCCCCTCAGTTCAAGAAGGATAGGGAACTGCTTGAAAGAGTCCAGGGCAGAGCCACAATGATTAAGGGAGTGGAACATCTCCCTTATGAGGAGAGGCTGAGGGAGCTGAATCTCTTTAGCTTGGAGGAGACTGAGGGGTGACCTCATTAATGTTTACAAATATGTAAAGGGTGAGTGTCAGGAGGATAGAGACAGGTTCTTCTCAGTGATGTCCGGGGATAGGACAAGGGGTAATGGGTGCAAGCTGGAACATAGGAGTTTCTGGGTGAACATAAGGAAGAACTTTTTCACTGTGAGAGTGACAGAGCACTGGAACAGGCTGCCCAGAGAGGTTGTGGAGTCTCCTTCTCTGGAAACATTCAAAACCCAACCAGATGCATTCCTGTGTGACCTGCTCTAGGTTGTCCTGCTCTGGCAGAGGGGGTTGGACTAGATGATCTTTTGAGGTCCCTTCCAATCCTTAACATTCTGTGAGGACTCCACACCAGGGGAGGTGGCTATGCTCAAAGAAGGCCATGACTCTGTGGGAAGTCCGCACTGGATCAGCCTGTTCTTGAAGAACTGCACCTTGTGGGAGGGACTAGTGTTGGAGGAGCTAATGAAGGACTGTGTTTCGTGGGAGGGGTCCCACGATAGAGCAAGGGAAGATCGTGATCCTCTCCTCTGAGGAGGAAGGAGTGACAGAAAACAATGTGTGACAAAATATCTGCAACCCATATTCCCTGTCCCACAAGAAGGGAGGGGGTGGGGGAAGGTGTTTTTAAGATGTAGTTTTGTTTCTCACTGTCCTGCTCTGATATGATTGGTGAAAATTAAACTGATTTTTGCCCTAAGCCGAGACTGTTTTACCTGTGACTCTAACTGGTGAGTGAACCCTCCCTGTCCTTGTCCCAATCCATGAGCTTTTCATTATGTTTTCTCCTCCCCACCCCACCATGGCAGGAGGAGTGAGCAAGTAGGCATGTGGTTCTTTGTTGCTGGCTGGGCCTAAATCATGATACCAGGAGAACCCGGGCATTAGATTTGTGATATTTCCTCATTTTGAACATATCTTGGGGCTCCAAATATTTTGTGATTTATGACCTAACATAAAGTTTCCATACAGTTATGCAAATCATTCTCAAGTGAAATGGTAAATGAGCATTGTATGGATATTGTGAATACATCTAAAAAAGGAGGACAATAATACTCAACCAACAATTTGAGGGCTGCACTTTTTGTTGTACTTTGCTCAGAATTACACTTTAACTCATAGTGTCTTTTTCTTACAATTAAATTATCACGAAGTAGATGATTAGTAACAATATTTTGTTTTGTATGAAATTCAAAAAAATATACAGCCTAAATAATAATCAGTTTAATCTCATATCATAATTTCGATAGGATTATCATCATAGCCTGATTTTTAAAAAAATCTCTCCTTTTCCATTTCACTTCAGTATCCATCATACTATACTTAAAATCTTAAGTACAGTTTAATATGATGGAAGTTACTATCTGGGGAAACAGACCTTATTTTCTCTGTCTTAACAGTTCTCTTCTTTCATTCAATTATATTGTAGGGGGACAAATTCACTGTCTTTCATTTACGTGTATAGAGCTTTACTCATACATTAAGTGAGTGGTTTCAATATTTGAAAGAGGATACATTGTGAAATACTAGGTTTTGAACACCAGATATTTATTCCTCTTTATTCAAGGTCCAGAATCTTTTGACTCGTAGGAATGTATTACTGCTTAATTTTTAAATTTATTCAGTCTATCTTATTTAAATAAAATACTATAGTCACTTGCCTTTATATTTCAGATAGTAAAGTTACTTCCTAATTATTCCTTGAAGAATTTTAATATATTTAGAAAAAACACAAGGCTGGTACAAGGCTCTCAGGCATTAAAGCATGTTCTGAGAATCTGAGGAATATTAAATAAGTGTAAAATACTCCACCATAGGTCATACACAAAGCTGTAGTTGTCTGTAGTTAGCTGATTTTATAATTATTTTGAAATATATTTTATTCACAGTAGATTTATTTAATAAGATTGCCCTTAAAGTTAGAGAGCATTAAATTTTCATACAAAATATTATTCGGAAAAAAAAAGTGGAAAAAACTCTTTCTTAAGAAAGAACCATGAATGGTTCTATCAATAATTAGCAACTATTATCTTTTCTTAGTGACTACTAACATTTGCAATAAATACTTATCTCAAAAAGAAATTCAAAGTTTGCAAGATTAAAAACAGTATCTCATGGTAAGTATATTAACCCAAACATAAATTATTTGTTTCGTACTCTGACCTACAGAGATTATCCTTTTTCAATTTTACCATAATAACAAAAATATTTGGTTTGTCCAGATTAAATCTAGGATAAACTCTACTTTGCAGCCTAAGTAAACCCAGTCTATGGAATCTTTCTTAATCTGCATTTTGTCCTGCAGCAATCTTATTGTTATCCATAAATTTTTCCATCAGTAACTTTCTACTTTCTTGCACATCAGTAATGGAAATCTGAAAGAGTGCTGAGGGACTGGTGAGCACCTCCAAACCTTCCTGGTAATCTTCCTTTCCCCTTTCATTGATGACTTCTAGCTGAGAATGACATCTCTAAGCTTCATCAGTCAGAGTTACTATGCCTTATCTGCACTTTAACTTCACTGGATATTATTTATATCCTGAGCACCAAGAACCCCTCAAAACTTATGTAAAAAATTATGTAAAGTCTTTGTATAATCATACCTTTTAACTAATCAATTAAACAATTGCTTGCAAGCTTCTTATGCAGCATCTTCAATTTACTCTTCATTATCTTTTGAATCACTTTTCTGCTCATTCTTATTTTGCCTAAAATTGACACAAGGATTATGTGAATTATCGCACCCATTATCAGTTTTGACACAAAATTATGCCTCTATGTCAAAATCTCCTAAGCATTCCAAAAGTCATAAAAAATCAAGAAATATTTGGCATAGTTGGAAGCACCTCAGTAAGACGTTTCTGGAAGAAACATAGTGGATAAAATCTGGAAAAGGTGTCTAGCTTCATTCACACATAATTTTGGGGGTCAATAGCACGGAGATTAGCCCAGCTAGCCTCACTAGTGATTTGGGAACAAGAGAAAGAATTGCCATCATGTTTGACCCACTGACACCTAGAAACAGGGGGTAGGTAGGGGTACAATGCAGTAGGATTTGCAAAGTATTTGGTTGCCATTAACTGCATCCATACATTAATACGTGCCTGCCTTTATCATATCAACTGTATGCACTACTTGTAACAGCTCATTCCCATGGAGATTTGTAAGACTGTAACACTCTCAGCAAACCTTGGTGTACCATCAAGAAATTTCAGTGTTGTACAAGTAAAAGACTGATAGCTTTGCTCACTTGTAGAAGGATACTACAAGGTTGTGAAGAACAGTGAAGCCACTGAACCTTACCACAGAGAGGAACTCTGCACAGTGTACTGAGATCAATGAAAAGAGGCTTGTCCTATGGTGCAACAGCATAAGCTCCCAGCATCAGAAGGGATGTAAGATTGCTATCACTGTAAGATTGCTGTAATTTATATCTTTTACACAATAAACCAGATAAACTAGCCTTTAGTGTCTGCATCCTTCTTATTGAGATCCCAAAAGAACTTGCAGCTGCTTGATGCAAAACAATATTGTGTCAAGCACTCCTTCATCCTATTTTCTTAAAGTGTTTTGTGCAAGTTATCTGAGTTTGTTGGTGCAAGTTGTTTAGCTCAAAGACAGTATAATATAAATTCATCCTAGTCAGCAGTGCCTGTATTTAATTTTTCTGTGTTATTAGTACATTATTCTAATATACAGAACCAAAATATCTTTGATTGAATCTGCCTTTTTTACCCACACTATTAAAGATATTAATCCCATTCTGGAACAGAACCATTTACATGTTATGATTTATTTTGTTCTCAATGTTATTTAAAAACTACAACAAAATATACGTGCTAATTGTCTTCATTTCCAAACCACCCTGTACTATCGGGTGAATTGTCTCAGAACTGAAGCACAGGATTAATGTTAGGACTGAAAAATATTGAACATTTTTTAATATATTTTATTAATAAAGATAGACCTATGCTTTATGCTTTGTGGAAGTGAGATGTATACCAATGTTAATGTTATGAAGAACACTTTATATATGTGTATATCAAAATACAAAATTAATTTCCTATATAAATTTAGAATGCTATTCTGCATTATAGCCATCATATTTTTAATATTGTCACTTAAAAAATTTACCTAATGCTCAGGTAGCATTTCTTGAATGTCAGGAATTTTTAAAGTTCATAGTGTATATCCATGGTAATTCCTGTTTAACAAGACAATAAATTTTCATCTCAGTTTTTCTAATCCAGCAGTGCTTGCAATTCAACCTGTACTGCACCAGCAACCATCCTAATCTGTGTTAAAGCACATAAACAGAAATATAATCACAGTCTTGTGGTGACTTACAGCCTTGATCTCCTTATTTCATTGCCCTCCCAATATCCTCCAAGATAGATGCCATATTTGGCTGCTTCTAGAGATTAATGATGGAATTTGAAAAAATTACTTTCCCATTCTCTCTTTTTGTACATTTCAATCACACAAAAAAATGAAAGAAAAATATTTTGTGAACAAAATAGCCAGTATATTACAAATACAGCTATTAAAGCCCCTGGAGTATCAGTAAGTAGAAGTAAAATAATCCATTGCTCACTGCATTTTGCACTCAAAACAAACAACAAAACAAACAAACAAACAAACAAAAAAAAAACAAAAAAAGACAAACCTGATTGATTTTATGTTGGAAAATATAATTTAGTGAGGTTTATTTCTCACTTTCATCAGAGGATTCTCAAACTATCCAAACAAGGCAAATTAAAATCATCTGTATTCAAAACAGAGTAGAAAAATTTAAAGGCAGTAAACATAATTTGAGAAACTGAAATAAAATTAAATTAACTTGGAGCAAACTACAGAGAAGTGCTATACTTTATAAAATATATTCTTGCTTCTTTGAGTTTTTGATGTGGTAACTCTCACAATGTTTTGGCCCTTCTACCTGCATTGGATAATACGTATGTGAAGAGCAAGTCAATCTAAGCCTCCTTTATCTTATGACACATTACAGTTTTCCATCCTCAACCTGTGGAAAAAAAACCAGGATTTTAAGAAACAGAAGGGCTTCACAGAGCTTTGAAATTACTGTAGGTGACCAAAACAAAAGGGTAGTGTGTCCTAAGATTTTATAAAAAAAATGTATTCCTCTTTACTTTGTGTTATTTTTTTTTTTTATGGTATAGTACATCAGCTGTTTCTGTTTGCTCACAAAATAACAATCACAATCATAATCAGGCAACTGACAAGTCAACTGGAATTAACAATTTTATAGCTGTAAGAAAGAAAAATAGTAAGAGTTTTAAAACTTTCACGAAAATAACTCAGTGTGTATTTCTTGATAGGCTGGAGAGTTGGGCGGGAAGAAACTTAATGAAATTCAACAAGGGCAAGTGCAGAGTTTTGCATCTGGGGAAGAACAACACCATGCACCAGTACAGGCTGGGGGCTGACCTGCTGGAGAGCAGTGTAGGAGAAAGGGGCCTGGGGGTCCTGGTGGACAGGAGGATGATCATGAGCCAGCAATGTGCCCTTGTGGCCAAGAAGGCCAATGGCATCCTGGGGTGCATTAGAAAGGGGGTGGTTAGTAGGTCAAGAGAGGTTCTCCTCCCCCTCTATTCTGCCTTGGTGAGGCCACATCTGGAGTATTGTGTCCAGTTCTGGGCCCCACA
>VZRW01004252.1:0-15540 GCA_013398125.1 Aegotheles bennettii | reverse complement strand
TGACCTCATCCATGTTTACAAATATGTAAAGGGTGAGTGTCAGGACGATGGAGCAAAGCTTTTTTCAGTGATGACCAATGATAGGACAAGGGGCAATGGATGCAAACTGGAGCACAGGAGGTTCCATGTGAATATAAGGAGAAACTTTTTCACTGTGAGAGTGATGGAGCACTGGAACAGGCTGCCCAGAGAGGTTGTGGAGTCTCCTTCGCTGGAGACATTCAAAACCCGCCTGGATGCGTTCCTGTGTGATGTACTCTAGGTGACCCTGCTCTGGCAGGGGGGGTGGACTAGATGATCTTTCGAGGTCCCTTCCAACCCCTAGAATTCTGTGATTCTGTGATTCTGTGATTCTTGCTTCTCATGTTTTTCAAATGTATGTGGTGGCAATGGTCAAACTAGATAGTAGAATTTTGCCTAGAGTTCAAGATTTCATTCTCTCCAGCAACATGCTAAGACTTAATG
Source organism: Aegotheles bennettii (assembly GCA_013398125.1). Classification (NCBI taxonomy): domain Eukaryota; kingdom Metazoa; phylum Chordata; class Aves; order Caprimulgiformes; family Aegothelidae; genus Aegotheles; species Aegotheles bennettii. Next base: position 15,075 of record VZRW01004252.1, on the reverse strand, counting down.
TCATCTCCAGTGTTAATATTGAAAAACAGAATGCAAATTACTGCATAGTTAGAGATTTTCTCATTTGGTTAAAAAATTACTTATATAATAGTCATTTTTCTGTATGGTGAAATATTATTTATAGTGAAGTTTTCAACTGAATTCTGTTTGAACTATATATATCTGGGCCAACAACTCAACAACTCAAATGCCAGGGGAACAGCAAAGCTGAAATAGATCTAAAAAGATTTAATGTTAATCAATGCATGGAGGGAAAGTTATTCAACTGTTTAGAGATTAGATATTTTCCTCTTTAACAGAGAGAAATTTTACCTTTAAATTCACAAACTCTTCCAGAGATTCCAGGATCATTTCTTTGGGAAGGGCTGGCAGTCCTCACCTCAGCCTCTTTTCATGACAGTGTTGCAGGTGGTAAAGCACCATTAAAAAAACAACCAGTGACTTTTTACAAATTTGCAAGAAACTTTTGAGTTTTTTACTTATTAATCATAACTGAAAATTACCATCTATCTGAGTATACCGTAAGTTGTGAAAAAGTCATAAGTAGTGAATGTTTCAAAGTGAAAACATGTGCAACAAGGCATTCCTACTGTGTAAATAATTTTCAAAGTAGTACGAACAAAAATTATAGCAAAAATAAACAGTGTAATTCTCCAAAGAGGAAATAAAAGCCCTGCATACTCTTAAGTAGTTTCACTTGGGCATGAAAAATATTTATCCATACTTTTGAAGGACAGTAAGGGTATTTGAAAGATATTCCACTGCATTGCTGACTCTGTAATCTTCATTCTACGCCATATCCCAGTTTGATAAAACATTTCTCACAATGAAGTAAATATTTCAGTGAAGATCTACAGAGACTTATATAGGTCTGTTATTTCCACCTTTGATGATCACAAAATGAGCTTGAAGAAAGTGATATGAATTAAAAATGCAAGGACTGTGGAAGTCTCTCTCCTATAGTGTGGCACATTCTGTAAGTTTAAAATGGTTATCTAAACCATTCCTATTTTTACATATAATTGACATTTTTCTTTTTTTTTTTTTTCTTCTGGGTTTGTTGGGTTTTTTTCTTCTTAGCTTCACTGGAAGATGTAATAGGAAATATTTTTATGGTTTGGGTTGGAAGGGACCTTAAAGATCATCTAGTTCTAACCTCACTGCCATAGTAAGGGGTACCTCCCACTAGACCTGGTTGCTCAAAGCCCCATTCAACCTGGTCTTGAACACTTTCAGGGAGGGGGCATCCACCACTTCTCTGGGCAACCTGTGCTGGCATCTCAACTCCTTCACAATAAAGACTTTCTTCCTAATAACTAATTTAAATCTACTCTCTTTTAGCTTGAATCTGTNCCCCAACTCTTTCAGCCTGTCTTCATAGGAGAGGTGATCCAGCCCCCTGATTATATTTGTGGCCATCCTCTGGACTCACTTTAAGAGCTCCATGTGTTTCTTACACTGGGGGCCCCAGAACTGGACGCAGTACTCCAGGTGGGGTCTCGCAATAGTGAAGTCAGGGAGAATTACATCTCTTGACCTGCTGGTCACAATTCTTTTGATGCAACCCAGGATACCATTGGCTTTCTGAGCTGCAAGTGCAAATTGCTAGCTCATTTTGATCTGCAAGTCCTTCTCCTCAGGGCTGTTCACAATCCATTCTCCTCCCAGCCTGTATTTGTGCATGGGATTGTCCCGACCCATGAGTAGGAACCTGCACTTGGCCTTGTTGAACTTCATGTTGTTTGCACGAGCCCACCTCTCAAGCCTGTCAAGTTCCCTTTGGATGACATCCCTTCTCTCCAGTGTGTTGACCACACCACACAGCTTGGTGTCATCAGCAAACTTGCTGAGGGTGCACTCAATCCCACTGTCCATGTTGCCAACAAAGATGTTAAACAGCAGCGGTCCCAGTACCGACCCCTGAGGAACACCACTCGTCATTGATCTGCACTTGGACATTGAGCCATTGACCACAAGTTTTTGAGTGCCACCATCCAGCCAATTCCTTATCCACTGGGTGCTCCATCTGTCAAGTTCATGTCTCTCTAACTCAGAAAAAAGGATGCTGTGTGGAACAGTGTCAAATGCTTTGCACAAGTCCAAGTAGATGACATCAGTTGTTCTTATCCACCAACACTGTAGCCCCGTCATAGACGGCCACCAAATTTGTCAGGCAGGATTTTCCCCTAGTGAAGTCATGCTGAGTGTCACCACTCAACACCTTATTTTCCATGTGCCTTAGCAGAGTTTCCAGAAGGATCTGCTCCATGATCTTGTTGGGCACAGAGGTAAAACTGACTGGCTTGTAGTTCCCTGGGCCTTCTTTTTTTTCCCCTTTCAAATTGGGGGTATTTTTCCCCTTTTTCAGTTAGTGGGAAATCTCAATATATGCTACGGAAATACTGCTTGCAGTTCAAGAGTAAAGAATTATCTAAGTTTTTATGCAAAGCACCATCAAATGATGGTGCAAAGCACCATCAAATTTTGTAACAAAGTTATATTCTTCAGTTTTTTTCTGAACATTTCAAAGTAAGCTTTCATGGATGTATTTTTAAAATTGATCACAAGTTACTTGGGTTTAAAATATATTTCTCAATTATCCCCAGAATGAGATAGGTAAAAGGATTTTCTACGTCCCTTGATTAAAACTTGTAGGATTCTTGTACATCCTGTACTTCATGTCAAATAGAATGAAAAGATTTTTCCTCTCATAGTCTCATTCCTGAAGCTGGTTCTTCCACAGGGGCTAATGAATGTTATTCTACTGCAACAAATTCCATACAGCACTGTCTACTTTCAAAGCTTGCCAACTTTGAGGTGATTATTCTGTGATGTTTATCTGCCCCCCCATTGTTTTCAATTTGTTCTTAAGAAAGATGTCTGCTGGCTTTTCTCTCTGGAAACAAACAGAATTTTTAAAGAGAGCACAGCACCTTAACTGAATCCCATTAAGAATAATAGGAAATGGTAACCACTTTGAAAGGGAATGATGGATGAACTTCTTCGAGAATTTTACCTCTGGTGAAAATAGTCATAAAAATGGTTATTTAACTTAAGCTTTTTTCAAAAGTTTGTTTGAAAAAACCTCTTCTATTGTTTGGAGTGTTTTTCTAGGGTTTGATTGAATAGTCTCCCCGTCATAGGTGTGTTTAATTTGTTTTTATATACCTCCAATAAGAGAGATTTCACATTCTTGCTAACTGACTAGTTTGTATATTTAACTACCCTTATAGTAAGAAAGCCTTTCTTAATATCTAATGTCTAAATCTTCCTTTCTGTAAACTAAGATCATAATTTCTTTCCCTATCAGGTGTCACAGAGTTGTCAAGTTGTCTTTATAAAAACATTTTTTTTATATACTGAAGAACTCTCATGTCTCTTAAGTCCTCTTTAACCTGAAAAATCAGTTCTTTCTGTCAGTCATATTTTATGAATACACTGCCCTCCTTATTATCTTTCTCAGGACTGACCCCAGTTAGTCTGTACCCAAAAGCATTATTCCCAAAACTAGTTGAAATGCTTCATGTCAGGTAAAGCAGAAGAATTATTTTTATGTGCCAGATCCATTGAACAGTGACTGAGTCCCTCTAAATATGTTATGCAACCAGTTTATCTTTTCAGAATTATTTACCATTTACATCTACTAATTTCCCATCTTGTACCTTTGCATCTGCCTTCAGTATTCTAAGAACAGTACTTTGTTCTTGACTAACTGAATTCCATTTTCTTGATTTTATATGATTTCTCCTGCCTACCTGAAATTCCAATCTTCTTTTCAGTAGTGTGTCAGCTGTCCCAACTTGCGTGTCTGTAGTTCATGTGAACTTATGTTTCATTGCATCATTCAATCTAATGATGAAAGTGCTGACCAGAACAGGATTCAGGGTAGACTTTCTACTCAGGAAAGAACCAGTGCTAATTAAGCTGAGTATGATTTTTAACTGATTTTGTACCCATGTGGTTATTTTGTCACATTTCCTGGAAGAAATTTTAAGTGGAACTTTTAATTCCAACACCAAAATATACCACATCTACTGCCTTCTGCCTTATCTACTAGGCCAGTCACCCTGCCAGGCTAGGAAATTTGTCTGGTTTGACATGATTTGCTCTTGACAAATCCATGTGGCTATTTATCATCATCTTGTATTCCTCTAGGTTTTTATAAATGTATTGTTTAGTAATTTGTTCTACTATCTTTTGGAGTACCAAAGTTAGTCTATCTGGTCTGTAAACACCTACTCATTTTATTCTTTTAAATTAGCGTCATCAAATAGTGAAAGATTGTCAGGTTGCTAGTATATACTGTAAAAAATTATTTTTGACTATCTGGCTTTGATATTTTAAATTGATGGAGACTAATGTATTTTATGGACATAGTTTTTACAGGAAATTGCTTTCTACATCAAATCTTTCCTAGATATATATCAGACAGAGACTGAAAAAGAAAAAGGGGATTGACTCAAAGCTTACTGGAAGCAGTAGAAAGCCTCCAGCTGAGGCTTCAGACTTTGGATAAGGCTCTTAGTATGTGTCTGGCACTTGCATCAGTCTGACACCTGCATCAGCTTGACAGACAGATCAATTTGTGAGCCTGGCTATGCAAACTAAAAAGTCTTTAAAAAGGCTTTGCTGCTATACAAAATGTGAAGCAATGACATACTGACCGTAATTTCATTGGTAAATGTAGCAATGTATACTTCGTAGGAGTCACCACTGTAATAGTTTTTTCTGTGTCAGTAATCAGAGATTGAATAAGAAGAATAGAACTGCAGTGTATTACAGTGGAGAAAGGAAAAGTTAAGTATTTAAGGAATTCACTGTTCTAATAAAACCTGAAACCAATTAAAACATTTGGAAAGTTTATGCTATTCAAGGGTTTTGCTTTGTTTAAAAAACAAACCAAACCAACCAACCAAACAAAACATAATAAAAACTTAACCACATTTAATTTGTTTTATGTTTTATATATACAATTGTAAGGTCGCCATCTGGTGGTTGTTATAACAACAAAAAGGTAAGGTTGTTTTTGAACAGCTGTTGATTTGTGACTGTGGCATTTGAATTTAATAATAAAAAAAAAAAGGGTCCAAATACAATCATGCTGAGACTTTTTCCAAAATTTTTGCTAAATCTTTGCTAAATAGAACATGAAATTACCGCAAAGATCAATATCTGAGTAATGACTATCCTAACAAAATATAGGGAATGGAGGTTACTGTAATGACTTTAATCAGGATGCTCTGGATGCAGGTGGTGAGATGTGTTTGGGTGCCTATAAGAAAACTCATTTTCAGTAAAATAAATTCAATCAATCCAACTGGTCAATAATACATCTTAGGTTCCAAAAATCAAAGACAGGTTCATCTTACCCAACTTCAACTATTGAAAAATTTAAGCCAGCTGGTTGTCTGGGATACTTCTGTTTTCTGTGAAGAAACACAGATCCCTTTAAATAGCAGTTCATCTTCACCTAATAAAAGGATATAAAATAAACACGATGAAACACCCTCTAGAAGGACTCATCTCTGTCTCTAGTTGACTAGCTTAATGACCGTGCCCAACAAGTAAAGTAAAGAAAGGTGAAATCCAGCCTAAGGTTATATGTTGGAGATTCCCTGCCACACAGGAAATCTTAATTTCTGTCTCTTACATGTCAAATAAACCAGCTGATTGTGTGTTGTTGGGGCCAGAAGAATGGTAACAAAATAGGGACTGAACTTGACCTGTTTCCAGCCATATTGCATGTGTAGATATCTAGGCACTATATCAAGGCACTGTGAGATGTAACTAGGACTTCCCCAGTTACAAGCTTTTTATTCAACTAAGGACATCACTTCCAGTTTTTGTTTGTTTTCCCACTAGGAGAGAAGAATAAGTGAGTCAGCTTAATGGAAAACAAGCAACCTCTCAATTAGTGCCTGTAACTGTGTATCTTGGCTGCAAAATAGATATCTTTTAACACATTATCAAGATGCAGGACACCTTTGTTTCAAAATATTGTATGCTGTAACTGTTCCCTACACACATATGTATATAGTTATATAATCTGCTGTTAGAGGACATTTTTAATTGTCAGAGCAATACTTCAAAAACATGCTACAATAACATCTCAGCCACTCCAGACAATAGCAACCTAAAGCCTTGAAATATCATCTTCTATTAAAAATGTTGTTGTAATCTGTATTTAACATACTGGCTGACTACTGGAATATCTCCTTGAAAAGTGCCATGAGAATGCTGCAAATCTGGCAAGTTCTTCCTTGTTCTAATGCAGAAAATAAAGGTAAGGTTTAACAGTAAAGACTACTGTGTTGTAACTTTATAATATAATTGTAAAGGAAGATCTTATTTTTCTGGTTAAGAGATAATGAACCAAAGCTCACAAAATACAACATTTTACTTATTTTGCTGATGGTACCAATCCCTCATTGTTACCCTAAACTCTTGGGATAAATGTGCACCATTGTAACACACTACCAAAATAAACATACATTTGTTAGCTTTGAATATATGCGTGACCTCCTTGGTCATAAAATTAGGTTTTATATTATACTGTGAGAAATGAATGTTTTATGAAATGTACTTCATTTAATGTTGCATCTCTGATGCAGTGTGTAGTGTCTTGATGATGTGTAGTGTCTCCTATCTGTGAGACTATCCTCAGTGGGCACAGAGTTCAAGCAATACATGTCCCGTAATCAGATTTTGGAGACATGATCAATGAGCCAAACAACCTAATTTAATTTGTCATTACTGTTGCTTACAGAATTATCTAAGCATACCCAAGTTAAACATGGAATTTGGTTTATGGTCAGGAACTTGAAACAATGCAGACAAGATTTAGCTGAGCATTCTGTTTGCCTAAGTTCAGAATTACTTTTGACAAGGAGCATCAGAGTAATTCCAGATTTAAGCCAATACAACTTTACACTTCAAAGAGCATCCATATTAAGTGCTAGACAGTTCTAGAATTAGATGCCTTCTTGATGCTGCTGAATCATATTTGAAAGCTCATGTACTGAAAAACACGTATTGGCAAAAGTAATGAAATAAATTAGAGAAAAAAAGGCTTCACCTGCAAAGAAGAAAAGAAAGGATTTTCACTTTTAAGGGGGACATGTCATATCCACCTTGTTTATTTTAATGTTATAACTTCACTGTTGCCTCAAACATTTGATTTCCTGCATTAAGCTAATGGTGGTCATTAACAAATACACAACACAAAGGAAACAAATTATCTTTGCCAAACAAAAAGAAGAAATTTGTGGCCCTATGAAAGTAAAGTGTGTAGGTCATTTATGTTTTCAATTCACTAGCTCAATCCAGGATCATCAACAAATACAAGACAGAGAAAAAAATCTGGCCTGTTTTATGGCATGTTTACCATGTCGCTTTTTCCCTGAAATGTTGTTATTCAGAGCATTTACATTTTTATTATAGTAATTAAACTTAGGTATAATTCAGAAAAAAATATTCAACTAGAAATTTGATTTTTGGTTTCTCCAAATAAATTGTGGGTATAGGTTAGATTTGGAGGCTACATGACATATATAGGTGAAGCTAATTGCAGTGTGACTAACTCAAGGATGGGTTTGGTTTATAATATGTTTATAGCAAGTCTTTATTTTCTAAAAGCTCTGAGATCATTGTGCCATACTCACCTTTGGCATCAAGATCTTGGAGTGGGAAGAGAAAAAAAAGCCTCTATGTTTCTTCAGAAAAATAAATATATAGTTACTTTACTTATTAGAAATGTATAAATAGGACAATGACTATTTTAGCTGATTCAATTGTTAAATTTTACAGCTGCGCAGCATTTTTCTTATTATTTTTTGATTAATTTGAATTCACTTACTAAACATCTGTGCTTGAGGTAGACTGAAGCTCTTCACATTTCAAGGCTGTCAAAATATTTCCTTTATAGTTTTTAAAACATTTTCTTTTCAAAACAACATTTTGGTGAATGTTTCCTCTCAGAAAACAAGCAGATAAAATAAACTGAGAACTAAATAAAAGTTTTCGTCTCAGGTTGATCACCATGCTTCTGAACATTTTTATTTGTTCATATTAAAAAAAAAAGAGTAAAATATTAAACACTAAAATAAATGTTCAAATATTAAAAATGTTTTCCAAGTTGACCTGAGCAGAACATGATCCATATTTTTCCTTAAACCAAAATTTCTATGGTTTAAGATTTTGGAATTTCTGTCAAGGTGTGTACCATACAAAAATTATGTTTGTGTCATCACAGAGAATAAAATTTTACAAGAGGATTTGTATACATATTATTTAGTTGCCCTACAGAAACATAATGTAGTATTTGAAGAATCTTCTCACAACAGAGGTCCAAGGCACAACAGGAAAGATGACAGTATCATTTGAAATACTTCCAGAGAGATTTTTTCAAAGTCTATATATGTAATATCACATAGGAATTATTTTTCAGCTCATTTCCTCTTGAGAATATCTCAAGCCTTATGTAAAAAGATGAAAGGAATGGTTATTTTGTGAATCAACCTATAAGTTAAGGACAATATACCATCTAATAACAGCAGAAAAATATTTTCTCAGGACAATTCCTTTGCTTTTCCTATGGCAGCCAGTTTCGATGTTTTTAAAGATTTCCTATATGTTACTCATTCTCTTCTCTCAGCATTACTAGGAAGCAAACACTAGGATTACTGTTCTTCCTCTGTAAATAGCATATCATCAGAGTTAGATTATATTTTATCCAACATCTCACTGAAAATTTGTGACAGGAGTTCAACCTTGCTTCCAAAATCTTTTTTATAAAACTCATTTTAGAAGAATGACTTAAATATTTTTAAATTATACTTATGAAAATATTTTCCTTTTATTTTTAATTTTCAATTCAGTTTAAAACTATGTGATTTTTTAGACTAATGGTTGAATTTGTAATGTGAATGTAAACAAAAAAAAAAAAAGAAAAAGAAAAAGAAAAAAACCAGTCCGTTTTTTGTGAACACTGGGCAAAAGGAGCAGTAATTTTTTTAGTAATTTCTATAAGTGCTAAAGCAGTCCTGAAGAGAAGAGGACTTCTGTCTTCCAGGAATTCTAAGTCTCCACTATTCTGTTGTTCATAAATTCATTTACCAGAAAATTATGTCAGGGTTCTGAAGTTACTCTGAAATGCTTTTTATAGTATAAGTCATGGTTTGTTCAGTCCAGACTGAAGCAATATGAATTTTCCATCATGCAAATAATGTTGATAGGAAAGAAAAAAGACACAACAGCTGTGGGCTTCAAGTGACATAGGTTGTTTTATGTACATGGTTTTGGTACATTAAGGCATGTATTTATAAATAGTCACATATAAATACGAATAGGACATGAGTTGTCACATTCTTTGAGATCACATTTTTAAAACATGAGTGTCTATTTTTAATCTGTGATATATTAGTATACATAGAAATTTATTTATTATTATATATTATATATTCTACAGTATCCTTCCATCTTTTATTCATAAATTTATGCAGTCCATTTAAAAAATTATAATTTTTGCAGTCTTTTCTCATAGTATTAGCTTACCTTTTACTTTGTAATTCATCGACATTTTTGTACCTCTCCTGCTATTGCAAAACAGAAATTTGAATTACACTGAAACATATTATGCTTGCATTTACTGTAAATCTATATCAGCCCAAACCAGCATTGTTTACATAGGAATAAAGTGCAATATAATAGAAGATTACAGAAATGAATTGTATACAAATAAACCACAAATAAACTAAGTGTTATCTAAAAGTATAATGAACTGTTGATTAATAATGCATTAGAAGTTAACACTGAAATCAAATTAGTCATCTCAGGAAGTTTGTATGTAATTTTTTTTCCTTGTCACTGATGGTGAAGTAGTAGTTTCTAAACCAAGTGTTTTTCTATGATGAGTTCATTTAGTATTCAGTCTAATAGCACTGATAATAATGAGCTCATTTGGCTTCCATTATATACGCATTAGATAATGGATACCTATATTAAAATGTTACTGTTATACCGGTGCTTTTTTCTTCATTTGGTACACAGTGCTAAATCTTTAAATTAAAGCTTTTATGCAAATTCTTGATGGTTTTATTTTTGAACCATGACTATTTTTATGGACTCTGGAATCCCGTTATTGTCAAAGTTGCTTTTGATATGAGACTCTCAGTAATCTGGCTTACCAAGAGTTTTATTATCGTTAGTTCTATCCCAGCTTTTTGCTTTCATCTTTTCTCCTTTTACAGCTTTTTACATACTGCTACTTATATCATCCAACAAAAATACACAGACACTCTTCTGGCAATGCTCCACTAATGTTAACAATGTTAAAGTGTCAACCCAGTACACTGGCTTGCTCTACAATGAATGACCTATTTGACTTGCTGAGTACTAGAATCCCCCCTGACAATTGCTGATGTTGTACTTGTGTGTTTGTAGCGGGGAAGATTTTTGTATTAAAGATTAAGAGATTTAAGTAGTAGGAAGGCACAGGCTGAAGCTTTGTTTTATTTTAGGCTTATCATACTCCAAAACTTTCCAGAGTAAATGCTGTGGAACGGTTTATTCATAGCCATTTAACTATGAAGCCGTAGCCATTTAAATATGAAGCTATTTTAAGACTTCAAAATGCAGAATGTTATCAGATTAGTTTTCTATTGTGTGCAAGTGTCATAGAAAAAATTGTAGTTACAATTCTAATTGGCTCAGCTTCATGTATACATTCTGATTTATTTTTTGCATCTACACTGGCTGGTAGGTAGTTGTCCCTATGGTAGACCAAAATAGTGACTAGTTTCTGACTGGTGTCTTGTCCACATGACCTTAGTTCTAGGGCAACACACCCATACTTTTTTCAATAAATCAAAACTCAACCATACCATACTGTTGTTCTTTCTTACACGCAGCACTAGGATCTTCTAGGAAAGATCTCAGCTTTGACTTCCCTTGCTGTGTCAGCCCTGGGACACCACGGCAAAACATGATTGGTAGCCTCAAACCAATTGTGTCCATGCTGCCCACAGTGCACCTTGTCACACATGGTCTTGAGCTAATACCAAGAGACTGAATAGGTTTAATCTGTCTTTGCTGCACTTAAGACTATGTTTAAAACATTTTGTATATGTACAATCAGGACACTTAACAAGTTTAAGTTATATGCCAGGTTTGGGCCTGAGGTTAGAGATCACATCTAAGACTGCCTCACTAAGATGGGAACAGAGGTATTGCCCCATAAACAGAAGGCCGAGAGGATAAACCACTGAAAAATGTGAGATAATGAGCCTATGTCAGTATCAAAGATTCCTGGTAAATCAAATAATCAGTGCTTATTGATTTATAATTTAGGAGACAGGAAGAAACTGCTCTTAACAAGAAGGATCTGAGGAATAATTATTACAATCTCCTGTATTAGGTCAGCTAGGCATCTACATTGTCCAGACAGGGGTGTTACTGTTGCTTTTGTTTGGATTTGTTTTAAGGGAAAAAACAGTTCTTTAATAAAACAGAGGACCGAGAATAAAAGGATCTACATTTCTATTGGATCCACAGAAAGGGCTTGTAGTTAGGAGCATACTGTTTACTTTTCTGCATTGAACAGAATTGAAACTAAAGTTAGTAACTAAAGATATTAACCCTAAAATTGAGCTATTGTCATTATTATTATTATTATTATTATTTTAAAATAAGCCTTATATCATTGAAAGGCAAGGGGGATGGACATTTGAAATACTTAGTCTAACTGTGTGTCCTGAAGCCAGTAAATCTATGTTCTCTGGCAGATACTTATCTAACCTGTTGTGAAGACATGATGACTTTGGATCTTGTTGTGCTTATTTCTGTACTTGCTGTTTCTATAGATATGTGTGTGTGTGTGTTTTTTAAGTAATAACAGCAACTCATGGATTTAAAACAGGAACACACTGCCAACCTGGAATCTGCTCTGAAATGTCCCATTAATTCAATAGATATTTTTTTTACAGAGAGCTATGAAATAATAGTATTCTCTGGTAGGACATACAAACATAGGAAAAACAATGCTGGATCTGGCTAAAGATCCAGAAAGCCTTTTATTCCATCCTGAATTGAGATTAAATTAAAAGCCTAGGGAGAGAAGTATAGGTAAACATAAATTATACTTCTGTTGAGTGATCTCTCAGTCTCCAACTTTTTTTGACTCAGAGATTTCCTGAGCTGGTAGTAGTTTCTCTGTATTTATGACCCTGAACAGTTTCCTTTGCAGTGTGTCCAGCCCCCCTTTAAGCTGATGCATACTTTTTGTTATATCAATGGCAAGGACACCCAAAGTATCAATATGCCTTATGTTAAAATCATCTGCCTTTAAAAGAGCTACTACATGATGAAAACAACCTACAAGGTGCTCAAAATATACACCTAAAACAATCAGTTGAGGTAGTGACAAGGGGTGGTTCTGCAGTAAAGTGAAAACTATGCAGTTGTGTAAGTTTTTGACAGCTTGTGTTCATCTTACACTTTCAGTTTTAAAAGTGCACATTTTTTCGGTATCTGTTTATATCAGATATGGATAAGCTTTCTCCATACTATACTTAGTTAAACTCCAGACAAAAGATGAGAAAAATAAAATATTTTCCTTTAAAATAACCACTTTTGTCATACTTGTCACATCTGACTTTAATGTTTCTTTTAAATCTTTATGTGTGCAATGGATACTCTCTTTTGAATATCCAGAAAACCAGGAAATAACAGAAGAACTGGATGTGTATTTCGAAATGTAACAGATTGATTAGATTGCTTCCTCCTTACCTAAACAAGAAAAAAAGTTTCAAATTTTGGGAAATTTCACATTATAACCTTCTTAATTACCCAACATCAAATATAAAAACTGAATTGTTGGAAGTGCAATTATTATATTCTAGTCTTGTTCTTTAATGATTTTTTAATGGAGAACTTCACCAATTTGATCTGAAAGGACCATGTTATAACCTGTCCATCTCCTGAAGCAGTCTATGCCATGTTTTGTTTTAATCTTCCTGACTTGAGGCAAGTCAGAATTCAACTGTGGAAAGAAGAGCATAACTGATCAGTGTTAGAGTGGTCTCTGGAAGTCTTATGAGTAATGGAAACTCAGAGAGTAGCAGGTGTCTAGATCATATCTGATGAGTTAAATATTTTATCTAAGTTTGGCACAGGGAGCATTTCTACAGATTTATACCAATTTTGGAGCAAGACCATAAATAACTCTTGGAAAAGAAAGATGGAAATTCTTCCCTCCCTCTCCTACAATTTTTGAAAACAGTGATTGAACGAGAAATCTCTGAAACTCCTCCTGAATTTTCTTTTTTTTTTTTTTTTGTCTGGAATGACAACAAAGATAAATAAGAAAGAGGACTCAAGTACCTGGCCCCCACTGACCCTTGCCTGCTCAGTTTCAGTAAAGCACTGTAGGAAGAGTCTGTGTCATTGTAATGGACAGTGTGCTCAGTGACCATCTCTCAGTGAATAACTTTCAGAAGGACTGTGATTCCTCAGGCGCAACTTCTATAACTGATCTCCATGGATAATTGAATACTTGTATCCTCACCTGTGCACATTTCAAAGCCTAATTGCAACTGACTACCTGGCCGGTCTGAGAGAGAACAGGATTGTTTTCACACCCTTTTTAAATGGAAGTTAGGGGAAATGGGAACTTTGAAATATTTTAGGCTCCTTATAAAACCCTTGTTGGGTTTAGTGATCTTTGAATAAGGAAATCAATTAGTGTATAGTGACAGGAATATATGTTCCCCTGAAATAACTTAATCCATAAGAATGTTAGAATTGTTTCCTCCGCTTTACTAAATAACATTGGAATTTTTTCCTGATTTAGTGTTAATATTAAATCCCAAAGTATCACAAATTTTCTTTCTTGAAATTGCAGAACTCTTTGAAGTTATATAGAAGTACAGATTTAGCTCCAGAAATCATCAAATCAGCTTCCTCCTTGTCTGTTGGTTTGACCATTTGTAGAGGTGTTTGCACCCCACTGAATATTCTGACATTGTATGTTGACAAAGTTTTTAAATTTTGACTTAAGACTTCATTAAAATTTCTGGTGGAACTGAGATCAAACAGAATTAAATAACATAGGTGGCATTTTTTATTAAAAAAGTAACTTACCAATCAATACCAAGGAAAATATGTATTAGATCGTATATTAGCATTTGTGATTAAAGTCCTAATTCTAAAGTGCTTTCACAAATATAATTGAATTCAAAAATCCTTGGATGAAATCCTTTGTTTATGTCTTTAGTATGTATCCTACTGAGTAATCAAAAATCAATAATTAAATACTTCTTTCCTAGTATATACACTATGGTTTACAATTACTAGGCAATGTGGGTTTTGTTTATTGTTGTTTGTTGGGGTTTTTTTTTGGTCTGGGTTAAAACATAACAATGACTTCTTAAATTAAATTTCAAATGTTTTTAAATTCCTTTGATCAGAATCGTATGAAATTTATTCTGTTCCATCTCAATGGAGTACTTCCTTTTCCCACAGTTTGGGGATTTTTGTTCCTTTAAAGCTTGTCCCATCTCCTTTCTTCCCAGAGTTTTTTTGCTTTACATGTGAAAAACAGGAAACTAAAGCAGCTTTCCCAAATGCTCTGCTACTACAGTGTTGCTTTTGATAGAGCTCTTCAGTGGAACTCCATCTTGGGTTTCCTATAGTATCTATATTCTGCATGAAGTGCTTCTCCTCACAGAGAGAAGACATCTTGTTAGCAAAGATTTTCATAACAACTGAGAGAAGAAGAATGAAATATGTGTATAAGATTAAAAAATACATGCAAATAAGGGTTGGTTAAAAGAAATAATTGACATGAAGGAAAGAAAAGAATAGAAAGAAGAAAATTGTAGAAAGAAGAAAAATGAGAGAAGGAGAAACCACTAGAAGGGAAATATAAAGCAAATCGTACAGGAGTAAATAAAAAAAAAAATAGAAATAATAGTATAGAAGGAAGAACCCCAAATGGGAAAATGAAGGTTAAAATAGATCAAGTGGAAAGGAAAAACTTCCAAGTGGAACAAGGAATCTGAAAAGAATCACAGAATCACA
>VZRW01004250.1:39851-68532 GCA_013398125.1 Aegotheles bennettii | reverse complement strand
CCTGCCCCCTCAAATTATAACAGTTACATATGAAAGAAATTAATAACATTTAAACACACAAAATCTATAATGCATAACTGATTATATTATCTGATATTTTGGTAGCATTAGTCAGTTATTCAGTGTGAGTTGCTTGTTATTTCAAGTAAGCAGCTTCCTGCTTAACTAATGTTTTATGTTAGAACTTTAGCTACATTCAACTTAATTGAGTAATCCAACCATCAAATAATCCTTGTCTCCTTTGGCAGTGTTCCATTTCAGCATGGCTTTATAATGCATAGGTGTTCAGGTCAGAGATGCCCAGATGCTTCCACAATTGAAATTAAAATTTTAGAGTAACTTGAAAACTGTTAGCGTCTCTTCTTTTCCAGTAGTAGAATGTTATGATTGGGATAAAAGGAGAATAATTGTAATATTCTCCTCTACCTGTCATTTAAAGGTGATTATTATAAATATGTTTAAAATACAGGAAAAAAATGTAAGGAAAAAGTATCAACATTTTTCTTGTTAATGTTTGCTGCAAAGCAGAAGCAAATAAGCCATAGCTGGTACTTTTTGATCTTGTGACTGATTCTACTTTTTCACTTGATTTGGTAATTAGTTTAGTCACAAATCAACAAGCAGGCAAAATGCCTGAGTGTCTGTAATAGGTTGCTGTTATTTCTTGCCTTAAAAAAAATACAGCATGGTAGTAAGATCCAAAAAAATTCCAGGGAAGTAGTTCTTCTAGGTCATACTGGGAATGATTTAACACAGTGATGGAATTGGGTACCCCTGTAGCAGGAAAGCTATCCTAACAATTTCATAAAGCAATATCAGAGAGAAGATTTGAACTAATGTTCATAGGAGTCAGTGTGTTTTTCTGTTTTTTGATTAATATACACACTAGAAAAAGTGTGTGATGGCTTGAAGAGGAGGCAAAGTTTTCAGAAAAAGCTTTTTTTAATGCTGTGGTGTTTAATGCAGTCATCTTCCCTGCCTAACCATGGCTGTTGCTTGACTCAAATTCTTTATGGTGCTCTAACTATGATAGGGTGAAACTATTGGTTTTTTAAAAAAAAAGGATAGAATGGTAGTAGGATTGTACACAAAGAAAGTGGGAAAGAATGCACAACTTTTCTCCTTTCTCATAATAGAACAAATACACTGACAGGAAATCTTTCTTCTAGCCAAGGTGTAACTAACCCATGAAATTTAGAACTTGATATATAAGGACCAGTGTGTGATCAGCACTCAAAAAAAATGTTGGTTTTTAAATGAACTATGCTGGGGGAAGAAATCATACTGTTTTAAGCTAGAGGAGTGACTGGTGTTTATTCCTGTTCCAGATACAAGCCAAGTGCTGGTTTGTGAAAGAAATGGAAGAATTCTTCTGAATCCTGCATATTTTGTTACTGTATAAGGCAGTTTGTAAAACATAAGAAAATGCAGTTAGAGATTAAATTATTAACACAAATCAGGAATATTAACTTTCTTAACAACTTTAGATAAAGTAGATTTCTATCTTGTATTTAAAAATATCTAGTGTCTTAGTAAGTATAAAAGAGCATCTGTTGCAGGGAGATAGGATGGATGGGACAGAATTTTGTGGATTTTTTAGAAGCATGACAGTAGTATGTAGTATCCCTTGCATAGTTCATTACTTATCACCTGGCTGGGAATTTTCCAAGAAAGCAAGTTTTCATTGGAGAAACCTCATTTATTTTTAAAATTTTTCCCTCATTCTGGTTTTCTGTTAGCAAAACTGATGGAAATGTTTATCATGTTCAGGCCAGTCCAGCTACACAGGGCTCCCTACTGCCAAAAGACTGGTTCTGCCACTCAGTTCTGCAGCCCAGCCTTGTAGCTGGGGCATAGAGAGCTGTGAGGAGGGAGCTCCCCAAGGCTACATCCATACTGGTATGTTAATGTGATTAAACATTCCTGGGCACTGGATCTTGATTGTCTACTCAGACAAATTGTTGGAGTTATCTGTGGCGTGGGTTTGGCTCAGGCCAAGCAGTGCTCTTTGAAAAGACTTCTTCAAGAGTTGACATGGTTCAAGAGTTGGCATGAGCCAGGAGCTGTTCCAAGTGACCAGTTTGGATGTGGCCACCCTGACATGGAGACTCAGATTTTAAAAGTATGGATGTGAGTTATTCCATACCCATTCACCAGTCCAAAGCATATTTAATTTAGTAATACAGAACTAGCTTTAAAAGGAGGATTGAAGTTCAGGAGGCTAGTTTGTTCCTTTGTTACTTCAAAATCAGATCTTTCAGTTTTCTCTCCTTTTTTGTGTGGAAGTTGTACGTTTTTGTTTGAAATGAAATTTTCCCAGTATTTCTTAGGAAAGTGAATTCTGATTTCAGGAAAGTTACAGTGTGCATGTATTGGATTGTCAAATACTTGTAGAATCTTAATTTGCCAGAGGCTCAGAAAAACAGTTAATACTTCACATGAAAATTAAAAGTTTTGCCATCAAAATACCTTGTTCAACTCCTGGGTTTCTTCAGTTAGTTGGGTAATATGAGTTATGTAGTTCAGTTTACTACAACTGTGACTGACAGAAAAAGTTTTAGAAGAAAACTAAGTTTGAAACTTGTAAGCAGCCTCAGTAAGTGTATAGCAAATAATAAACATGTTCAGGCAAAGACTCAATTTGAATGGAAGTGATACAAAGCTTGCTTTCTACTGATCTTTTCTCATTTACTCTTTGGAGGGGGAAGTTTAGATTATATATTTCAATTAAATAGTTATGTCTATTTTATAACTAGAAGCTAATACTGTGTCTCTCTAAACAAAACCTAATTATTTTAGTAGCTTGTCTTCAACTCTGTTCTCCAGCAAATATATTTAAATTACAGTGAAACTTTGTCTGACTTCTGTCTCCTTACTTGTAGAATGGCACTTCCTGTAAGTTAGGTCACTCCTAAGGAATGCAGCTAAGAATGGATATGTTATATCCATTATATATATATGTTATATATATACTGTGTATTATCTTCTACTTTGTAGCTGAACCTTAGACTGCTTTTCCTTGTCCTTTATGACACCAAATGTGCTATCCCTTACCCCTAGATATCTCTGCAGTAGTGAGAAAAATACAGTGTGTGCCTTATGTATTAAAGAAATCGCCTGTGTTTGGTTAGTTTGTGAATGTAGGTGAATGACACCAGAATGTTTGCAGATTTGTGGCAGAAGAATATCAGTTTGATTTGTCTTTCTGGAACGAACCTTAAACTGAAGTAGCATTGTAGAAATAGTGCAAGATGTTTTCCATGCTAGGGTGCAATTTCATTTTTTCAAGGTTATAATTGATTTGGTGTGTTTGTAGTGCCATAGACTCCAGTTCTGGTGTTTATAAATTTAACATCTCTTCTGCTCTGACTGGCTCTTGAACTTTGTAAAAGTAGAAATCTTATTTGAAAATAAGGGTATAAACTTAAAATGTGTGTGAGACAAGCTTATCAAAATCAGAAAATCAAAGTTACAACTGATGGTAGACATGCATTTATGGGACATGTTAATTTTGGAGACCAAGAGGTCTTGCTTGGGTATTGGATATAGTTTTTGGAAGGGCAATATCTCAGTCCTGAATATGAAGATATGAAGTGTCATGACAGTTACAATCAATTGTCAGTCATTTTTTGACAATCGTTCAGTCAAATTCTAGGAACCTGATTAACAACTGTCCCTGTCTATAGATGTGGGAGCAATTCTAGGAATACAACTTGTTTTAGAGGAGCTTCTAAGTGACAGATGATGATGTGAAGATTTTTTACAGGAAATAATTTAAAATCAGAAGTCTTGCTTGTTTCTTCTTATAACAAAACTGGGTAAAAAGATTATTATTTACTTTTTAAAAGATTTATTACTTTTATTACTTTTTAAAAGATTTATTATTATTTGCTTTCTTTATATAGACTCCAAAAGCTGGACTTAGCTAGCTGTGTTTTTATCAGCAACATACAGGCCTAATGCTAACGCTTTGCCTACATCTTCATAAGGATACTTTCAAAATTTCTGAAACAATCATTTTTGCAAAAGGAGGAGTCACTATTGTTATACAAACTTGCTGAAACTGCATTTAGTAAACTCCTTAGGAAAGACATTCACTTGATAAGCTTTGTTATCTTTACCTGTTGCAGGCTGAAGTGCACCTATGTTTTGTCTGCATTAATATTAATAAAGTGAAATATGTCTGTTTTCTCACTCACCACCTAGAAAGGGGAAACACTAACTGGAACTGTAATGTGTGTTCAAGTAGTATGTGCGTTAAAGGCTTTCTATTTGTTTTAGGATTTCTGGCTTAAAAGTGGTGGGAGAATCTTTTTCTCCAGCATTACATCTGCAGTTGGAAGAGAGCTGTGGATCTCGAGAAAATGATGTGAAGTTACTCAAAAGAGTTGTGGATTATGTAAGTGTTCCCATAGCAATTAAGTATAACATTGTCTTTGTGAACAGTGAATGAAGTGCATATGGGTAGGGAGGCTTGTTGAGTAACTTATTGGAACGTCTTGCAGGAATGCTGCAACAAACTGTTTCTTTGCTGACTGTAGGGCTAGAATAAAGACCATCTTCTAACCATTTCTTGCTGCAGATGTTTAGGTCTGTAGCACTGGATAAAGACTTTTATATTTATTAGACCTTTTACTTCAGAAAATAATTATTTCCTGTTATGTACTTCAAAACTCAAGTTAAATTTGCATATAAAACTGTTGCTTGTAAAGTCTTTTGTGATATTTATAAGAATAAAAGCTATTGGTTAAACAGAGTTCTGGTGGTGTATTTTAACCATTTGAGGTCTAGCTTTCTGTAATTTTGCTTGTTTCAAGTCCATGAACTTGCTTTTTTTTGTGTGTGAAGAATCTCATGTTTTGTATGTAGTATTTTTTCCATCTTCAATACACATTGGTTCTTTTTCTCACACATGAGGCAGATAATGGTTGATGAGGAAGTTTTGTATTTCAGGTGGCAGGTGAGCAACACTACAAAACAGAAAGAAATACTAGAGTTCATTTCCTTGGAAATAAGCTTAGAAATTATTTAATAGCCTACTTAATACAGCATTTTTTTCTAATTACTTTGAGATGAAAGCTAAAGAACCCTAACCTGTTTTATGTGTTTATGTGGTCTTAAAATTAGAGATGATTTTGTGCAACCTTCAGAACCTCCATTTGGTAAAGAACTTACAGTTATCCTGACTCAAAACTCATAAAAGTTAGTTATATGTATTTGGTGATAAAAAGGATATGCCATCAGAAGTTCCCAGATTGACACTGCTCTATTTTCCTTATTTGTAGTGCATGAATAGTGGTATTGCATTAACTCAGGCCCGCTATCTGGAGAAAGAAGAAAAATGTCTTCCTCCACCGAGGTTAGTAGAAAGTCAATACATTATTTCATTTTATTGGTTATGACTCTGTATCTCTTTCCATACAATGATGGGGTGCTGTTTAGTAGACTGGATTGAATAGTTGGTCCCGTAAAAAGTGGGGAAGGCTCCATTTTTGGGTGTGCTTTTAGTGACTGTTATAGGATGCTGATACCCTGAAATAAATGTATCAGAAGTACCTGAATTACAGTTGTAAGCATGTTGTCTGTTACCAGGCCCATGTCTGTGACCTGCTCATATGCAGGTAAAAAGAATAACAATCAAATTCCTGTGATGTGTATGGGGAGGAAAAAAAGGTAGTCTGACCATTTCTGTTTAGTCATATGTCTTGATTCTGGTTGCATTTGAAGTCATAATAATTTCTCTATAGATAGCAAATTTAAATGATAAAATTAGTACAAGAAATGTCTAAATCTGAAAGCAAGGAGTAAAGTTCATTGTGTATGTTCTGGTTTTCTTTTTCAAGTATTCGAGTAGTGGTAACAGTGGAACAAACAGAACAAGAACTGGACAAAGCTGCGTCACTTCTTAAGGAAGCTGCACAGTCTGTATTGAATTAGACTACTGTTCTGGATTCCTCTTTCCCCAAATTATCAGGAGAAATGTTTTAGATACTCAAGTTCTTCCACTGATGGCATTGAAACCGACCTAGTAGAAAGATTGTTCCAGAATGGTGCAAATGCAGTGAGGGGAAGAATGGTGAATTTTGGAACTGTTGAACAACACAGTATACTTGCAATTCAAACTGTACTATTTACTAGCATTCCTTCAAATGGGCTATCACTGTTGCATACAGGACTCTCTCATAAGTTGCATGTTAAAAAGTTTTGAATTTGTTTCTCCAAACCCTTAAATGTTTTCAAAAATGTATATGAACATAGAGTTTTCCCCTAAAACATACAAAATTTATTGTTTTCTCTGCATGTTTTCAGAATGTAGAAATTTCAAAGAATTATTTCCCCCTTTCTTCCCCTCCCCAATGAAGATAGGCTGTTCCTAATACTGCCAAAAGGGAGATGATAACACATTAAGAGGTAATTTTGTGCTATATTATGTCATTTATTATTGAATTACAGGAGGAACTTCAATTCTTTTTTGTTTATATCTTTCTTTACATATGTTTTTGTAAGCTAGTTTATAAGAATGCCTGGACAGGGAATTCCATTATCTAAGTGGTAAATTCATATTAAATGCTATTTGCTTCCTGCATTTCATTTGTAATTATATGCATATTTGATATTATGGGTGAGATTTTTTCATATTACTAGCTTTAACACATCTAAACTGAAACCTCTGAATTGTGAAACTGGTGTAATTCCATTATAGTATGTTCGGTCAGGGAGACTTTACACCAGTCTTAAAGAGGAGTCATAAGCAACATGACGAATGAACCAAGGTTTTGAAACAGCAACTAAATACTAGCTTAGTCAAACTACTCTGAAGTACTAAAATGATGTATGTTAAGTTTTATCTCTAAACAACTATACCTTACAGGGGAAAACTCACAGATAGCTAATCAGAGTTTAGATAGTACAAATACTACTGAAATACAACTCAATACGTGCACATAAAATCCCCACATAATTGGATAGCAATATTTGGAAGTTATGGTGTCAGGATTTTTATGAAGCACTGATGGTCATTACACAGATGGACACATCACACCAATCAGAGGAAACTAGTAAGGCACTAAGCGGTACCTTTTTATAAAGTAAAAACTATAGCTATGTATTTCAGGATTTTATTTTAAGAATGCCCACTTAAAAATTTTGTGTTCTGCCTGATCTGTATTCTGGGTTGGTTTGTACTTATTTGCCTTTCAGTTGCTGATACAAGGACTACATGACTTTCTGAGAAACTTCATTGTTTAAATAAAAGCAAGTCATGGTTGATTCAGATTTTTACTTATCATACAATTAGATTTTGTAGCATGATGAACCATATTTTGTTCAATATTCTGTATCAGATGAGCGTAGTCTATGTTGCCTCCTTCAGCTCGTTGTGACTGTCTCTGCACTGGCTTTCAAAACTTCTCACCTGTGTACATTCAGATAAACCAGCTAAAGTTGTGTTGGGGAATTTTTGTGATTGTTGCTTTACTATTTTAAATATTCAAATCATTATCTGTGCAGTGTGGAGAAACCTTCATCCCAATGTGAAGGTATTCCTATTTCACTGATGTTTACATTTTTCTTTATTAACTGTGAGCAAAAGCCTGTGAGAAGCCAACAGTTTAAAAGAAAAAAAATGAAGGAGAAGGAAGATGAAAATGCAAAACAGTCAGCCTTCTCAAGGCCATCAGAGGTTGTAAGAATTGGAAAATAAAACTTATCACTATGCTAATGTTTTGCATTATTGTTTTGATATTTGAAACCAGACTCAAGCCTTTGATGTGTAAGCTAGGAACAAATGAGGTACTTTATAATAAATTGTTTTGGAGTTCAAGGTAAACCTATGAAGGTAAGCAAATCATGAATTGGCATTAAAATGCTAAGTTGCAGAATCTGTACTCACTTCTTGCATTTTGTTTTATGCTGTCTGCAAGTGGGGGAAATTTTTGTTGCACTTTTGAGAACTAGCAGCAGTCTTCAGATACATGGGTTTGTTTTGTTGTTTTTGCTTTAAAATGAAATGATAATGCCTAAATGGGAAGGAAGCAGAGTGGAATTCCTGTCAATTTCAAAGCTGTGACTAAATAGTTCTGATGAAACAAAAGTTCAAGTATGTTGCTAAGAGAGGTTATTATCTGATTCATTTGGCAAACACATACCCAGCATTAAAACATTGGTAAAATTGCCTTTGTCGATTTTTGTTGTTACAGGTGTATAGAAAAGAAGCACTTAGATCAAACTAAAGTGAATATATTTTGGTTGATAGCAGTTAAGTACTGTTACAATTTGTGTTTTACTGACAGATAATGTATGTGATTTCTGTGAGAAATTAAAACACTTATGAGATGTAGCTGGGTGGAAGAGATATCCCTGGTCTGTTTAAGCATGTCTGGCCCTCTTAATTTTGGCTTTTTTGATAAATGTCTCTGACATGGCAAGCAGATGAAGGGAAGGATGGCTCTGGGGGAAAAAAGGTTGGTTTGGTTTAGGGAGACAGCAGTTGATTCTGATTAAACTTTTCACAATAAAAAGTCAGAAGCCTGTTAAGGTGCTTAAGTTCTCTAGGCTGATAAGTAGATGAACAAGCCTGTTTTAGTTGCTTTGTGGTTATGTTTGGATGAAGTGGGACTCATCCATTTCTTCAGATGTGGGAGTGAGGCTTGGGTCTTAGTAAATAAATGGAAAACTATTCAGCGGGATACTGTGAGATGAATCAAACACATAAGGGCCTTATCCTAAACTTCAAAGTTTCTGTTGAAAATAAATATCTGGAGTCTTACTTTTAATTCAACTAATTTATTTATTTTGCCCTGCCAAGTATTTGGAAGAAGGTTTCAGCTAAGTGGAAGCATCAGCACGATCATGATCAAAAATAAACGTTAATTTTTTTTTCTGAAGATTAGTATCTGGTAGTTGAGAAGGAATGCATTTTAACTGTAATAAGGTGGCCATTTTATTGAAATTGTCTTAATGAAAGCAATTGTTTGCAATATGAGGGGACTGGGATGACTAGAGAGAATTTATACATTGAAGGTATTTTGGCTTGAAGAAGCATGTCTACATGATACATTTATTTTTATGTTTATTTTTTAAAAAAACAAAGAGACCTATTTTCCTTTAGTATTTTAAAATGATTGTTATTTGTGTAGGTTCATTGTTTTTATAGGAAAACCTACAGATGCCTTTTCTGTTCATTATAGTAATCATTATTTTTGGATAGGAGGTGAAATGCATAAGGAGAGTATTAAAGAGAGAGAGGTATGGCTGAATAAGTTTGACCTTTTTTTTTTTTCCACTTTTGAAACATGATTCCAGTGCCTGCACAGAATGGTGTACTGTCTCCTTTCTGTCACTCCATATGGACTTTATTATTCTAAACAGGGTTGTGGGGTGTTGGCATTCACTGATCTATGAAGTTGCTACCACAAAAGTGTCTTGCAACTTAAGATGACTCAAGAAATGTATGTGAGCTGTAAATGCTGCTTAAACAGAGGAAATACTTACAACTAACACAAAGCATTTGTACATTCAGCTGTTTTAGTGTCCTAATAAGGGGAAGTGTCTGGATAACATTTCTTGTTGTATTTTTATGTTCTTTGGCAGTTTTCGTGCTAATAAGGTAATGGACTTACTCTGTCTTGCTGTTGATGGATTTTTCAGATTCTATTTTCCTGTCCAATGTGTGCTAGGTCATTTCAAAATATGTGTAATAAAAGTCATATAAATTAATAAATCAGCTGAGCTGCAGATTGCTGGAAGGGAAGGACAGTTCTCTACATGACCAATTTCTAATACTTAGATAGCAGATACTCGTGGAAAACTGCTTTTGGAAACTAGACACTGGGCCAGATACAATTTTGCTGTGACTCAGTATAGAAATTCTGTTGTATCGATCAACTCTTGAGTTCAAGTGAAATTATGTTCCAGCTTTGAAATACCTTTACAGAAGAATATACTGCAGTTTTGCCTACCATGTTATATGGAGAAGATTTTTCTATTTACCCCTGCTATTAAAAGTGTTACCACCTGACTTTGCAAGCTCTTCAGATAACTGAGCTGCATTTTCCAACAGACAATCCAGTGCTGGCAAAACCACTAAGTATTGGAGTAAGAGGAAAAACTTATGTAGAATAGGAAAATCATAATCCACTGGTTAACTTACATTTGATGCAGACCGAAAAAGAGAACATTTGGAGACAGATAGAGACATCATCAACCTAGTCTACTCAGCACTTGTAAGACTGAGCTTGGAGTACTGTGTCATGTTCTGGACAGACTGTAGAAGGCCCAAAGGAGGGCTGTGAAGATGACCAAAGGGCTGGGAAACCTTCACTGGGAGGAAAGCCTGAAGGATTCAAGTCTCTCCTCCCCTGGAGGAGAGAAGACGCAGAGGAGAGAAGATGAGGGTGACCTCATCACAGTTTTCTGGTTCTTAAAAGGCGTCTACAAAGAGGGCAGAGGATCTCTCTTGACAAGGAGGCAGATGGAAAAGACAAGGGGCAATAGGTGTAAGTTGCACTGGGAAAGATTTCATCTTGACATAAACTTTTTTACCTTGAGAATAAAAGTCAGTCACTGGAAAACAACCTCCCCAGGGGTGTTGTGGAGTCCCCATCAGAGCTGGTTTTCAAGACGTGACTGGATAGAGTGCTGTGTATTGCATCTAGGCTTACTTTCCCATGAAATGTTGGACCAGATGGTCTTTCAAGGTCCCTTCCCACGTGGGCTGTTCTGTGATTCTGTGATTCTAACTCAAGACAGGAAGTGACAATAGTTTTTGACACTTGTACTATTCAAAATCAGATTTCTTTTAGAGCAAGCTCTTTGTTAATTACCAAACAATGTCACAGTAGGTGTTCGGGGGGAATGCAAGAGAAGGAGTTTAAACTCACTACATTGCAATAAGTACACATTAGATGATGCTAAAGAAAGAGGTTAAAAAGTGTGATGTAACACCAGCACTTCATGATAATCTGAGAAGTGGTTTTGACTTCCTATCATTTTTAAGTGGTTTGGACTTTTCCTTCTGTTTCACATAACAAGGTAATGAAATGTCTGTTTTGTACAGTTAATTGCTGACAGATCGAATATTAACTTTGCTTTAACTTTATCCAGGGTAATGCTTTTTATAAGCTAGCTTCAGTTGTGTTCATTATGTTTGTACTGAGTAAAATTTTGCCTTGATGTCAGTGGTGAATGTGAACTTTAGTTACAGAATCTAAGCAGACTATGATACCCTTTACCTTTGTAAGCAGCCTTTGGGTTTAAAATCTGGGAGTATTTAAGTGGCCTTTAAAGTAGCTAATATTGTGGAATACTTGATGGTAGCAAAATTCCTATTTATGATTGTTCAGATAGAATATTTTATTGGTGAAAGATTATAGACCTAATTTTGATTCATCCTTAGATTTCCATGGTCAAGCTACACACAAAGGATTGCTGGCAAACAGTAATCAGCATTTGCAATAATAAATTTCCGGACTTTTTAATGGATAAAAGAACTACATGGAGGAAGTTAAGCCATATGCTATGGCCGTATGCCAATGTGCTGATTTTCAAACTTTGTTAATAAGCAAATTTTAAATACTTTAATTGTTTATGCCTAAATTGCTATCTTGAGAGTAGGAAGGATTCAGAACTTATAAATAAATTGCTCTCTTGTTTCTTGAAGCTTTTGCTATTTCCTGCACCACTGTTTTCCAGTCATCTTACTGCTTTTTTTCCCTCATTTTCCAGGATAGCCTGGAATAAAGGCCTTAAAAATTGCTTGGGCAGTGAGTGTTTGGTACACGTAGACCTTGCTTTAGGGGTTATGTCCACATTTCCTAAATGCAGAGGCATGCTGCTGTTGTCTGACTGGTGAGAGGCAAGGGATGTGCAGAAAGTTGCATTAAGTTGGGGGCTTAGTATGATGATACAGATTAATTTTATTCCAGTCATATTCCAGTGAAACTGTAATGATTCCATTTCAGTCTATTTCCAGTGCTCATCTGTTCTGCTGGTGAATGCTGCGCAATTTCCAATACACACACATTTGAGGTTTGAAGCGCAAGTTGAAATCTGTAGAAACACGTAATGACTCACGTGTCAATAATCACATCTAAGTACAAAAGGCCAGTTTTACCATTTTAGCAACTTTTTGGTATTTGAAACCAGAGAATTAAGTGTGGGTATGATATCACAGCTGCAGTGTCAGACATACTGGAGTTACAGGTCAAAAAGGGAAACATTTTTGAATACTATGAGGTGAAGACAGCAAGATAGTGATGTTTTCTAGAAAAGTGGAATTTGGTAGTATTTGAGGGGCCCTCAGTTTGAACGTGAAACATAAAGTGCTCATTAAGTGATAGTTAAGAGTACTAAGGTACAAGAATGCAAAGTGCTTCAGTGACGCTGCAGTGGAGAGAATGGACAGCAGGATCCCAACTATCATTAATAATGAGACTAGGTTACAGAAGTTATTTGTCACCAGACTTGTTGCTCACCCATTGTTGGTCCACCCAAGTCTAGGGAGTAACAATACACATTGGAGCTTGGTTCTGAGTACTGGAAATCATTGCATACTAGAAACTGTTTGCAAGAAAAAAAGATAGTGACTCACCTCACAGCAAAATTAGATACAACTGTGAAATCATACAGAAACTAGCAAATAAATGAAGCTATATGTACTCTTTGCATCCAGGGGGAAGAGTTTGATGTGTGATATCAAAGGGAATTTATTCTGTATCCACACATCCTTCTACAAATACATTTGTTATGCTGGCCTATGAAAAGAGTTGAAAACAGCTAGATGAAAAATAAAACAAAAAACATCTAAACAGTTTTGAGCAGAGCTAAGAGACGGCAAGGTTTGAACTTCAACCCTTCAACCCAGCTACTTCAACCCTTAAAATATATATAAAAAAAAATTAAAAAAGAAAGTTCAGCATATGTGTACTGCTTTGGCCACAGACATTCTTCATGCAGCCAGCAGGGCAAAGGAAAGGTATAGTAAGCTAACTCATGGGTGAAGGAGTTCTTGTCACAG
This sequence comes from Aegotheles bennettii, assembly GCA_013398125.1. Lineage (NCBI taxonomy): Eukaryota > Metazoa > Chordata > Aves > Caprimulgiformes > Aegothelidae > Aegotheles > Aegotheles bennettii. Next base: position 55,517 of record VZRW01004250.1, on the reverse strand, counting down.
ACGGAAAAATGGCAGCGATGTTTGCCTTTGGTGTAGTTTACTGTGGAACTGTTGATGAACAGTTGTGCATGAAAGTTGAACAATACCCAATCTGTTTAGCATTTGAGTCTGTTATTTGAAGGGACTGACACAGTCCTTCACTTCTAGAAAACAGGAGTAGCCTCAGAAGAGTCTTAGGCTATTAGTACACAGCTTTGTGTGTGTGTTTTGGGGTTTTTTTAATTGTCCTTAAAGGTAGTATTGATGGATTTGGAGATACAAGTGGAAGAAGAGCATTTCACTCTGGAAGCCAACTCTGTTCTAGCTGCTGTCTCTCTGTTCAAAAGAAGATAGCCCAAAAGGCCACTGATTAGTCTTGCTCTCTTACTCTTCACAAGCATAATAGTATTGCTTCTGCCAGGCATTAATGGCAAAAAAGTTTGAAAAATCTGTGTTACAGATGACATGGGAACAGCAACTTCTAGATCAATGGATAACTTTTTAAGTGCTCATGTGTTTATTTATCCTAATCCAGAAACTAGCAAATATCCATTGTGTTGAGTATTAATGCTGCTTTTTACTATCAGAATACAAGTGTGTCATTCTGACTGGGACATGTGAGCCATCTTGGCCAACTGACCAGTGCTGAATCTCTAAAGGTCTATATACTTGTTTCCCTTTCCTTGGGTTTTGGCCTATTGCAATTATTTATCAGTCTTAGTTAGAATAGCTCTTCACTCAAGTAAGCAAAATGAGAATTAGTCTTATGAGATTCATCAAAAATTACTGAGAATCTTGAAGGATATGAGCAAATCGGTGCTAAATATTTTGTACAGTCCTGTTGGTATTAACTGCTGCATTGCTTGGCTTGGGAACTGTAATATGGGAGGCAACTGCAGTATAACAGCTAGATCGAGAAAGCAATACTTTTGCCCTCAGGCAGGTGATTGTGGTTTTGACCCAATATAGCTTTCTTTAATCATTTAGCTACACAGCAGATCTGAGAAGGCTCCAGATGGAGCCTGAACCTACGACCCCCTGACATACAAACATCTATGATACCAATTACACCATCTGTTGGTCATAAAACCACATTCTCTATCTATTTTTGGCTCTTGTGTTATACAAAAGCTGAAGGGTGATATTTGGAGCTGTTCTAGTTTATCCATTCCATTTAATGAAGAGCACATTTTCACAGAGAGGGAGAACAAAGCACAATGGCACTAAAGTTCAATTTACATTCTCAGTCAGTGAAAACAAAAATGAAAATAAAAAACAGTTGTCTGAGTCATTATTTATACCCAAACTATGGCTTCAACTGTAATTTTTTCCCCGTGCTTGTGATTTAAAAGACGCTAAAGAACAACTTCTACCACCACCACCCCAGCTTCTAAGACCTTGAACTGAGAGAAGATTTGTAATGGTAAAAATGAAATTATGGCAGCATTGAGGTATACACAGATCCCATTAGTAGACAATATGTGCCTAACACTAACTTTTGCACGCATTTAGGGATTTGTGTTTGGTGGTGGTGTTTCGGAATGTACAGTATCTATCTGAGTGTGGAGTATTGTTACCCTGCAGATTTAACCAGTCCACTGCACAAACCCTCAAAATAAGTCTCTCCTGTCTGAACTCCCTGCTCAGGCTCATCAAACTGGTATTCTGAAGTACTTTATACACTTAGAAACTGGATCTCAAATTTTGTTCTCCTATGATTACAATAGTCATCCTTAGGTGATTTATTACTATCGCTAGAAATGACAATGGAGTACTGAAGGCTGGGATATAAGGGGTGATGTACTGAAATATGAGGTGTCATGTATTAGGGATAAAACTGATGGCATAGGTCCATCAAAGCAAGGAAATCAGAGTAAGTGTGTTACTGGTGCAAAATGAATAACTGAGATGAGGGAAGTTTTACATCTCTTTTGTTATATGAGCAGAATATTCCTATATTTTATTTGTAGTGTTTGACTGGATTGCAGTTCTAGATAGTAATGGCTGCTTATGGAGGTTGTATTGTTAAATTCAGTGACTGCTTTTACACTTATTCCCTTACAGCAAGAACAATTTGGACACCTTTCTTAATGTATGGTGGTGTGTTGATTAGTAGTCAAAAAGATGAGAAAGCTACTCCCAGAAACGTGTGTGACCTTTGCATTCTGGTACTGTGTCTGGTGGTTAGTTCTGTGCTTCAGGATCAATAAAGTCCCTGCAACAGTGCTTTTTAAGAAACTTTGTGCATAATACTGCCATTTATCTGTATAACACAAAAATATCTGCTGTATTGCATAAGTGGTCTAGATAAACGGTGGGAAAAATACTTCTTAAGAGAAAGTCCAAAATCCCCATATTTTGCTGGTCCTTTTGTGCTTTGGAAGCTGACTACTGAAGCTGAGAATGAAGCATTGAGTAAAGCACAGCTGAGTTTACTGTTTTAAATTATATTGTTGCTATCTTCTTGTTGTTCCATCATTACTTTTTAATAAAACCTCTTTTTCTTTCTTAAAAATAATAAATAATCCATACAAATGGAAGAGAAAGAGTTGAAGCCTGAGATTGAAAAGTTTCTGAAGAATCTTTGTCATTGATTAAACTGAGGAAAATATTTGAATTTTCTATTTCAATATATTCCTTTTGTGTACCTCTCCAGAGGGTTATACCACAGGCTTGGCAAGTGCAAGTGGCTTTGTTGAAGCCAAAATAAGAAAAAATAAGTAAGTACATGCCAATCAGTAGGATAGATAAAGTGACAAAAGCACAATTCAGGTACTTTTTACTTCTGCCAGCAGAACAATTAAGCATAGTTAGGTATGTCACCAGAACCTTTACCCTTGATCATTACTAACATGTCCCTTAAAAAAAGTGGTTTTCATGATTTGTGATAGAATCTATACAATGAAAAATAATATGGACTATAATTTATAATAGCAAAAAACTATGTCTGTATTTTCTAGGTCCTCAGTTCAGTCTCAGTTTTGTTATATTCATCTTCATAAACAAATTTTGATACTTCAGTGTTTGTTCATGTCAGTGAAAAAACACTTGTTTGTGGTAGAATTTAACATTTCATTGTGGTCGCAGGATTTTTTAATACTTCATGTATTAACAATAATACCCATCTTACTGTTTTGAAAAAAAAATATCTTGGAAAGGATCTTGAAAGGCCCTGTAATCTGTTCTGAAGCATAATCAAGTACATATCAACAGCTGGTGGTAGAGTATAGTCTTGCTGATACTAGAGAACTTCTGCTGAACAGAGTTAACAAAAGACAACCCGTACTGAGTCAAAATCCGTCTGCCCAGGAACGTATTGGATTTCTGTCTACAGCAGACCAGAGAACACCTGTAGGAAAGATAGCTTTACCTCAGTTGAGAGTATCCTTCCTGTTTCTTAAGATCTTGATGATCGTAGACATGCAAAGTGACTCAATATCAAACAACTTTAATAGTCAAATCCTGTAGTGCTGGTCTCATTTCTGTTAATTAATGTCACTATAAATAATGCAAAGTACATTTTACCATCTGAAATATCCTTCTTGTAGTTCTTACAGTGTCTGGAAATGTTTTATATTAAGGTGTGCTCTTGTGCTTCCACATCACTTTTTAGCTTGCAGGATGTTAGAAGCAATGCAAATAATGTTTGACAGAGAAGACTTCACTGCTTGAGTAGAGAAAGAAGGTTTTTTTCATGTAGATGAAGGCCAGTCTTTTGAAGCACAAACTGGAAGTCAAGATGGTCTGAGTTTTCATATCCCGATCCGAGATGCAGGTTTTATTTATCATACTGTCCCAATTTCTATAAAATTTTGGTCAGTCTCCTCCTGGTTTTAGTTTCTTCAGCTCTAAGAAGTTGTTAACACAGCTTTTTTAACTTTAGGTTGCATATATTCATGTTTCCCTAAGACTTTGAATAAATCTGTGGACCAATAAGTTGTGTAGTACAAAGCATTTATTATGAGGCAAATATCTTTTTTCAAGTTTTATATCTTCTGCCTCTGTGCAGTGTAATTTACAATAAAGCTTTTGATCTCTTTAGGAAACAACTGTTTCATCTGAAGTCATTTATAACTTCTGACAGACCTGTCAAAATTCCAAATTATAATAACATTGATAGTAAAACTTTAAATAAATATGGCAGGTTGTGAAGATTATGGTTATCGATGTATGTGTTTTGGACAGGAGGGTCTCTCCTAAGCCCAAATAAAGCCATATGGAATAGAACAGAATTACACTGTATAAATGTTAATGTAAATATAGTTTTGACAGTGGAAAACAGTGAAAGATGACCTGATAATCATAAATGTATTGGAAATTATTTTGCTAATTAGCTACACATTTTTTCTCAAAGTTCAGTGCCATCAGATTGCACCAGGTATTCCTATATATGGTAGTCCTAAAAAATTTTAACTGTAATGTTAATTGCTTTGTTGGAAGGTATGCATGGTTTTGTTTATATAGAAGCTAGTTATATTACTTTTGTTAGGCATATCTGATTAAAGTTTACCAAGAAAGTTATAGAATGGTTCCCATGTGGATACTAAGTTTCCTTTTATAACATTTCAGATTTTATTTTTTCCATAAGTTTTCGACCTTATCCAATCTTTTGTTTCAAGTCTTCCCAACGAATTTTAGTTATGATCATTCAAATCTTAGTAATATATTGCATCAGATTTAAAGCAACTGCTGACAGCAGCAGTATTATACCCTGCATACCAAGCAGATGTCACATGGTTTGAATAACAGACAGCCCTGCTGAGTGTGGATCGAATCAACATCCTTGCATAGTCATGTAAAATGCACTGATACAGACCTATCTTTAAATCTGCTTTTTTATTTGAAAATGGGTTCTTTTAGAGTTTATCCTACCACTGATACATGTATGCAATTCCCATTAATGGTAATGAAAGTTAAAAAAATATGGCTTCAAGTACTCAGAGAGGTCACCTAGACCTTATATACCACTAAATAAACAAAATTAACCCGGTGGAGTTAATTGTTGTGGATAATAGGCTAATTTTAAGGTATTAAGCATCATAGTTGTTCAATGTTATTATCAATGCTAAAGGCAAGGTATTTTAAATTGGGCTTTGTTCTGGAATTCTTAGCAACAACTGCTTATTTTCTGCTCTTTAAAATGTTGAATGCGTAAACTAAAAGTTAACAGCAAAAGTTAAATTTACCAGAATATCATTAGTATTAACTCAGTCATAGAGTATATGTGGAATATATGTGTGTTTTAGCTAAATTTTTGTAATTTTTTTGGTTAAGTTTTATTGCCTGAGAATACAATAACAGATAATTTTATGAAATTGCAAATGTAGACAGAAACTGAAAGCAGAATGACTATATGCAGTACTCTGTTTTAAGTTACCTTCTCCTCATTGCACTGTTAATTCTGTCTTCTTTGTTTTACTTCAATGGCATTGTTTCTGAGTAATTTAAACAAAGGAAAAAATTGTGAGTTTGGGATACTGGTGGTTGGTTGCATGAGAAGATCTTGCAAGGTTCTTTGTTTCAATAATATACACACATCAGTATAAAACTATATCTGTGGTACATCATTAATAAAATATGCATATACTCAGTATACAATCTCCATGTTTCAGAAATTCAAGCTCTGTTCACACAGTAACTTCCTCACTGAGGTTAGCATCCACAGCAATCTGTAGGTTTCATGTGCAATCCCACTGGAAACAGTTCTGCTAAAAAATATTTCAATTTCCTCCCCCATTTTACAGTGGAAAAAAACATTTCTCATGGTTCCTTCCATCCAGATGTATTTATTTAGTTGTTTATATTTCTAGTGCCATGAATGGCTCAAAAGTCGTCTGCTCCATTCAGGTTCATTTCAGTACAAGCCCTGTACGCTATAAGTCACGATATAACAAAAGACTCACAGTTCCTTTCCTACCCTTTCAGAAGTACAATTATCTATGCTGTCTTTCCCCAGCTTCCTGTTGAATTAAAAGCTATGCAAGTGTAGAAATGCTAAGTTTAAATAGACCTCCTTTGTATGTTTTATGTTACAGACTAAACAGCAGCTTTTCTGCCAAATCGGTCTATGACTCCCAGTCTAACTTAACTGCTATTAAATATTGAGTACTTCAGAACCAACCCCACAGAGAAATAATAGTATCTTCTATTGTCTTTGCTTTCCACAACTTACAGGCAAGAAAAAAGTTACTGTTCAAACTTCCCTGTTTATCCTTGATGTTCCCAGAGAGCTTTAGCTCGGAGCTGGAAATGAGGTGTCCTATTTCTCCAATTCCTAATTTTCTTAGCTGGGTTTTTTCCCATGCTGCTCAGTAGTTGCTGAGAACCTGACAGAGGACAGTTGTGCTTAGGGTCTGAGTTTCGCTGGGCCAGCATTGCATAATGCTAACTGTTGCACAAGGCAGCAACTGGCACATGCTGAAGCGTTTTAGATCAACTCTTCTCCACAAAACTGACATTGATGTCTCAGAGATATCATCAAGTCTACAATAGCTCTGAGCATCTGAATCTAATTTAACTGTGCTATTTAATTTAATTACGGATTTGTTTTAAGAAGTTGACTGTTGCTGCTGTGATGGTTGGTTGGGAAAGGAAGATAGTAAGAGGTGTTCATTTAAGAGGCTTTCATCTAAGGCAGGTAGACACATGCATAGCACAGAAGATTTACTTATGCAAGTAAAATAAACCACCAAAACCTGTGGCTCAGCAATTTCTGAACGTCACAGGAACGAAAGTTAGTTCTTATTCCTGTTTGATCTTGGTCAAATTACAGCTGTTGTGGGCAACAGTAGTAACTGATCTGATAACCCACCCTTACCCGTTTGCTCAAAGTGGAGAACAGATGCCAGACAAGGGATACTGATCCCTGTAAGCAAAGCATCAGATTAGGCAGAAATTCAGTTATATAAATGGGTCTCAAACAAGGAAGCATATTGTCATGACTCCTGAAATGGAACAGAACACAGTGCCACAAAAGTAGCTGACCAGGTACAAAAACGTTGATTCCCTAATAAAAGATGAAACAACTTATTTGCCATCAGTACCTTTTCTTGTCTCTGTATTGTGTATAAGGAGATCAGACCTTTCCATTCAGGAGAGTTATCTAATCTGTCCATAGGTTGTGGCAGTTACCTATCTTTCTTGGCAGATCAGAGTGAGCTTGCAATCCAAACCTAAGACAAAACATGAATCACTTTTCTAATTATTGCTGGTCTCCAATCTTATTATGTCTCTTTTGTGAATGAAACACATAGAATGTAGAAGGGATAATAATAATATCTTGAAGGGAAAAATATGTTTAGATAAGGTCTTTCTACTTGTATAATTTAAAGAACATAACCACACAGAAGAGATGCAATAATTAGATATTTCAAAATCCACTTTAATAAAAACAAAGTTCTAGAAGAGGGACAAAAAAAAGACACATACTCCTTTTTGTAGCTGTTTAGCAAATAACTGATTGTTGCAATTCCAGTAAAGGGAATGAGAAGAGGTAGAGAGCATCTCTAAGTGAACAGAACTGTCTTACTTTTCTGTTTTTTGCGAAGTGTATATTTATGGGACTGCAACACAGGCAAAGAAAAGGTGAAATGAAGGAAAAAATACTATATAACAGGTAGCACTGCAAAATCAAAACCATTTGATAGCCAATTCAGACACAATGCAACCTTATAATTGTATACAACAAAAAGGTCCATTTTAAAGTAATTTTACTTGTTGGCACTATGCTGCTTTTAAAAGCAGAGAATTGCAATGATCCATGTGGGAATTGGGGACCCAGTTTACTCTCCAGTTAATGAGCTTTGCAAATCTCTGTGGGGGAAAGAGATTTCATGTAGTCTTTAACACATTTCAAAAGTAGAATCGAATGTAATCACACCTTCCTTAGTGTACTTCAGTATGAAGCCTCTAATATTTGTACTGTTGACTAGTTTCGTGTGTGTGTGTTAGGTAGTTGTATTCATGCTTGAACATCACATCTGTTGGAGTCCATGTCTTCCTCTCAGATTCTCATTATTTAAGCACAATGGTCTGTGAATGCTGTAGAATACATTATTAGCTTATGGTATCTTGAATATTTTAATATTCATCAATATGTTGAATTTCCTTTTCATAAGTCTTAAAGTTCAGATTATGGGTGAGAGAAAGGAAAAATGTGGCAGACTGTCTTCTTCAGTGTTGTAGATCACAGGGAAAACGCTAGGTAATGTATACTGAGAACCAACAGCACTCATCTGCTTCATCCCACTGAACACAATGGCACTGAATGTATTTCAGTGGTATTCATGTTCCCATTACTGTTTTTGTGTTGTCTTTGAAGTTCTTCCTATGGTTACTCTTGCTCCCTTATGTGTGTATACGTATGTACCCCTGAGTTTGAGGGCAGAAGAGGGAAGTATAGGAATTCTGTTTTGCCAAATGTCTGATCTCTAGTGTAGGACTGCCTCTGTTAGACTGAGTTTGTTGTCTCTTTGAGGGCTGCTTTGTGACTGCAAAAGCAAAAGAGTTATAAGAAACTTAACTTCTGTAGCATAAGAAATAATAGCTTATGCTGACTGCTTTCTAGTTTTCTTAGGTATATCCATTTTTTTCTTTTTTTTTTTTCTTCCTTCTCCTCAAGTCCAAGACATCCTCTGAAGCACTTTTGACAAGCTGGTAAAGAGGTGTTTTCCATCAAGAGTACTCTTAAGTGCTCCTGTGAACAAAGCATACAACTTCTGATTCCTGTTTGTAGCCCAGAACCCTCATGTGCCAATGTTGAAGATTGCCTTTTTTCTAGCTAAAGCTAGCTTTAAAAATCAAAAGCAACAAAAAACCCCACCAAAAATGCAGTCCAAAACAAAAAAAATAAACAAACAAACAAACAAATCCTCACTTTCTTTTCTTTCCCCTCTCCCAACTTCCCCCACAACAGTCCTTTAGACACTGACATGCACATCAAGGCAGCATTCTCCATAGTCAATACCCCTTCTGTGCTGACTTTTAAGCTCTTGGTTCAGTTCAGTGTTCATCTGACACCTTCATGTCCAGATAATGACCTTTTAAAATAAAGCATTTTATAGTTTTGTGGGGACTTGTGAAGAACTGATACATATTGAAATGGAACTGTATTTTTATCCTGCATGGTGTACCGTTCTCTGGTGTCCAGATTCACTGATGTTGTGTCTGCCTCACTGAGAGAATTTTGTAGTTTTGGTATTGCCGTGTGTCTCAGTTTAATTGTCAGGGTAAGCCACAGCCCAGAGAACAGAATTGCTCTCTGTTACTCCTCTTCACCCTTCCAGGGGGAAGATAGAAGCAAGAGAGACTTCAAGGTTGGAAGTTAAAACTAGAACAGGTTTAATAGAACAGGGAAGGGAGAGTAGCATGTGGGAGAAGAAACAAAATATACATACAAAACCATCCCGATGATCACTGATATAAGTTCCCAAAAGTCCTTCACGGCAGAGCCAATGCAGGAAAAGGGTCTTCCCAGTACTTGTTGGATTTGGATCCTACAGAACATGCAGGATTGTCTCTCTGGGATGTCACAGCATAGTGAGGCAGAAAGGAAGGGAGCAGGAAAGGAGCAGGCTTCCTGGCCTCCTGGCTTGTATAGTCTGTGGCAGGAAATGGGAGGGAATACGGACTCCTCTCTGTTCTGCCGCCCCTGAATCCCTCAGGGTCTTAAACTCCACCCTCTCTCTAGGTCTTCACATTAATACCATAAAGTTTTGCCCGTGCCTCCTCAAACCATAACAACTTGTAAATGGCAATACTTAACATAGTATCCTGGTCTGAGAGCTTGGTGTTGTAGTTCTGCATGAACTCAGCAAGTAAATTAGGGTGTTAAGGACACATAGACACCCTTTTTTTACTTAGAAATCCATAAAATGTCTGAATATTGGTGCCCTAGCTTGACAGCTAGAACTTTTTTTGGAGTTTACATAAGTTAAATAGTTACAATTTTAATTGTTCACATGTTATTTACAAAACTGTAGCATTCTAGTGCCCTGGCAATGGCTCATGTAAACTGCTAAAGTCAATACGCGTAGTATCACCAACAAACAATAATGATAATTGCATGAAAAAAACTCCTTAGTTTTACTTTGTGGAGTATGAGAGACTAAATGCCAAAATGACTCTTCAGTGTAATCATAACAACTTCAAGGATTAGTTGAGCTCCAAATTAAATTAATTCAGACATTTATGTTCTTGTTTTATTTGTATAATGGAAACCTAACTACCATTCTCTGTTCAGATTTCGATCTTCAGTAAGTCGTTCTCTAATTGTTTTACCTGTAGGAATAATGGATAGAAAAGAGAGAGGCAGCCTTCTCCCTCTTTCAGTTTTTATGACTGAGAGGATTAAGAAGTCATTGGTCTGAAGACACTGCCTGTTGTTCAGAACAACAGGAAAGTACAATTTTATAAGTTAGGGGAATCCACTCTTTTTGTGAGTGTTGTCTTCATCCTAATGTAAGGAAGAAATGAAAAGCTGTATTTATTTTTCCTGTGATTCTAGGCATGATTAAAAAGAGTGTTGATTATATGAATGCTTGTCTGATCTGTTTATTCTGTTGTGGACCAGCTTTTGTGGCAATACAGCTTGATATCTTTGTGTGTGTAGCTCTGGAAACAAAATCAAGAAGGGAGATGATTCCTGAGCACATTTCAAAATGTGTTTTACCTTCCAAAGGTAAAATGTTTCCTTGAAAGTATTTATTGTGGCTATTTTAATACGCATATACATGTATCACCATCATGTATATTTAAAGCATAATAAAGAACAGTCTGAAATTGTGGATCAAAACCTGATACTATTTTGTTTCCAGCAGAGAAAAAGATTTTCTGACGAGTATTTTTAACTTCTTTTTTATTTTGATATGTTACAAGTTTCTAGTTTCATTTAAAAACAAACAAAACAACAACAAAAAACAAACAACCCCCCCCCAAAAAAAACAAAACAAAAGAAACTGAAATGTACAGGTAGACTGTGACCACAAGGTTCTTTATTTGAGTGCCTGTTCCAAAACTATTTTTTGTTTTACTGAGTGATTTTCTGCATATTTCTCAGTGCCTGAGACACACAACTGGGCTTCTCCTTGTGCCTTCGCACTTCCATCCCGAGACTCTCATGCTTGTTCACATACAAAAGCACAGCTTCAGTAAGAGGAGTAGAGCCTGTCCCATCCTTCTGCATAGTGTCTTGTGGCCAATACACTCCCTGAGGGCCTAGATGTTGAGCAAGGTCAAGAGCGCAGCTCTTTGTAGGTTAGGCTGGCATTCGCTGGACCAATGCATAACACTGAGTACCATCACCACAGTTTCTTTTCAAGCTGTGTTTTTCAGTAGACAGCAACTAGAACTGGTTGGATGGTTAGAGTCAGGCATGGGTTATCAAGAGCCCCAGAGAACGTGCGGTGAAAGTTTTTGGACCTTAGTGGAACTTGGCATTCGGTTTCTATGGCAGGGTCAGTTCTAGTGATGTATAAATGTTCAGGTGTGCAAGGCATATTTACACCAACAGGAGACAAATAATAGGATGTTCAAGATTAAACAGGTCCATTTTGGGGTTACAAATTTGAGCTTGGGTATCTGTAGCCTGTCTGAATTGTATTTTAGATGCCTAAATCCTTTTATTAGTTTTGACCTGTAGCAGAATTCTATGGGACATACTTTACCATAGTAGAAGAAAGCCCTACAGTTGATCCTGCAAATGTGAAACATGTAGTTAGTGTTAGCAACAATGTTTTCTTTGCTGCTTTCATCATAGGAATAGAAAGATCAGGTGCAGATTTTTTTTTAATAAAGATAGTGCACCAATTAAAATTTATATAAGCTTGTGGAATGATTATAGGAACACTTAGACCTTGAAGTTTGAACCACATCTGATCTTACATTTTCTTTAAAGTTACTTTCGCTATTTTTATTATGAAAGCAAACACACATGGCAAAGGGAATCCATCCAAATTCTGTCAGGGATTTCCAAACAAGTTCAGGCTGAGTTTCAGCTTTATCCATTGCTCTCAACTACTCCTAACAGGCATATACCACATGCTCATGCAAACAAATACACTCACAGCTTTTTCTTTGTCAAATAGAGACAAAACTGTTTGAGACCGTATGTTGCAGAACATAAGCAAGCACTCTAATGGCTTAAATGAGTAGGGTGAACCAGCTCACAAAAAAAATACGCAATTGTCCATGCTTCTTTGCCTGTTGTACATATTTTTCTATAATACAGAATTTGTATTGTTTCTTCACTGTAGTGATTTCACCTAGGTCCTGCCAAGTGATTCTCCCTGCAAATATGAAGTATGAAATGGCAGTTTTTGTGGTCAGTGACAAAATTCTTTGTGGTTATGAAGGAGACTAGTCATTTAGCCCTAATAACTTGTTTCCCCTTCTAATTCAGAAAAATAATTCACAACTGAATTTTCTATTAAATGGTAATTTATTCCCAGATGCAAAAATTATTTGGATCCATATCCTAGTTATTTTGTGAGATTGTTTGAGAGCATGAGAGAAAAAAAGCAAAATATTGTTTCTTGGGATGATTATTCAAACTGTAGAACAATTTATGCAGGCAGATTTGTTCCCTATTATGATTGTTAGGTAAGAAACTCAGCTGAGCAATTATAAACTCCAGAGGAACATAGACTCAGGGCTTGTAAGGTTTTAAGGCAGGTAACTGCCACAGGTTTTAACCAATTAAACTTTGTTGTAAAAGTCACAGCACTGTGTTTGCTTCAGTTCTTTGGGTACACTTCTTGGCACTGAGTTCATCTATTGCCCTGCATTAGAAAACAAATCCCATCACTTAATACTAACTGTGCTTATAATGACAACTAAACAGCAGATATTGTCAGAATCATGGAATAAAATTAAGATGAGGGAAAGGAGAAAGAATAAATTCAGCAGTAGGCCTAGCTACTTTTGTTTTTTTCTTTCCTTTCCCCATTTCTCCCATGTAATCTGCTGTAGCCGGTGCAGTATGTGTAACTTGGAAGTAACAAGCACACTGGCTACTTACAGCCAGTGGCAAGTAACAGTTTCATTTTGGAGGGGAGCAGAAAAGTATGTAGTCTTTTTGGGATCCTCAGCTCACGTGCTACATCCTGTACCACTTTATGTGGCTATGTGATCTCGCCCATCTCCCCAGAGATCTAGGCTTTGTTCAGCTCTGTAGATGATATTTACGAAGAGTGAGAAAAAGTCATCCAAATACCTACAGATCTATTTGGCCTCAAGGATTTACAAAGTTCTGGAACAGAGTTTGGAATTAAAAATAAAGTCATGGAAGTTAGTAGAATAAAACTTATTTGCTAAAGAGATATTAGGTGACCATGATAGCTTCCTTTCACTGATTTTCAAAAGAAAGGACATACTACATCTCATTCATCCGGACTTCAGTTGAAAACTTGATATACATTTATATGGGAAGTTATGGGTTAAGAAGGAGTTTATGGGGATTCCTTGATATACTATCAGGTGGATGATGAGCTGGCAGATGAGTGGAAAATGGGAAATTTTGAATTGCAAACTATTAGATGGAGGGATGCTCTTCACTATTGATCTCTGATGTTTAATAGAGATTTAATGTATTCACAAAAGCCTTACAACACATTATCAATGTGCAGTCAAAATTTTTTGCTGATGCAGAGCCAAGAGGTATTCTTGATAAAAGATGAAGCAGGATATTTTACAGAAAGAACTTGTCTTAGTAACTTGAGATACAAAAAAAAAACCAAAACAACAAGGGGTGTGTGTGAGATTTGCATGGCCAGACACATAAAATTTTATACAGTTCTCTACTGTTATATATACACTGGAAACAATAAGGAAAGAGAGAATGTAAATTTTTTAACACATCATAAAATATCTGTAACTGGAAAGGTACTGTAATCATGAGGATGTATCAGTTAGTCTTTTCAGCACAGAAAGGAAATTAAAAGTGCTCTGATAGAGAAAATGTCGCCAATACTATGCCAAACTGAAGCGACCCATCTTCAGAAAGAATAAATCAGACTGCCAAAAATACAGGGAGGCTGGTGGGGTGGGTAGGCAGAGTAGCAGGAAAAAGAATTAGGATCATTGAATGCATAACTGATAATTTTAGAGGACATTTAAAAATTTAGGCTTTTCTGCTGTAACAAAATAAAGGCTGAGGTGTGATTCTGGCCATTTTGTATCATAGAGGGGAGATGGGAAGCTATTTATGTGAAAGGACAATAGCAGAGATAAGGAGTACAAACTGGTCATGAATACATATGGACTGGAAATTAGGAGAAGGTTTCTAACCATCGAAGAATCAAGGTCTGGAGCAGCCTTTAGTCTAAATAGTGGAGCTTATAAAAAGATCCTCACTACTTTTGCACTAGGTTTCATATGTTTATGAAAGCGATTATGAAATGTGTTGTTGTGATGGCAAGGGACTGAATTCAGTCAGCCCCACATTCCTGCCAAAGAGGGATCAGGACCTCCCTTTGTCATTCTTAGGTGCCAGAAGAATTTTCAACATGCAACTGGAGACCTGGGAAGACAGAAACAGTGTGCAAAAGCAGGAAGAAAGAATACGTTGTGGCGTTTACTTTAGTTTGCAGTAAGAAGTAAATTTAATGGAAAGTTAATTTCACTGAAACAATTGTGAATTTAGCGCTTGATTTGGGGAAGAACTCAGAGGGGTTTGTTTGTATTTAGTACTACTCAGCATCACATCTTTAGAATGAAGCCTAAACCAACAGGAATGTTGTATTTACAGAGAAGGCATCTGATTAAATTTACTGTTAAAATATAACTTTAAAAATATGGCAAATATCCAGAAGTTACTGTATTCTTGGAGTTTATATGACATAGTTAACAGATGCCTGCTCACAGTTCTCCATTACCTTATAGTACTGATTTGTTTGCACTGCAAAAAAAAAGTATAAAATAAAAACGATTTTGAAAGCATGTTTAAATTGTGTTTAGAATGCCCTTACTTCTGGTAGTAAATAACTTTTAAATGTTCTGAAGCCTTACTGGGAGCAGATTAATTTTCTGATTGTTAAAGATAGAAAGTAAAACTTACTTTTGACGCCTGTACAAGAGAGACGTGGCAAAGAGCGTAGAAAAAGCCCCCAGCCGTGGTTGTCCTCGCCCCTTGCAGTACGACGCCAATCACTTAATGTTATGGGGGTGCAAAAAGGTGTCAACTGTGCAGCGAGGAGGGAGGCGAAGGAGAGAAGCAGTAGTGGTTCGGGCCACCTGCCCGCTTATTTTTGTTTTGTCGGGGATTTTTGTGGGGAAGCTTAAAGGCTCACGAGGCTTCTCGGTGCAGGACTCACCCCTCAGACGGGGCCCAAGCTCTGCTGATTCCCCCGTCTCTGTGTGGAGGGAAAGGCGGGTGCGGGCTCCTACGCGGCAGGGCCGGAGACGGGGGCTGCCCCCGGCAGAGGGTGCAGGAGTGCAGGCACTGTCCTTGTCCTGTCCGCCTCTTCGCGCCTCTCCCCTCCCCTGTGTCGGATTTGTCCCGGGTGACGTTGGGATGCTGGGGAAGGAGGAGGAGAAGAAGGATGGGAAAGGAGAGCGGCTTCCTCCGCCCCCAGTCGGGGCCAGTCCGTTAGCGGGAGCACAGGGCCGGGCGGCGGTGCCGAGGAAGAAGCGCGCAGCGGCGCCGAGCCCCGGCGGCACCGGCAGCGGACCGCGCTCCGCCCGCAGGCGCTG
>VZRW01004250.1:677-23159 GCA_013398125.1 Aegotheles bennettii | reverse complement strand
GAACAACACCGGTCCCAGTACCGACCCCTGAGGCACTCCACTAGTTACAGACCTCCAACTAGATTCTGTCCCATTGACTACAACTCTCTGACTTCTTCCCTTTAACCAGTTCTTGATCCACCTCACTACCTGATCACCAAATCCATACTTTGTCAGCTTATCTACGAGGATGCTGCGGGAAACAGTGTCAAATGCCTTACTGAAATCGAGATTAAATGATACAAAATATATTGTTCCCAGTATGGATCCCTGGGGGACACTGCTTGCCACCAACATCCATCTGGACATCTAGCCATTGACTACTACTCTCTCGATGTGACCATCCAACACATTCCTTATCCACTGAGCAGTCCACCCATCAAATCCATATCTCTCCAATTTAGAGAGAAGACTGTTCTGGGGGACCATGTCAAAAGCCTTACAGAAGTCTAGATAGATGACAACTGTAGCTCTTCCCTTGTCCATTGATGTAGTCACTCCAACATAGAAGGCCACTAGGCTGATCAGACAGGACTTGCCCTTGGTGACGCCATGCTGACTGTCTCAAATCACTTCCCTGTCCTCCATGTGCCTTATCATTGCTTCTAGGAGGATCTGTTCCATGATCTTTGCAGGCACAGATGTGAGGCTGACACATAGGTAGTTCCTGGGGTCCTCTGTTCTATGCATTTTAAAAATGGGTGCAATGTTTCCCTTTTTCAGTCACCAGGTACTTCACCTGACTGCCATGACTTTTCAAATATCATGGAGAGTGGCCTGGCCAATTCTCTCAGGACTCTGGGTTGCATCTCATCAGGACTTATACGTGTCCAGGTTCCTCAAGTGGTCATGAATCTGATCTCTTACAGTGGGAGGGACTGTGCTCCCCAAGTCCCTGGGGCCTTGAGGTTCATCCATTTGAGAGATTTGGGAAGAGAGGTTGACAGTGAAGACTGAGGCAAAAAAGTTGTTGAGTACCTCAGTTTTCTCCTCATCTGTTGCTTACCAGTTTGCCAGTCTTGCTCATCAGGGTGGGAATGCTTTTTTTTATCTTCTTATTTTTGTTAGCATACCTGTAGAAGATCTTCTTACTCTTTGCATGCCTTGCCAGGCTCAGCTCCACCTGTGCCTTGGTCTTCCTGACCTCATCCCTACAGCAGCATGCAGTGTCCCTATACTCTTTCCAGGATGCCTGTTCCTGGTTCCACTGCCTGTACATTTCCTTCTTACTCTTTAGTTTGGCCAGCAAGTCTTGACTCAGTCATGCTGGTCACTTGCCTTCCTTGCCTGATTTCTTATCCCTGGGGATCAAGAGCTTTTGTCCTCTATGGAAAACATGCTTGAAGATCTGCCAGCTCTTGTTCAGCTCCCTACCCCCTGGGAGGGCAGTTCTCCAGGTGGTCCTATTGTTTAACTCCTGGAAGAGCTGAAAGTCTGCTTTTTAAAAATTCATCATCCTGACTTTACTCTTTGTCAGACCCCTGTCTCTCAGGACTGTGAACTCCACCAGCTGGTGATCATTGCAGCCCAGGCTGCCTCCTGTCTTAACGACGCCAATTAGCTCATTTGAAGTGACCACCAGGTCCAGTGTTGCATTGCCTCTGGTAGGGTTGTCTATAACCTGGCTTAAGAAGTTATTATCAGTGCACTTCAGCGGTCTCCTGGATTGCCTACAGCTTGCCATACTACTTTTCTAGCAGATGTCAGGGTGGTTGAAGTCCCCAGCAGAATGAGATCAAAATGATAAAATAAAAACCCTATATTGGAATTTCTTATTGTTGGTTTGTATTCAAGTAAAAATAAAACAACTGGCTTGCTGTTATGGTTCAAGGGGGCACAGGCTAATTTTACAGTATCAATGCAAGGATCTAGAGAGAGATTGTTTTTTAGGACCCCGAGGGATCCAGGGGGCAGAACACAGAGACGTCAGTATTGCCTCTCGTTTCCTGCCTTACAAAGCCTATGAAAGCCATGAGGGCAGAAAAATGCATACTTTTTTCTCTCTTCCTCCTTCAGTTATCTGGTGGACATTCTTGGAGAGAGACTCATGCTATTTGTCTTCAGCTTGCCATGTGCTCTGTAGGATCTGGCTCCATTAGTTGGTGGGAAGAGCCCCGTCCCCTTTTCCTGAGTTGGGTCTGTCACAAGAGACTTTCAGATACTTATATCAGTGACCATTGAATTTGGGTTTTGTATATATTTGTACATTTTTCATTCTTATCCCATGCATTATTATCCTTTCCTGTTCTAATAAACCTGTTGTAGTATTAACTTCCAACCTTTAAGTCTGTCTGCCTTATACTCCCTTTATCTTCCCCTTGGAGGGTGGAGAGGAGAAATAGACCACTAAACCAAGATACTTGCTTAAATTTTTATCCAAGGAAATATGAAATTTAAGCTGTTTTTACTGCATTTAAATATCTTGGCATATATGTACCCAAATGCATTTAACTAGCTTTGGCCTACAGCCATGGTTCATTCTTGGTGATTACTGGGGGAAAGACAACACAGCACAAATGACAGAAACTTACAGCATTTCTAGAGCAGAGTCAGGAACAAGTTAACACCAACCAGAACTGTAAAGAGACATATAAAACTCTGTTTACAGGTTAAAACAAAAAGCATAGGAGAAAAATAGGCATGTCCTAACTGGAAGGTAACTTAACAATTGTTCTAAAATGGCAGAGTCTAAGATCTTCTCTTATTTAAATATATTTATTAGAAAATAGGAAAATGTACGTGTATAGTTGGAGAATGAATCATGAAACCATTGTAATTTACAGTTGCAGTGTATCTTTGGAGCAAATGAGTATTTTTCAAATCAATATATCTAGTGATTAGAAAGTTCCTGAGACAGTGGCTTGAAATAATTTGAGGAACAGGAAAAAGTAAATTTGGCAAGGCATTTTTTTTTAAAGACAATTCCATCTTCCATCCTCACAAAGATGAAGTTAAAGTACTTGACCTACTTTATTCCTGTTGGTCAGTATTTTCATAAGCCAATATTCACTCAGTAAATAGCAAGCTCTTAAAGTCCTTCTGTGGAGGACAGGCTTTCAGGCTTGGGAAGAACTTCAGATTTTTATGGACATAGGAGCAGGGATTTGGTCTGAAAGAGGTGATTGAGTGGTAGAGAGCTTTGTTGGGACCAGAAATCTAAAATGTCATCCAGGCACTCCCCTGTTGAAAGGAAGCAGCACCTGCACCAGGAATTTAGAGAAGTAGTTTTCATAGATGTCTAGGATGATTGTGAAAATACTGACTTGCCTTGAAGAAAGAGCTTCCTCACAATAAGTGCATGTAATTTTTTTTTATTTTTTTTTTAATTTACAGGAGGAAGTGCATACCAAGAAACATGCATATCTTCAAAGGAAGTGGCAGGACAGTTCCTTTTCTCCAAGTGGGATTTTGCATACTGCTGACTACAGCAGGAGTGTCATACACTACCAAGGCATCTTGTCTGCAGTTCTTTGTTGCCTCTTATCCTTTATTCTGTTCATATGATTGCAGAATGTAGAGGCTAACGCTGATTACAGGGTAATACTACAAAAAGTCATACTGAGGATGTTAAACTTTCAATCAAAGATTAAATTTAGGGTCTCTTAGACTTGACAGATGACGTTTCTGGTTCCTGAAGATATTTTAGATTAGAAAGTCTGTATTTAAGCCAACTGGCCTCCCCTGAAGCAATGTAGATGTTGTAAATAACAACATTACTCTGACTACAGATGAAAATACAGGAACTGATTTAATCTTGGACTTTGTATGTCTTTGCAATTGCTGATTACTGGATTTCAAAATACCTGTTTTTTGCCTTTCTATTAATGTTTAGTTATGAGATGCTTAGATGCTATTGTTTAGATTACCTGATTACCGTTTATAACCATTATCTGCTTTAGTTTTTCCGAAGTGTAAATCAGAAAGATGGGGTATTTTAGATTGTTAACAGGGTAGAGATTCTATTTGACACTAAAGGCAAATTTGTTAAAATGAAAGATAATTTTAAAATTTGACTTTCTGTCTCTAATTTTTGCTATCCTGATAGATATGCTAATGAGTGTGTAGATTTTCACATGCATAGAATGAAGTACAATGAACTGTCCTATACCCCTTGCTTTCATGTTTACATACCAGTAGGAGGCTTGTGGAGACAGAATTTAAAGCTAGATCTTGGTTTTGTTTTCTATCTTACTGGGGTAACTCTTGCAGGATTTTTTTATCTTGAGTCTGCTTTAATTTCTGGTAGTTTGCTTATGTTCAAGTTTACCTCTGCATTTTTGCTGAGGAAAGTCTTTCTGAGAGCACTGGGGTACTCAAATGCAGAGCCCAGCCAACTGCCATGTGTGGGGTATTTTTTGACAGAGTAGCCTTACAGTGGTGGTCAACCCGAAGAGGCAGATATTCAATTACAAGATGAACTGATGACCAAATCTAATAGTGAAAGGAATGAGAAAAAGTTAGAACAGCAGAGCATTAGTTAGGCTAGGCACTGAATAGACAAATGAAGTGGAAATGCGTGCAATCTGGGATAATTAGGGTTGGAAGGGACCTTGGCTTCTCATGAGGTCCAGGCTCTTTTCAAAACAGGGCTAATAATAAATGCGAGATGTTCTTTTGAGTTTTATTTCAGAGATACCCTTTCTTAGACAGCCTTTCTTATGAAGTACCCATCTACATGTATGATTGACAGTAGAAATAGCTTCTGACTTCTGGAGGCTTACAGAAACCTTGAATTCTAAGACAGCCTCTTAACCTTGCTTTTTCCCATAGCCTCTTGGATTGTTAGAAGAAAATAACTGAAAAAAAATATACATCTTGCTTTTCACCCACCTTTTGTTTTTAGGGCCTGAGGATATTGCAGGTTCCCCTCAGCCTCTGAAATTTTACCCTATAACTACTCTGCCTTTTAATTTAAACACCCAAGAAAAGACAGAAACACTAAAGCATTGTTCATTTATTTTGACAGTTCTGCTTTACAGTGTCTATTATTTCATTTTTTTCTGACCTTTCAAGAATCATAATTTTGAATTCAAGAAAGTATGAGTCAAACTTCTGCCTGTAATGCTTGATTTCATGTGGATTGACTTGACATCCTCGGGTTGCTATCAACACTTTAATTTCTCCCTATGCATAATAGGAATGATACTCTGAGTCAGTGGGGAGTGGAGCATCCTTATTGTTTAATGCTTTGAAGATGAGGTTATATAGCTATAATTACTGATAATACCTCACCAAAGCGCTTTCCCTTTAACGGGCAATGTATCCTTTTGTAGTTTCTTTTATTTGCATTGTACATTTTAACTATATTTCAGAAAGAGTTGTTAAAGTGTTGTCTAGCCCTAAGAACTCTTGTTCTGTTTAAAATACTCTTCTTCCTAATTGCCCTAGACCTGCAGGGTCTGAGTTGCCAATATTATTTCCTAATATGATTTAGGTGAATGTCTTCCTAATCCATCTACTTTTTTGAAAGGCTGACAAATTTGATAATGGTTTCAGGTGTATTACCCTAGTTCTCAACTTTTCATATGAGGTTTTTTCTCACTTTTTTTCTGTTATCAGCAGAGAGTGTTGAAAATCGTGTAATTCAGAGTGTAAGAACAAAAGGAAAAACCTAGCTTTTTGCATTCCAGAAAATGTGAGCTGTTTTAATTCATGTTGCATTTTGCAAAATTGGGAAACATTTATGCCTGTATGCTGTGCAGTTTGACCAGTATTTTCTAACTTGGATATTTAAAATTACTTATTAAATCTAAATGACTTCATTTTCAGAGTTACAGAGTATCTGCAGCTTTCATTGAAAAAAAGCATATGCTTTTGAAATTTTTAAGTATTCTTTATGACTTTTTCTCTCATTGTGACATATCATGTACAAGAAGAGTATTTTTGGTAGAGGAGTCTATTCTGCACAGAAATTAGTATTCATATTCTCCCATTCGAAACATGACTCAGTTCCAAAATACAGTTACTACTGTGCAAGCATATAAATTAAACATTAAATCCTTTTTTAGTTCTAATATGTTTACAGTGTCACTCTTCTGATATTGATTTTGCAGTTACTTTTAAACCCAAGATTTTAGCCCTGATTCAGATTCAGACTCACTTGGAAACCTGTCTTGCTGATTCTTAGCCAGTTAAGAGTTCTAAGTGGATGCAATTTAATAACCCTTGTGCTATTTCGATTTGCCTCCTACACCATTTGGTCTGTGTTTCTCCTGTTTTTGTTTTTTTTTTCTTTCTTAAAAGATAGTATTTATTAAATAATCCAAACTTTCAAGCATGCTATCTAAAAATACAGCTTGCTCTGAGATTTCTTTTTGCAATGTGTCTTTTGAGAAAGAAGGCTTTTTATATGCACAAGAAAAAGAACATGAACACGAACCTGTGGACAGGTTGGAATGGCAGGAATGTAGTCCACAGTAAAGATGTCTGTTTCTTCACACTGAAATATTATTTAAGCACATTTCAAAAGCAAAATTATTTCATAGTTCTGAGGTCTTCTGGATGGCTCTCTGTGTTTCTGTGTCAGTCTTCACAACACATTAAATTATTGGAGAGAGTCAGGAGATGTTTTAGAAATCCAAATTTGCTCAGTCTTTGCAGAGGTGGAAGTTGAGTGCTGCAATGAAGCTTGTCATCTGTTAACTGGACTTATTTATACTTGATTTAATGATGATAACCTAGAGTGATGCTGCTTGAGTTTACCTCTGTTTGTCCTGATGTTTGGAAGATACTGGGTGAAATGTTTGTTTAAGTTGTGTGAAGGTGCAAATTCTTGACAATGTTTTAAATTTTGAAGGATTGTTTGCCTTCATTACATGAATACTCATCCTTTAGTCTTTCTGTATGTTTTAAATATTTTGCTTTAGCTGGAGTTCAGATTATTTCTGATTTATGCCAGGTTTTTGCTGCACTCATATCTGTGTTATGTAAACCAGAAAGGTTGAAAAGGAAGGTTGTGAGATGATTTTTTTGTGCTTCATGCTGTGGGTGTTGCCTGTGAGTAGCTGTTGGGAAAGCAGCAGGTGAATTGCATCTACTGTCCTAGTAAGTGACCCTGCACCGACACTAGCAAGCCGCTGTGTGAAGAGAGAAGGAAGAGCTGAAGCTGTCTGTCCCAGTTTTGACTGTATTTGACTTGCTGTCCTCACAGCAATTCCTTGACAACTGCAGTCTAAATTGTACCTTTCCTTGGAAAGGTGATGGTGGCGTCTGGCTACCCTGTGTTGAGGGCTGTGGGTGGTGTGCACAGCCTCACAAGCTGACCATATCTGCTTGGTCTGTGCCTGTATGAGGGGTTAATTCCTTTGGTGGAGGAAGTGAGCTGTGATAGATCCAGGTAGCCTCTGAGACCCTGACTCCTGCTGTCTCAAGGATTTCAGCAACCTGTTGGCCTGGTCACCGTAGAGGATGCCTTCTGGGTACCCCCTTACCTCACCTTCAAGTCCATGTTTCAACACTGTGACACAAACTCTTGCTTTGTGCTTGCATATCTTGCTCCTTTCCCCTCAGAGGAGAAGCTGTCTGTTTTACAGTAAGATGCCCCCACACCTGTCGTTGCATATGTTGATGTTCCTGAGCTAAGTTCTCAAGAGTGGCTTAATATTTTCTTCCCTTTTAGCAGCATGCTGAGGCTGTATGTGTTTCAGATTTCAAAAGGAAAATGCATTTCCTTTCCCCCTGCTGTCCCTGCGATGACAGATAGTCAATGTATTTGTACGTTCTCCATTTTACCTAGAAGAATTGGTCAGTCTAGGGGCATTTTGATGTAGTCGTGTCTACTTTCCCCTTCTCCCTCTCCTCCAGCAGCCTGGTTTCCCTCATCAAAAACCAACTTTTAAGTTTGCCAGGCTGGTGCTCCTGTCTCCTCAATCAACTTGTGCAAGATAAAGGCTTGGCTTCCACTTCAGCAAAGTTAATTTATCACAAAACACAGATCTATAGATTCCAAAAACTACACACATGAGAATGTGCCATTCATGTAAGTTTCACTGGGAAATTATTTTGCCTTTTGAATTTTATTTTGCTTTTTGTATAAGTCATGGGTTTTTAGCATGTTCGTAATATTAAAAATAATTAACCATGCATGCTTTTACATACATCCTATAAATTTCTGAATTCTGTTTTATGTGCTGCCTCTAGCAGCTACTGTGTTTTTATCCAAAACCAAAAAAAACCCTAACCCACATAGCTAGTGGAATTTTTAAAATGCTGTTTGTACTACACATTTCCTATAATTTTCGGCTGTACTGAGGGTGATAATTTCAGCTCGGTTTAGAAAAATTTCCTAGTAAATCTTTCAAAAAAGAGGCTTTAAAGTTGATTTGTCCTCATAGATTCAACAACCAGTCCTTCTTTAAGGATAGTAGTGGGGTTTTCTGGGGTTTATTTTGTTTCATTATGAAAAGTGAGTTAGGATATTGCTCTTTTTTCTCTTTATTCTTCTGGTGATTTTTATACTTCTGCTTTTCAGGACAATGAGTTTTATTTGATATATGTGACCTTTGTAAAGAATCTAAGAGAGTCTTTTCCCCCAGTTATATTAGTGTTTTGTTTCTCTCAAGTGTCTAGTAAACATTTAACTTGAAGTATACTGGCACAGTGTGCCTCTGTAAAATGGGCCTTTAAGGGGAATCTGTGTTCCAGAAAGCTTTATAGCCTCACCTTAAGTTAGATTTGACATCCCAGTTGCCATAAGTAAAAATGGACCATAACCTAGTTAACATTATCTGAATTTTGAGCAGTGTTAGTTACTTTGATGCCTTTTTCTTTTGTATTGATATCTTTGATAATAACCTGTTGTACACTGCAAATAGATGCATTTCAAGATGTGTCTCCTCATTCTGGTCTCCTGATATGCATCACAGGGTGTTTTTGTTCAGTTAGAGTGAGACTGGGTATGCACTGGTCATACATATTTTCTTTCCTTTTGAAAAGATACATAGGATCTTAAGCAGGGAAGAAATGAAGATGTACATCAAGTTCTCTGGAGAATCAGGAGGGTGCTCACAGCCACAAGGTGTTCTGCAGAACATTCATTGCTCATGATGCCAGAGGAGAGATCATATCTCTCCTCTGTGATATTAGCTTCCCTACAGGGGTTGGGTCATTTATGTTGCCACTGGGACCCACATTTTAGGATCTGACTAAAACAGGGGACTGGTTAAAATACAGGCCTTAGGATGTCCATGTTTGACTGTGACCCTAGGTTTATCATGATGTGTGGATGGAGCTCTTGTAGCAGTAGGCAATCTTCAAGGTTGGGAAGGAAAGGGAAGTAAGCAAAGGAATTATTGATATTTTAACCTGATTTAGAAACAGATGTTTTTCTTGTTCTGTGAATGTCTGTTAGTAAAGACTTTATTGACCATTTATTAATGCTCCATCTTTCACCACCTTCCCCTATCCCAATTATTATAAAGGGATCAACACTTAAAAGATATTTAGCAACAGAGTTGCTGCAAGGTTTTAATCATCTCGATAATCAGATTGCTCCACTCCTAATCAAATCTCAGTTGCAATTTATAATTTCAGTGAAGTACATTACATAGCAATAGATCAAGTTACCCACCACCTTAAAAGTGGAGCATTTTGAAGAGAAGACTCATTTTGTGAATTCTGAAGAAATTGGTTTGCTGGAATGCAGTACTCTACAGAAAATAAAAGTATATCCCTGTTGTTTTTCTGTGGTGAAGCACTGATTCTGCTCTCCAGAGACTGTCAGGCCCTCCTGTTAGTAGTGCAGGATATGGAAGAGTACCCTTCTCTCCTGTTTGACAGGCCATCATTTGAGGCTGGGAGATTTGCCAACTAGTGACCTAGTGTATTCAGTTTCTAATTTGGAGGAAATGTTATTGAGGAGGTGGTGGCCTGACAACTCTGGCATTTCCTGGAGTTCTCAGATTACTGTGACACCGTCTGATTGGTTTTCCAGTCTGAGGTTTATTTGCTTGCTTGACTGAGA
Source organism: Aegotheles bennettii (assembly GCA_013398125.1). NCBI lineage: Eukaryota > Metazoa > Chordata > Aves > Caprimulgiformes > Aegothelidae > Aegotheles > Aegotheles bennettii. The sequence continues at coordinate 13,219 of VZRW01004250.1, read as the reverse complement.
CGTGTACTGCTTGCATATGTGATCTGCAGACTGATTTGAATTTTTATTTTTTTTTTTTAATTTTTGCTGATCAATTATTAGTGTTGATGTTTAAAGTTTGGGAACATGGGAGTGTTTTAAGTGTAGATATGACAGCTCAGTATCTTCTAATGAAAGCTTCAGAGGAAAACATTTAGCACTGCTTGCCTTCTAGCAGTTCAACTACAAGAAGTTTATCAGGCCTTTCTTTTCCTGTTTCCATGAATATTATTTTGGTTTTACTAGTACGTATACTGAGCTAGATGCTTTAGAAACATAAGATTCCTCCATCAGCTCTTGGTTATAATGTTGTTGAGGTTAATGAGGCAGGACACATGCTGGAGACATAGTCAGGAGAGAATGAATTTTTCTAAGTTTAGGTTTAAATGAAGCCTATTTTATTCCCGAGGATCACCTGGAAATGGAAAAAGACAATGTAGGTGGCCATTTGTTAAGTAAACTTAATGCACGGATGTGTCATAGGATTCCTCTGGGCTCTTCTGAAGGTCTACCTAAACCTTCAAATGATTAGAATCACCTTGCTTTCAAAACCTTCACACTTGACGCTGAGTGCCTCATGAGTTGGCCCTGCAGTTGTGTACTGTAACACAGCTGTGTACTGCATTATGTACTGCAATGTCTGCGTATCTGAGCACAGTGTTTGTGTCCACCTAGGAGGGAAATCTCTTGCCCAGAGAGAGTATGTGGCAATAGTCAGATGAGGATTTTCTGTGTTGCTAGATAACGCTAAAGGTGATGATAACAGACAGCTCATGACAGCTGTTTGAAAGACATATTCAGCCGTCACCATTCTACAATAGGAGTATAAATGGACTTAGGATCAAAACACAGAAAATTTGATATTTTTTTTGTGGCAGATCTGTATTTGTGGAAGTGATGAGCAACTGACAGTTCATGAGCTTGCTAACCATTTTCATTTTTAAACACGGCCCAATATATTTTGTTGACATTTTAATGGTAATTTCGGCACTCCATATTCCAAAATGTTGTGTTTAGTTTTGTTTTGTTTTGCTTTTTTTTAAAAAAGAGAAAACCCCAAAAAACGACCAACAGTCCCCACGGTGTTACCTGACAGTGTTTGAAAATAATCCTACATTATTAATATATTTTCTCTCTTAAGAGGAAAAAAAATCTTGAACTGTACAAAATCTGTAGCAGTCATTGCACCATTCTATCTAGAATAAGTAACGTTGTCATTAATTTATCAATTGCATACTCATTTAAGCACAGTTTGGGCTTGTTTCAGTCTTCTTTTTATTTCAGTTGTCATAGCTACAAAACAAGGAAAAAGCTTGCTGTCAAAATATGGAAGCAAAGTTTATCTTCAAGAGAAATATTTGGAGTCGGTGACAATTCACAGTGACTGCCAGAGGCCAGACTCTATTCCTGGAATTTAAATATGTTACAGGGAAGACCTGCTTAGGTGCATTAACTGGCTTAATGCATTACTGACTGTAGTACAAAAGGTGTTTAACAGAACAGCAAAACATTTTTTTACTTAATGTAAGTAGCTTTTCTGTGTTTTTTCCTATAATAACAATCTACTGTATTGTAAACTCAAATTTCTTTTATATTTTACATTTTGATGCATCAGAAGTTTTCTTGTTCTGCTTTGAGAGTGTTTTAATTAGACTATTTAGTGAGTTTCATGTAGTTCAGAACAAAGGTAATGGAGTTTTAATTCTTGCCTTTATTGACATTGGCTTTCAGGTAAACCCTGTAGCAAAAGTTTACATAAATTGGCACAAGTAAATTATACATCTAAGTCCTTTGGCTGGTCCTACTGATTAAGGTCAAACATCAGGCTTGGAATTTTTATAATTTATCTGAACAAGAGCCATAAGGTTTATCTTTAACCTGAGTGAAAAAATGTTATCTCTGACAACAAAGCAAACAAAAGTACTAAAGAATTTACTAAACAAAGGAATTGGAGTGTGCCTCGATCTGTTTATATAACTGAATGAAAAAAAAGGAATCTCTTTTTTCTTAGATTCCAAAGTATTTACAGTTGTTTAACAATATTGATGATAAGGTTGTTCTTATTAATTCTCAAGTCCAAAAGCATTTACCATTCTTTTAATTTTCCTAATGAGAAGCCATAATGTGTCAGTTTCTGGTGGAAAGGCTGTGAAAGAGATTTCCATTAAGCAGAAGGCTAAAGTTTGGCTTGCCAGCTATTGAAGTTACTTTATCTTGGAAAATGTTACAAGTAATGCTGCCCTTGTAAATGGCAAGCCCTGTCTTCTGTTCTTGTACAAATCTTACTTGGTTACAAAAAAAAGGCCAGAGGTAATGAATGTGTCCTAGTCTGACCAGGCTGCCTGGTATGCTGACTCAATATTGCTTTGTTTGTTCAGCTAGCTACTGTGTCTAATGTTCAAAAGAAGTACCAGCTTTACAAGATGTATGTGGTTGCCAGCCTGTCTTGAGGAGAATAAAGTCCTTGCAGAAAGAGCACCTGCAGCTCAAAAACAGGAGTTCCTCAGTTCAGTCCCTGTTGCCTGGAGTGCATTTCTGCCTCATGCGTCAACAGTGTGTCGTGTCAGTTTTACCTGTCTGTTTGTCGCATTATTCATAAAATGTGCACACTCATTCCTGTGAATAATGCACATCGTCACTTGCTGCAGTAACAACATACAGCCTTAAGCATATTAGCCACATGCTTTAAGAACTCAAGACTCTGAAGCCTTGGAAAAAGGACTGAGTTTTCTCTTGTGACTCATATTTTTTGTTGGAAAAAAACCCACTCAAAATACAGTTGTATGAGACATCTAATTTATTGATTTCTACAGATTCTTAAGGGAATTATTAAATTTCTTCCCTAAGCTATACATCACAGTAGAAAAATGTTGTATAAGTGTTAGCAGGAGTAGACTCTTTTATGCCACTTCTTTTCTAAACAAAAAACTACCTTAATCAGCATCACTTCCCAGGTGGAGTAAGACCTTACAAATAATTCAAATATATGTATTTTGAAAATATTCTTATGCAGAAATAGACTTATGGATGCATTGTTTGTAAGAGTCAGAACTCTTGTGTCAATTTGATGTCCAGTATAACCATAAAAGACATTGTGGTGTAGAAAAAGAAAGGATTTTTGTATTTGTGTCTGGAAGTGTCCATTGCATTTTACAATGCTCTGTAAAACTCTTCAGTCCCTGTAATTGCTTCTTTTATTCTTTAGCTGCCAGCAAGTGACCTGCTGAAGGTATGGGTTGTTTTCATGCTCCAAAATGGAGTGCCTTTGTGGGATAATGTCCTGGATCACATTGTATTCTGTTCCTATACAAGTACATAAAAAGTCATAAGCTTAATTCCTTTATGGTTGGTTTTGTTTTGTTGTTTTTTTGTTCTTGCTGCTTCTGCTACCAAGATAGTTGTCTCAGGCTGTTCTGACTTTGATCTAGTGTTTTCAAAATCTCTTCCTGCAAGTCTTCCTCTGATTCTTCTAGCTACTGGGATATAAGTTTACCAACATGACTGGGTCTAAATCGACTATGAAACAGCATAATATGATTAAATTAGAACTAGTGGATGCTGTCTCTCCTGCAGTGGAATAGCTTTCTAGAAAGAAGAAGATGGCTGAAGAAGACATTTTTCTTATTTATGAGAACTCTGTATACAAACCAGATATTCAATACCTGAACCTAAAGTTTAATTTTCAGGATTTCAGGATGGTGGATGAAAAACAGCCCCAAAATTGATTGAAAATATGTTGCTAAGGCTGCTGGCATTTTGTCTGAAGTAAGAGGCTCTCTTTAATGGATTCATCTAAAGTAAATAACTCTTTTTACTGGATTTTGGATCAAACACATTGGCCTAGGAGAGCTATATATAGTTTAAGTAATCCTATTCTCTGAAACCAGTTTGTTTGGATTTTTAGGGGGTTTTTTTGGTGGCAAAAGGTTTGCTCTCTGAAAGGATGTGCCTTTTCACATTATTAACATTATTAGAAAAACATAGCAGAGAGGAAGCAGTCTAGGAGGTGCCTGGAGTGTGCAGAAGATGACTTACTAACACAGCTGGTAAGTGAGCTTACCAGAGGAGGTGCCCCGCTAGACCTGTTATTTTTTAATACAGAAAGATTAGTGGTCAATGTGATGGTTGGTGAATGTCTTGGGCATAGTGAAATGATAGTTCTCAATGCAGGATGAAGTTATGAGGGGCATCAGCAGAACTACCAGTCTGGATTTCCAGCTGGCAGGCTTTGCTTAATTTAGGAATTTGATTGATAGAGTCCCTTGGGAGTCAGTCCTGAAGGGCAAAGAGGTCCAGGAATGATGGATGTGTTTTAAGAGGGAATTCTTAGATATTCAGGAAGAGATAGTCCCCATGTGTAGAAAGACAAGTTGGGAAAAAGACCAGCCTGGTTAAACAGAGAACTTAGGCTGGACCTTAGGGAAAAAAGAGAGTGTATCACTTCTGGAAAGAGAGTCAGGATGCTTGGGAGAACTATGAAAATGTAGCAAGGCTGTGTAGGAAGAAAATTAGAAAGGCCAAAGCCTTGCTTGAACTTGATTTGGCCACTGCAGTCAAAGACAACAAGAAAAGTTTCTATAAATACATTGGCAGTAAAAGGAGGGTCAAAGAGAGCCTCCATCATTTGTTAAACGCAGTGGGTAACTTAGTGTCAGAGGATGAGCGAAAGACAGAGGTACTAAATACCTTTTTTGCCTCAGTCTTGGATACCAAGGCCAGTTGTCCTCAGGATACCCAGCTCCCAGAGCTGGATATTAGGGATGGGGAGCAGTGAAGCCCCGACAATTCAAGAGGAATGGGTTAGTGACCTGCTTTACCAATTGGTCACCCCCAAGCCTATGGGCCCCAATGCAATTCACTCCAGAGTAATGAGAGAGCTGGCAAAAGAGCTTGTCAAGTCACTTTCAATCATTTACCAACAGTCCTGGTTAACTGGAGAACTTCCAGCTGACTGGGAATTGGCAAATGTAATGCCCATCTACTAGAAGAGTCTAAAAGCTGATCTGCGGAACTACAGACCTGTCAGCCTCACCTCAGTTCTGGGGAAGGTGGTGGAGCAGGTAATCCTGAGTGCCATCACAAGGTACATGCAGGGTAACCAGGGGATCAGGCCCAGCTAACATGGGTTTAGGAAAGGAAGGTCCTGTTTGACCAACCTGATTGCCTTCTATGACAAAGGGACACACTTAGTGGATGAGGGAAAACCTGTAGAAGTTATCTACCTAGATTTTAGTAAGGCATTTGATACTGTGCCTCATAGCATTCTTCTGAAACAAATGTCTGCTCGTGGCTTGGACAGGCACACTCTTTGATGGGTCAAAAACTCGTTGGATGACCGGGCCCAGAGCGTTGTGATGAATGGCGCTAAATCCGGTTGGTGGTTGGTCATTAGTGGTGTCCCTCAGGGCTCAGTCTTAGGGCCAACACTGTTTAATATCTTTATTGATGATCTGGATGAGGGGATTGAGTGCACCCTCAGTAAATTTGCAGATGACACTGCCTTAGGTGGGAGTGTTGATGTGCTAGATGGTAGCAAGGCTCTACGAAGAGACCTTGACAGGATCAGTCAATGGGCTGAGGACAACCATATGAGATTTAATAAGGAAAAATGCCGGGTTCTGCATTTAGGCTGCAACAACCCCATGCATTCCTACAGCCTCAGGGAAGAGTGGCTTGAGAGCTGCTTGGCAAAAAAGGACTTAGGAGTGTTGGTCAGTAGCCATCTAGATATGAGCCAGCAATGTGCCCAGGTGGCCAAGAAGGCCAATGGCATCTTGGCCTGCATCAAGAATACTGTGGCCAGCAGGAATAGGGCAGTGATTGTTCCGCTGTACTCAGCACTGGTGAGGCCTCACCTCGAGTACCGTGTTCAGTTTTGGACCCCTCATTCAAAGAGGTCATTGAAGTGCTGGAGCGTGTCCAGGGAAGGGCAATGAGGCTCATTAAGTGTTTGGAAAATATGTCTTATGTGGAACAGCTGAGGGAGCTGGATTTATTTAGCCTGGAGTAGAGGAGGCTTAGGGGAGGCTTCATCACTCTCTACCACTACCTAAAAGGGGGTTGTAGTCAGCTGGGAGTTGGTCTCTTCTGCCAAGCCCACAGTGAGAGGATGAGGGAAAATGATCTTATATTACAACAGGGGAGATTCAGATTGGATATTAGAAAAAAAACCTTCACCGTTAGGGTGATTAGACATTGGAACAAGTTGCCTAGGGAGGTGGTAGAGTCACTGTTCCTGGAGGTATTCAAGAAGTGCCTGGATGGGGCACTGACTGATATGATTTAGTGTTTTAGGAGTTATTATGGTAGTGCTGGGTAGATGGTTGGACTGGATGATCTTGAAGGTCTCTTCCAGCCACAGCGATTCTGTGATTCTTAGCTTCAAGCAATCTAGAGTGGAAAAGAATACAACTTCTCTTTCCTAATCTCACTTCTTTTTTTCCTTTCTTTCCAAAACCATCAAAAACATCATAATCTGGGACCAAGAAAAATTATTTTTTGAAAGAAAAGCATGAGACTCAGACAAAAATTTCAGTCACACTATTGTTTCAAAAAAACCCTCCTATTATTAAGACTTTTTTTAATTGTGGTAACAGAATAGGAAATGAAGGTAAGAGCAGCTTTTAAAAGTTAAATTACTATAAACAGCTTATTACAACTTCCAGTGCATTCTCCATCATGAGGCATTTGTCTTGCATTGTCTGTTCACAACGTAATGCTAATAAAAGTAATTGTTTGCGGATTGAATTCTTCCAATAATTTTTTGCACTGCTAGTCTCATTCATGCTTACATAATTATGTCATAAATGCGTTCAGAACCTCTAGGAAGAAAAAAACAACAGCAAAAGAGAAAGAACACACATAAAATTAGTATTTATGCATACCATAAAAATAGCTGCTAAATGTATCTGTATATTAACAACTTCGACCTATACCAGCCAACACAAGCAATCCAAAACGAAGTAACTGCATCTCTGGCAGAATTGTTGTTTGTATTAAAGAAAGGTTGCCTTTTGAATTCAATCTATTCTTTTTTTTTTAAAAAAACAGCTTTTTTCCAGAAGTAAAATGTAGAATTTGTAATAGAAAATCCCTTTATCCTCCTCTCATGGATGCTTATTACGTGAGCTCACCTTGAATATTTTGAAACCACCTCTTCATTCTACCTCTTCTCAGTAACTAAAGTGAGCAAACACAATATGTGCAACTAATATGGAAGCTGCTACCTCATATCTGTTGTCAGCAGCCTAAGACTCCCAGGTATTGCACAGGTTCAACAATGGTGCAAATCTGTACAGTATAAACAGGAGACTCGCCGGGTATTGTGGCATTCCTGCCACAATAATAGACTACACTTGATGCAGAGCCTACAATGAGCTATAGGTTTCTCTCCTTTGAGGGGCAATTGTCATCTGTAAATCATCACAAAGAACCAATGGAACATTCTAATTCCTCTTTCTAATTTAACATAGATTTCTGCACTGCTCAGAACTGGGGGAACGAAGCAACGACATACAAGATCTTCAGGATACATGGATTTATTCTGCTTATCTTGCAACGAAAACAAGAAAAAATAAAGCTCACTGCTCTCCGATATTCATTTGCACCTGTGAAGGAGCAGGAAATATTTTTGGGCTTGCATTCAAGATACAAATATTTAACTTTTCAATTGCACAGTCCTCTGGAAAGATAAAACACATTTTTCTGTAGCACGAGAAAAATTATTTATTTATACCTGTTGAAATTCTACAGTGGAACCACTTGGCTGACATAGTTAATTTCACTGTGTAGAGGATGACCAGAGGGCTACCTGATTGTTGATTGACAGAGCAGCCCTCCTGGTCATCATACTCAGGTGCTAATTGTTTGGTAATAATAAAGCTAATAGCCTAACAAGGGGGTGGACCATAAAAGGCAGGGCTTGAGGCACCAGAGTAACTTCAGTGCCTGAGTACTGGGGGAAGGAGCAGGATGTGCTCTGCGAGTTGGAGTTTGAGAAACTACTCAACCTACTATATCAGCAAGAACATCGAGTGCTGAGAAAGGAGGCCGGCTCTGCGCTCTCTGCGCACCCAGCGCTCCGGGGCAGCTTGATGCCATCTTGGGAATATATCATCTAGCTTCGCCTGGATCCCGGACACATCGCCTTGCCTGGATCCCCAACACACTGTACTTAGGTTTTTTTTGTCAATGTATATTATAAAACAAACTGTTGTCTGAATCTTTCTATATGGTGATGAATATGCTTGATTATAGTTTGTAATCAGCAAGGATTTAAATATGGCTCTATTCTAAATCTTAACAGAAAAGTGTTTGTGATTTTCCCCACAGCTTAGTTTTTAGGGTGATCAAAGACATGACTATGAAACAACAAAGCACAGTGATCAGTATAAACATCACACAAGCCAGCATGTCATCATTCACGCTGGTAGAGGAACGCAGCTGGAAGACTTCCACTGCCCACAGACATCAGGGCTGCCTGAGGTGTTTCTGTATGGCACTGCGTGAGGTTGTGCTTTGCAAGCATGTAATCACAGCCTTGTCCCCTCACACTGGTGAAGAACATAAATACTCTTGTTCTGAGCTCAAGCTACCCCTGAAAGACAAGCCAACAAGGATTTTGTACTTTAATGCCCACCAAACATTTATTGACTACCTGGTAATAAGTAAAAGCAGGATTAGACAGTAAAGGCAGTGGGATTGTAGTTGTAGGATATTGCAGTATTCTCAATAGCACAGGAAATATAAATCCTATGCTTCAATCTAAATTCAGGTTTAACTTACAGAGCTGGTAGATGTTTGTGTGTGCATTCAGTTGCGCAAGCATGCATGTATGGTGAGATGCACACGTGTTTTGGGGAGTGTGCGTTTCTGAATGAACACAGGTGTGCATGTAGGGTAGGTTTGTGTGTAGGATGGTATGTGAGTGGGAGCATAGATGAGCAGGTACTTGCAGATAAATGTGTGCAAGCATGTGTGGGTATAGAGATACATGGTTATACAGGTGTACATGTCTAACTGTGCAGGTGTATGTGTGTGGAAGGATGTATAGGTGTGTGTGTGTTGGTGTGAAAGCATATGTGAGCTTGTAAAAGTGTGTGATGGAGTTTGTTTACAGTTGTGCATGTGTGCATAGGAGTATGTGTAGGCACATGTGTGTGGAGTGTGAAGGGGGTGTGTTTGTGTGTAGAGGTCTGTGTTTCTTTGTCTGACTGTGGGTGTGTAATGCAGTACATAGGAAATATATGTGTGGGTGTATAGTTGGGAGTTGTCATAGGGATGTGTAAAGATGTGTATGCAGATGGGGAAGTACAGAGGTGTTTGTTTGTGCTGATAGATGTCCATAGGTAATACTGCACAGAGGGGAGTGTGCAAGCAAACACACACGACATAATCCAAGCGTATGTAACACAGTATTTAATAGAATACAGATTTCCAATACAGAAGTCCACTTTCCAATAAGCACTTTTGACAGAATACTTTCTTATACTCAACGCTAATTTAGAGTTTGCTATGATTTCTGTGATATTTGCCAAAATCTTAAGAATTAACTATGCATTTGGAGGAGAAATGCATACACATTCTGACTACTCACAGATTATCTATTGACATTGATTAATTTAATTTCACAAGGAAATTGTGAGCAGCCAATGGTGTTTCTAGTTCAGTGCCTTGCATTAGCCTTGCATTTATCCAGAAAGGGGATCCTTTTCCAGCATTTTCCAGCATTGGTGTCATTTTATAATTCAGCATTTTATAACATATTACTATATTCAAGGAAGAATTATCTTCTGAGAAGCTATTATTTTGTGCCTTCTAGTTCAGTTTCTTAGGCTGCCATCTGTCATATAAATGAGACCTTACTGTAAAACACATTAAACTAAGTCAAAGTTTTCATAAGTATTCTGTTTAATGTACTGTAAAAATATCTGGATTTTAATTCACTTGATGTTACAAGTAAACCTTATTTCTAGGCTTTAAACATGTATTTAAAGAAGTCACCCATTCAAAGACTTCTCAGGAAGAAGCTGCAATATTTCATAGCAAAACAGATTATCTGTGTGTTCAAGAAAAACAGACAGAGACAGAGAACATTGAAGGCAGCACTGCTCCCAGGGCCAATATTTTTCAAGGGGAAGAAAATCAGAGCATCTGAAACTGGAGATACATTTCTCAAAATATGGCTACAAGTCCCTCAGTGTGGAACAAGAGGTGAGCATAGCAACCATGCTGTAACTCTCAGCATCTAGTTCTACTTGCTTTGCTCTAGAAGCTATTGAAACATACATATATATCACAAAGCTGTACAAGGAATTACTGACCCGAGTGACAAGGCAGAATTTACCCTATCTTGCTTCATCCCCTAAATGTTTTCAGTTGTCAGGCAGTTTATGTTAAGTAACAAGGACAAGGACAAGATGTTTACCACAGAGCACCTGTAGTCACTTCAGCTAGGGCTATTTCATAGCATTACCTCATGGAGCTCCAGGGGCAAAAAGATCTATTCTGCCAGAAGTACAACGCTGTAAAACCTCCACACTATACAAGCTTCAACAGCTCTTTAAAAAAGACACAGGAACAGGACATTCTTTTATACATGTCCCATCTAGACCCAAAAGATACTGACTAGCCAGTCTTCTCTTCCCATGCTGCTGATTTTCTCACTACTGAACAGTGCCAATTATTGCCAAATAAATACTGCTCACATACTGTATTTTGCCCTATAAGGAAGATCATGGATCTGATATCCTGACTTTAAGCAAATGCTTATTCAAGATTATTTTTCCTAATTGACACCCAACATTCATAAGGGTTTGTTTGACAAACAAGGAAACTAAGCAATGAAGTAGCCATAATACAATTTTAGTGAATAAAAAAGACAGATAGATAAGAAGACAAGAACATTCCAGGTCTTCTTATTCAATGATAAAGAAGGAAAGGGCAGATAAACATCACTTCTCTGTTTCACAAATGTTCTGTTTCCCCAGACAAGCATTGTTTGTGAGGTGAGTCCCCAAGCCTGAGGAGAAAGAAGTGGTAACTTCAACAGGAATACAAAGAGCCATTCTTTCTTCTTGCCACTAAGGTCCTTCTTCCTCAACCCATGAATGAACAGGTATGATCAGTGTTAGCAGATGAATTATTTACAGTGAAGAGTAACAGATTTACCAATATGAAAAGAATATCACTAGATGATGCTACAGCTTCATTCACATGGAAGGTCAGTAGTAATTGCATACCCACAAAATACTTCCCATCAGAAAGAGTCAAGTTAGACATGTAAGACAAGTGTTTAAATGACAACATAAACTGTTATCTTTCTGAAAGCACTTACTCCGTCAAATTTTATATCCAGACATTTGTTGAGAATAATTCTTTTTATTCTCATCACTCTGATCCACACCATGCAGCTTCTGGAAATTCTAAAGACCCCCTTAATGTGCAGACCTGGAATAAGATGCACATCTTAATCCGCTTAACTTTGAGAGAAAATTGATAAGCAAGACACAAAAATGTACAACTGACCACAATTTATAATATCAAAGGACCATTTATCTCAGTGCCCTATCTCTAAGAATAGCCAAAATCAGATTCATATATGACACTTTCACTTAATAGCCTTCCAGCTTCAAACCATTTTCAGGTTCAGGACGTTTCCGAGGTGGATGCATGCTCAGCAACCTTCAATAGAGTTCTCTTCCATGACCTTGACCAAAGCTCCCCTTGAAACTTCATTTTGGCAACCAACATCTCCAACATCCTTTGGCAACTGGTTCCACACCTCTATTTCCAGATGCATGAAGACTCATCTGCTTGGTAGAAGCTGGTTCCTAACAGTTTTATTTGATGCTTCTTAGATATTCTGAGCCTGGAATGAACTTCACTACTTCTAATGTTTCTTTTAAAAATGAAATTATAGAACATAGAATAGTTTGGGTTGGAAGGCACCTCAAAGGTCACCTAGTTTCAATCCCCCTGCCATAGACAGGGCCACCTTCCACTAGACCAGGTTGTTCAAAGCCCCATCCAACCTGGCCTTGAACACTGCCAGGGAGTGTTCAACACAGCCACAACTTCTCTGGGCAACCTGTGCCAGTGTCTCACCACCCCACAGGAAAGAATTTCTTCCTAATATCCAATCTAAATCTACCCTCTTTCAGCTTGAAACCATTCCCCCTTGTTCTATCACTTCAGGCCTTTGTAAAAAGCCCTTCCCCAGCTTTCCTGTAGTTCCTTTAGGTGCTGGAAGGCTGCTATAAATTCTCCCCAGAACCTTCTCTTCTCCTGGCTGAACAGCCCCGACTGCCTCAGCCTGTCTTCAAAGGAGCGGTGCTCTAGCCCTCCCCCTGGACTCACTCCAACTGCTCCATGTCCTTCTTACATTGGGGACCCCAGAATTGGACATACTACTCCAGGCGGTGTCTCATGAAAGCAGAGTGGAGGGGGAGAATCATCCCCCTTGTCCTGCTGGTCATAACACTTTTGATGCAGCCTAGGATACAGCTGGCTTTTTGAGCTGCAAG
>VZRW01004247.1:231809-332616 GCA_013398125.1 Aegotheles bennettii | reverse complement strand
ATTATCTGAGCATTTTCTCATCCACTCTTTTTCCTGAGCAGGTACTGGAAATACTGATTCCCAGTACCTGCCTGTGCAGGTTTGGAAACTCTTATTCAAATCCTTCTGAAGTGTCTGAAGATTGGTTGTTGGTATGTTGGCAAGAGCATTGTAGAACCATCACATGCAGTTTGGCACAGTTGGAAGTCAACGTGAGGGTAAAAAGTTGAGCGAACATGGAAACTGACTGGCCACTTTGCTTTAGAAAAGATGGCACTTTTAGGTCAGATGTGAGATGGATCTGTACTGGTGGAGTAACTTCGCATTGTTTCTACTTGAACTATTCCTAGCTGGTGCATATGTAGAGGACTTGAGACTTCTGTGCTCTCATTTCTTCAGCCATCATGAGCACCACACTGATAATAAAAGCTTAAGTAAACAATGAGGGGCAAAAAAGCAAAATCTTGTTGAATTGATTTTATTTCAGTGAGCTGCAGAGCAGATTAAATTTCTTAGATGCATGAAAATTTTAGGATCTTTATTGCTCAATTAAATTATACTTTTTTCATGGTTTCTCTGCTTATAAAAAAAAAAAGAAGAAAAAAAAGAAAAAAGGTACTAAAAGGCTAAAAGCACAGGTGAGAAAATAGGCTCAAAATGTACACAATTTTCAAGGACATTTACATGATAAAATGTGCTTAACACTCAAGTAAATAAACTAAACCGATTTGTTCGCTGAAGTTAAGAGATTAAAAGCGTTAAGCAAGCCCTTCACTTAGAAATGGTGTTCCTGGAAATGATAAAAAAGATGCCTGCATCAACATTTCAAACATTTAAAAACCTTCAATATTTATACTGAGTTAAAGAAAAACCTATTTGCTGGTGACACTTCTTTTATCATCCAGCTCCCTAGTCCTCCCTCACCCATATTCGGTGTTATAAGCTGAAGTGATTAGTTCTCAAGGGAGGGGTGGATTTAGTTGTCTAGATTGTCTTTTTGGCTTTCATCATCATCTCTGTTCACTTCCTTTTCTTTCCAAATATTAATTGAGTCTTTTTCACTACTAACAGAAGATTGGTAAAACTCTTCAGAACTAATTGAAAAAAATGGTGTTTACAATAGCAAATAGAAAGCAACAGCAGCTGTTAGTTACCTCACATTAGCTAATCTGCAGTATTCTCAGTAATACAAAAAAAAAAAAACCTTAAATAAATCTGTAGGCCTTAATGTTCAGAAAAGTTTTTCCTATTTTGACAAGTGAACCAGTCATGGACCACTTGAAAGTATTAAACCACTGTAAATTCCTTTTTTATCAATAAAAATTAAAAAGAATGAACAGAGTAACAAAATAATTAATAATCATGAGCTCTCCAATCTACTTTGAAATGAGTTCTTAAGTTCAAAGTTGTGATCTTATTCCTTCATTGGACTTTCTAAGACGATGCTTTGAATCGTGTTTCAGGTTTTGAGTGAAACCCTGTAATATGATCTACATCATTTGTGCAAGGACTTCATGGTTAATTATCTTGTGATTAAGGTATTTTTAATTTGCATTGTTTAATCCAGATAGTACAGTTTTGGGTTTTTTTAATAAGCATTTGTCATTTGCATCAGGAATGCTATGGTGCTCTGCCTCTGTGCTGTATGCCTCATGTGATTTTGTGCTTTGTGGTGTATCTGCAAAAAGTCAGCTTGTTAAATTTAACAATTCATACAATTTCTCTACTTCCATCATCTTTTTTTCTTTTTCTCTTTTTTTTTTTTTTTGGATGTGAACCAAGTCTATTTTCAGAATACTCTTGGATAGTAAGGGAAACATCAACAAGTGCTGTGCTTTTCAGATGATGCATCTAAGCAGGCTGCTTCAAGCATATTTAAATTCACTCGTTGTGAAGAAAAGTTCCTTTAAAGCAGAGAAAGAGAATGTAATAGAGCCTCTCTGAGTGTTTATCTATATGCATGTTCACACTGAAAAGCACACATATGCAGGCACTGTTAGCCAGTCTTACTAGGGTCATGCTCTAAACCCCTTGCCTCTGCTTGTTCTTCTGTAGTTTTAAAAGGAGTGAGGAATACTATTTCCTCTCTTTCTCCCAATGTTTTCCCACTGCTGAGTGGAAATAGTCCTTCTGTGCCTGCCTAAACAGAGTACCCTCACCTTTCATTATTGTTGAAACCCTCATAAAGCTTCCTTGAGGACCTATCTGTATTCCTCATAGACCAGCACAACCATTAAAATGACCCATCTTTAACAGTACTACAAAGTTCTAAATATGCCTTTTTACTGTGTACTATGACCCCATTTTATTTGGATTGTCCTGTGAGTTTTTATTCTGATGAGATGTCCTTTTCTGTCACACTACGGCTCCCATGCTCCATTGCACCTCCTCTCAGTGTAGCAATACTAACAAGAGAGATCTTGACTATTGTCACTAGCCTCAGAACTCCCAGATTATTTTTTTCTGGGAAAGCCTACTTTAATTGCCAGTAGGAACTGCAGTAATTCATATAGTGGCGTATGATACCTGTTAGTCATTCCTGGAGCTTTTAAATAGATTGGCTTCCTCTTTGACTATTCCCCTTCAGTAATCTTCTGGATAACACCTGGTCTTGAGCCTCCACCATTATTCAGCTTCCAAATTCTTCTTGGCTGTTAGTGCAGGGCTTTTAGATCCAACATGTTTAATTTGACACAGTGCAGTTTTGGGGGAAGATGAGGAGGGGAAGAATGTCTAGGTGAGAGGGAAGAAAATCCTGCATTCCAAGATACTACATTTTTTGTAACCTTTCCTCTCTGGAAGCTTCTGCATCTGCTAAGAAGAACAAGGAAAATAAGACTTCACATGTTTGTTCCTTTGAGGGGAGGAAGTTTTTTGCAGTTGTGTTGCAGTTTTGAGCTGCACATTATTAGGTGCTCTAGGGCTGTTATTCCACAAAGTCCTTGCTCACTTATTGTCTTTTTCGGGGTTTCTACTGCAAGAATTTAGGAAAGAATTCTGATATTCTTTTTACAGTTGCAATTGCAGCTGTTTTCCAAGATCTCTAAATATCTGTGACTAATCATCACAGCTGTGGTTCTTAGAAGACATTCCTAGTAACAAATGCAAGGGATTCCAGAAGGTATCATCTTTGATTTCAGATTTTCAGTTGGAGAGCAAAGACTTGTTCATTTCTTGCATGTTGAGACACACCATCCATGTGGAGATTTTTGATCACTCCAGAGACTGTTAGCTATTTAAAACCAGCTAAAAAGTGGAGATTTAACTATCAATATTCCATTTGTTTCAGATCCCAATATTCTGCAATTGAGACACCAAGAGTCTACAAAATTCACAAACTGTTTTAGTTACCTGCTTACTAGGAGTGGATACAGCAGTAATGCAGCCCTTAATGAGAAACATACCTTCGGAAGTTATATCAGATAGGCACAAAGTGTTGCTCCCTTCTTCAATAAAATGCCTTAAGCCAGTAACCTCTGGTGAACAGACTGCTGTATTTTTTAACCAAATTAGGTTATCTGTCATGTGAAACAGATGGAAAGTGCTGGGGTTTTTTGACATTGCCACCTTCTGAACCTTCATCCCTCTTCTTCATTGACCACTCTCAGGAGGAAATGTCAGTCATGTTTGCATCTTCAATGTAAAAAAATGGTAAGAGTTCATTTCTCAGGGGAAGGGGCTCCACAGCAAATATTTCTGGTTGCAGAAAAGAACAGAGGGTGGAGAGCAGCCTTTTATACTGAAAATTTAACTTTTCATTAGAAAATGAGCATGCAGAAGATTACCTCAATGAGATATTCCATTGCTGCAGAAGAGAGATAGAATCACATCTTTTGACCTGCGAGATGCTATCAAGTTGTTACATCTGATTATATCTAATATTGTAAACAGAGTGGGATTGTGCTTTGTACAGGATGATAACCAAAGATGATTTTCTTTGATACTGAAGAACCAAGGACGAAGAGCTCAAGGATTATATGCTGTGAGCAAGTTCAGCGTGCCTGAGGATATAATTGTCAAGCCCTTATACAATGTATTGCAGAGTAGCAAATCTGTAAGGCGATAGGCAGTACTACTATCATTCTCCTACATCAAATAATGGTACTCCTAGAACCCTTTAACTATGCATTAATTATGCATTTTTGTCTCTGGACTTGGTGCACAGGCCATCAGATTAATCTCTTAGTCTGTTACTATTCAAGGATGAAAACTGTGGGAGAAAATTTCAGGTATTTGATGGTGATAGATCATGAGTAAAATGTTAAAATGATGGGCTATATAATTTTAACAAGTTTTTATAACTGGATCTACTCTAGGACTACCCTCTTTTTGCTTCTGGGATCATTAAAAAGACACCAAAATTCTGTCCCAGAACCAAGCTTCCTCTTGAGTGTCCAGGATGCATCTTTGTTTTCATTGTTGGGAGAACTGATGTACCTGTTTCCTTCAGCTCCCTTCCTTCCTGAATTAGTGCACCTGGCAATACAGAACAGATGACTCAACCTATAGATGACCCCAACTACAAGCCCAGGAAGTAACATTTTCAAGACAATTTGTTGTCTTTGTTCCATTGTCACAAAACCCATAGAACTTCTTGTTTGTTCACTAGAGCTAAAGAACTTTGATCTTTTACTGGTTTCCTCAAATTTCATTAAGGTGCTGTTTCACTTCTTCATCTGGAAATTAATCTCGTACCCATTTTATCAATTTTTCTACTGGTAGTTTTTGAGGTCTTTAATTAGACTTATTTTGCCTGTCAGGAACTTATTCAGTGTGGTCTTGATCTTGTAGTGTTTTCTCTAATTAAACAGCCATTTCATCTACTGATGATATATTCTTTTTAGGGTGGTAGAATCTTGATCCACAGACACACAGGTTGCCAGAAAATCTGCACTAAGTGTGGACACAGACCTTCCATATGTCTTCTTATATGGTTTTCAGTAAGGATAAAATTTTTGCTTCAAGTGCTCTCAGAGGCGTTTTTTTTCAAGAGGAAAAACTTTGCAATTGTTTTTCTCAAAATCACATGCCTCCACTACTCAGATAGCATTTTTTACTGTGGCTGTTAGATGTATCTTGTCTTTTTACATCTGGTAGATGATTTCTCATCTTCCATGTAAGTTTCTTTGAAAAAGTCATCCATGGTCAAATACTATCAGTTGTGAGTAGCCAATCTTTTCATGTCAATTGGCTTACTTACTTTGTCAAAGAGACTTGCAGATAAATGATTATGTAAAGATATAACACAAAATACAACTTTAATTCTGACAAAGTTATCTACAGAAATTGATGTTCATTACCTCCATTTATCCTGGGAGATGCAGACCTTCTTGAAATCTCTGAGGTTATGTATTTCCCTTCAGTTACTGTGTTGATAAAGTGCATATTTCCGTGATCTCTCTCCTCATGTCTGTATCCTAGAGAGTACTAACAAGGGGCATTGTCAGGGGAGTCCATTAAATGTGTTGGGTGAGCAGTGAGATCTTTTGCAAACATATGGCTTGGCTAATCATAGTAGTTATTCAGCATACAGGCTTTTCCCTCAAGTCCAATTATTGTGCTATTCATGGGTTGTCCACAGCTCCTTTCTCTTTGCTGCTGGACTGAATTTTGTCATTGTCCTCTTTCAATTAGTATGAAAACACTGGTAAGTTTGAGTTTTGCCACACAATTAAAAAGCTCTTACAGCAGCAACGATGTAAGTATCACATTATGCTGAACATGGAATGTGGTTTTGTCATCTGGAGTTGCATCCTAAATGGGCTGAATTCTCAGGTCCTGTATGAGCAACTGGGCAACAGCATTGCAGTGAATGTCTCCAGAGAGAAAGATGCTGTCCTCCACAAAACAATACAAGGCATTCCTCAGCCTCAAGACCCTATGCCTGAGCTACTTAGAAAAACGTTTTAGCCTAGGTTTCACATTGAAGTGAGCTCTTAGTGGTTGGAAGAGTCTTGTCCAAAACAGAGCCTGGTATAGTTTATAAGGACTTCATGACTACATGCCTGTCTTAGTAGCTAAAATGTTTCCCTCTAAAATAGATTTCCCTTGAGGTCCTGAAATATTCTTCATATTTGAACAGAATAAAAGAATTGGGCATATTATTCTCTGTATAAACATACAAATATGTATTTCAACAAAAAAGATACAAATATATACTTATGCAAGAAATTACTGGCTCGGATAATAGGTTTTCTGCAATGTTACTTTGCTGTACACCCCAATATCATATTCCAACAGGAAGGCTTTAGTAAAATATGGATTATACGTAAAAAAGTAAAATTGTCACCTAATACTGAACATTTGGCTCCTCCTTTTGAATTGAGGGATGACAAATTTGCATAATTGTGACAGTTGTTTAATCTATCACAAGAAAGCTACTGTATTGCTAAAAGGTCAGGGTTTTTTATAAGATTTAGAATTAAGACCCTTGAAAGTGCTGGTGCATATTCAATCTTAATTCATGTAGATGGTAGAATTTGTGGTTTTTATTCAACAACTGAAAAAGTAATATCGTTATACAGGCAAACACTTTCTTTTTCATTTCAAACCAATATCGTGTAATTGGCACTAATAATCACATCTGTTTTTTCAGCATTGCTGAGTATAAAATTACTTCTGCATCATCTACATATGTCTCTATGGCCATTCCAATATATTCCTTCATAATCATATGCAATTAGAATGTCCCATAAAGTCCTTCAGACTTCTATGTCAAATTCTGTGAGTGTTTTGGGTTTTTTCCTTGAATATTTTTGAGAAGCAGAAAAGGGACTAAAGCTGTTAAAATGCAAGTTGTTTGAAGTAAAATGGTTTCTTTTAGTTTGTTAACTTTCCAGTGCCAAAAACTTTAAAAAAAAGAAGAATTAGAAGTGTACTGATTTTGTAAGCAGAAAGCTTGACTGGAAAAACTATTCTTGAGTCACATTTTCTGCTTTTTTTCTTTTTTTTTAATCAATCTTTTCAGGAACATTATAGTTTGTAATCAGTTGGGGATTTTTAACCTACTTTCATTTTTTCCCCAGTTCTCTGATGTATGGCTTATGCAGATATCTACGGCATTAAGAAATTAGCTTTCAGAAACTAAATAGGTTGCACCATTTGCAGCCACATTAGCAACTTTCTATGTTAATTTCTTGACAATAACAAAAAAGCGATGCAGTCCAATGTATGCAGCATCTATTCTTGCTACTTATTTTTTACTTGTCATAAACTCCACCTATAGGGAATGTGTAATAACTTGCCCTCAGGATATTTAAACTAATCTTCCTGAGACAAATGTGTTCTCAGCACTTACTAGTGGGATATAAAGCCCATCCCAGTCCTTTGAGTTAGCACGTATTTGTGATATATTTTTTTGTGCCTTAAAATTTGCAACTCAATTTTCTAAGCTGTTTCAAGTTTTAACCACTTA
Source organism: Aegotheles bennettii (assembly GCA_013398125.1). Classification (NCBI taxonomy): domain Eukaryota; kingdom Metazoa; phylum Chordata; class Aves; order Caprimulgiformes; family Aegothelidae; genus Aegotheles; species Aegotheles bennettii. Next base: position 325,223 of record VZRW01004247.1, on the reverse strand, counting down.
TACCACTATTTTTTTTTTGCCAGGATTATGTTGGGGTTTGCCTTGATGGAAGTTTTTTAGCAAATAAGCTGTTAGCAATGGTCAATGGCAATAATAGCAACTGTAATTAGTTGGTTATTTAAGGGGAAGAAAGGCTAACGTTTTTATTGCTCTGATCAGGTTTTTGGAAAAGGCTTATTTCCCAATTATTTCTTAGAGAAATTCCTTAGTGGTATTGAGAATTTAACATTTTGTCTTGGATTTGTAAAATCAGCATAACAATCTTTCTAATAATATCCCCATTTTGTAATAATTCTGAAAAGGTGGGTCATAATCTGTAATAATTTATATGCAATTGTCTTTTCAGAATATACTACAAGGATCTGAAAATATATGATTTAGGGATTGCATGATTTCCCATTCTTTTCCTTCACTGTACTGTAACTGTTCTAGTAACAGTTCTAGTAACTGGCGCACTAGAAAATTAGAGTGTCCTGAATATTGGATGTATGGCAAGATAACCTGCAGACTGTAGTGGAGATGTCTGCATTTCTCTTCACAGTTGATGAATATCCAGTAGGACTTACAAGTTCAGATTCAATACCACACTTGACTAGGCACCACTGTTGTGGTGTGTTAGCTTTGACTAACAACCAATTCTCACCCATCTGCTTGCACCCTTCCCCTTGTCATATAGGTGAAGAAAATAGGATGAGAAAGCTCATGGGTTGAGATAGAAAGATTGCTTACCAGTTACTGTTGTGAGCAAAACAGACTCAACTTTTGGAAAAAATATTTAATTTATTGCCAATTAAAATAGATTAGTTAAACATTAGTTAAACATTAAAATACCTTTTTTCCCCACTTTTTCATGCTCAGCTTTACTCCTTNACATACACATCCCCAAGCAGAAGTATGGAGTATGGGAGAGGCAGTTACGGTTATAGGGATAGTCATTCACAAAGATTGTTCAAAATTGAGTCAGATTGTTCAAGGTCAGCCAAGAGATGCTAAGCAAATGCCCAAGCTGCAGTTTCCTCTGAACAGAAAACTTTTTTTTCCTTTTCTTTTATTTTGCACATTTTCCTGTTCATGTATACTCCTTTTCAAATGCCTTTATCAATTCAAACGTAGCTTTTTCTTTTCTTATTTCTCCTTTTTTTTATCAACTGGGGTGACTGTGCTTTATTTTGCTTCTCTTGTCCAATAAGACAGGCCTAACACAGAGAGGATTTTGTTTTGTTTTTCACTATTGTTTGCTGTGTTGTATGTGGAGTGCTGCTGGAGGCAGGTATGGATTGGCTAGGTGATTCATCAGTTTCCATGGGGCCAGTTTTTCATGCCACAGTTAAAAACTCATTGAGCCTTATGTTGTACACAGTTGTTAATGGAGATACAAGTGAACAGCAGGGACCAAGCACAAGCTGAATAATAAAGCAGGAAGCAAAATACAGATTGCAAACCCAAACTGGAAAATGACCTAGAAGACAAATCTGTAAAATCAATACAGCCATATCATATGATGCTAACTCAAAAGTAATTCAGTGTCTATGTTAGTCTAATAACTAAACCAAATCCACCTTCAGTTACATTGAACAGCCCAAAACAAAGTTTATGCAAGAAAGGTGCACAGCTAACTCTAACCTGTTGAAAGTTAGACAAAGCCACTTTGTTCAGCAACTAGAGTCAATTCAAATTTGTTAGGATTGGGGTGCTGTGTAGCTGGGACGGGAAAGGTTCCTGATCATAGGCATCACAACTGTGAAAGCAGCCATTAGGGTGTTTCTTCTTTGATATTTTCCTCTCTGCCTTCAGTAATCTGCCCTGGGGCCTAGATCAGAAGTGAGAGCTACCACTCCTGTCATTCAGAAACCACATTTTTTGCCCCTAGTGTGGCATTATACTGTCCTGTGCTGCCTGTACTGAGAACTGCTTGCTAGTCCTCTCCTTGTTGAAACAACTGGGAAGTAATCAACGTCTGGCCACTGGTCTTCTAAATCAGCATATTTTGAATCTTTTCCTATCTCTAACTCCTAACCCTGTAGTTGAGTTAATTCAGAGACTTTTTTTTTTCCAAAACAGCCTTATTTAAGGCTTAGCTCAGAGATAGTAGTTTGGAAATAACACCAATTAACTGTGTTTGTTGACTTAATGTAATTTTACCTTAGGCAATTTTGATTAAGAAAACATACAAGTAATACTTCCATTTTGAAAGGCTGCATCTCCTTTAGGTAACCCTAAACTATTATTTTCAATCCATTTACTTCTGACATTGTCAGTCCACTCTTTCTTATACATAATGCATGAGCATAATATTTAGAGTACACTTGTGTTTTGACACTAATGAAGAGTACTCATAATACTTGTATTTTCTAGGAGCTAAACCCACAGGAATAAATAATGGTTGGGAGGATACCCATGTACAGCATAAAATTGTCTAAGTCACAAGTGCTATATTGCTACTAAAAATCATGTCTCTGAATTTCTATAATGAATTTCAAAATGAACATTACCACTTAATCACATTCATCTACAGTTCTTTATTTATTTAATATATGTAAAGGTTAATACCTTGAAAGTGACTGTTTTAAAATCCAGGTTTTTTAAAAGGTGCTGTTTGTTACTAAACTTGGGGATCTGAATGTGTGTTTCCAGAGGAACGAGTGTCTTTTAGTTGTGATCTCAGCTAAGAAAAGCAGCCATTGACAACTGAGCCTGTCTTCTCAAACTACCTTACCATCAAAGAAATGAAAAACAGATGTTTCTAGAAGTCTTCCAGGTGCTAAAGCAATAGGAATAACTTATGAACACAGTTCTCAGAAATACTTCATCCAGTGAATTCTCTGAGTGAGCATGGTATGAAGATGTTCTTTATATTTTACTTGGGATAGCTAGGAAAATGGAAACATATGTGTGTTTTCTTCATAAGTCAAGGGCAGAAAATTTTGAGACAAAGGTTTGAAGATAGCACAGCATGATTCAAGTTATGACTACTCAGTAAACCAGGTGTTCATTTTTTTCCCCACAAACAGAATTATTTAGTTACTAAGGAAGTAGTGATTTTTTTGTCTTTGCAAAGTATCGCCTTACTTTTTACTATGTAAAGATCACTCATAAGATACTAATCTTTGCCTTCACTCTTTTTCTCTCTTTTTTACTGTGAGAGGAATAGAATGCAGACACACTCTTCCTGCATGTTCTTGCCCTTGATAGTTTAATCAGAGAAAATGTGTTTCTTCCATTTGACATTTATTTATGATAATGAAATTGATTCGGATTATGTAACCTCCCAAAGCTCTTGGAGGTAATGTGCTTTCAGCTTTTATATGTAGTAAATTTAAGTGGACAACTGAGGGAAGTAATATCAAGATAAAAAGAATGTCATGGATCTAGTGTGCAAAAGTGTAACTACAAAGTAGAAATGATCAACCAGCCAAACATACCACAAATTTGCAAGTTTGTAAAACTCATACTTACTTTTATTCAAGAAGTCCCATTTATTCTAGAATCCTATTTCAAATCCTGTTCTTGGTCATGCTCTATTAACTCCTATGAGAGCTCTTGTACTCCACCACTTGCTGTTTATTTCAGATAAGACACTTGTGTGAGATGACATGGCATATTCAGTAAAGGCTCTTAATTCTGTATGCAATTTAATCTAAAATCACAGAGAAAGACCATAAAGAAACATTCTTATTTAAAGAGTTCAGTGTCCTGATTAAGTATCCCCATGCTTTGCAATTTTTTCTGTTGAATTTTACTTGTGTATGTTGAACGTTACCAGAACTTTTCTGATACAAATCAGTGCAGCCAGAAATACTGAGGTGCATGTCAGATTTTCAGAATCTGCAGTGGTTGTCAGGTGCCACTGTGAGTTGTAGCATTACTAATAACAGCCTGACAGACCCGCATCAGGACTGGTGTCTGGCATTCAAATGCATAAATACTTGATGCAGAATTGCATAGTTCTGCTCCATTTTGAACTTTGTCCTTCTGACCTGATACCTTCAGCTCTTCTGTTTTATATTCTTTCTTGCTAGATGTCAGGGGACACTTTGGAGAAAACCCTGTTTGTGAAATACCTGCCAAGAGCAGTGATAGCTCTCACGTTTATGAAATTCTTTCAGCAGCCCTGCAGCTAAGTATTCTCTCTCCTTTTGGAACTAACTTTCTCTGGGCTTTACTGCTCATAGAACGCATAGCCATGACTGCCCAGCACACTCAGTGAGGAAATTAGCATTCAGTTGTGTGGTGCATTGTAGTCTCTAACATTTTTTAATTAAAAGAAAATTCACCTTCCTTCCAATATTGTCATTATTTATGTTTATTGCAATGCCTTGCAACAGCTAGTGAAAACTGCCATTCTAGCCCTTGCACAGGAGAGTAGCAAACAGGCCCTCCATTTTCTGACCAAAACAAACCCAAATTGAGGGAGGAAAGGAGGTGGGAGACTACCTAAGCAAACTAGTCAGTGAATGGAAGAAAATAGCATATCTTTTCTAGCATTTTACAACTTTATGCTTTTATTTTGGTAATTATTTTATTTGAAGCATATCTCAGTTGATGGAATAGAACCTTCCTTTATCACTTTACAAACACATGGCAACTGTATGACCCTAAATGTGCTTTGCACCATGGAAGCCTGTCTGCTGCGAATTCTGTGCCCCAGTACAGATGTGCTTGTTGCTTTAATGCGTAGTAGTCTAATCAGCTCTTTTCAGTCTCTGTTAAAAGTCCATAATGCTAATTTGTTTGATTAATTTCAAAAGAGGCCAGCCAGATTATCCCATTATGTTAATGCTACTGATTTTTAACAGATGTTTAAAATGGAAAATGCTACTAAGGGGAATATTGCAAGAATTGCAATAGTCTTTTAGAAGATGAATTTTAGTTACAATAGTCTAAATTATTTTGAAGCTTCATTCTATAGGTACTGTAGTAAAGAGCTATGAACGGTGGGTTTATCTAAGATGATAATAGTTTGTCTTTCAATAATGTCTAGAGGGTCTCATTTGTTTTGTAGTGTGAGCTATTTAAGTCTCTCAGCACCTTCAAAGGAAGACCGAAAAGGCCTAGATCGTTTCCTAAAAATGTCACTCTAATAGTGGCTGAGAACCTGTCTTTAAAGAGCTCCAAGTGAAAACCTTCCAAGGGATGCCGTGTGGGAAATTGTTGGTACCTTTTGGAGGGAGAATGTTGGAATGGTATTACCAGAAGCAGCAGATCAGTTAGGGAAGTAGTACCCCAAATACTCCCTAAAAAGTAAAATATTAAAGTACTTCATGTTCAGTATGTGGTGGTGTAGACCCCCTCCCCTGGGCTGCATTGCGATGTTAGCACCAGCCAACATTGTTCTTGCTTTAATTACAAGTGCAGTGGGTCCAACATTGTTGTTTTAATTGCAACTGCAGTGGGCTGGGACAATCTGGCACTTTCTGACCTTTCTTACTGGGGCAATGAGTTGAGACAATCTGTCACCTTCTTGTCCTGGTACAACTGCAGGGGGCAGGGAAGATTAGGCGCTCCCTAACTGTGCCTGGAACTCCTGATGTTAGGGAAATGTACCTAAGACCCGTCCTGCCCAGACCACAGCCCACTCTGAAAGTTGCCAACATCACCTGACAAGAATCGTGGCCACAATGGAAACATACCAACCAAAGTCAATCATCTTGTGACCTTATAAATATTGATCTTAAAGTGAGGCCCTTTAGAGCTCTCCAGGATCACAGCAGGCTGTTACCCCATATTTCATGGCAGAATATCAATTTTGGCAAAGGTAAATTACTTTAAAAAGTAATTCACTGCTTTTCATATTTCTTGTTGGAACATAAAAAGAGTGAGCATTTCACTATAATTCGAATTTGTGATGTTCAGTTGGAAAAGTGAATAATTCATGTGAGGTCCAAAGATCATTTGGTACCAAAATTTACTCATCTTAATCACAGCTTAACCTCTACATCTGTGTGTGTGTTGTGATTTCACTTAGAAATTTTGTTGAATCTTTACATCAATCACTGTGATTGTAACAAATTTTTCATTATTGACTAAGTGTTGCTAGAAAATAATATAATCTACTTTTGTGATTTGTTGTAATAGTGTTAATGAACCTCAAATTACTGCTATTCCAAAGTCACACAAGACCCATAATCACATGTTGAAGCACTACACTGAAGTCCCAAAAACCTAATCCGTTTAGGCATAAACCGTTGACCAAGTCTGGGACTAGGAGTGGATCCAGCTGCACTCAAATTACTCTCTGAGAGGAGTTTAGAAAGCAAGGTGGTCCAATCTGAACCTCATGACTCCATGGGAGGTTTTCCTTACCCTATTATTAGACATAAAATGTTGACCAAGTCTGGGACTGAGTCCAGATCCAGCCACACCTAGAATTATCTCTAAGGAGTTTAGAAAGCAAGGGGGTCCTTACTGAACCTTGTGACTCAATGGGAGGACTTCCCTCATTCTCTTTCCCTGATGCCTGTATAAATCACTCCAATGCAGTTCTGACTTGATTTTCTTTATCTCTGTATAAACCATTTCTCTTGATCCCCAAGTAAATCACTCCAACCCAGTTCCAACCTTTATATGTTCCTTCCACTAAGTGAGTAATAGAGTGAACCTTGCCATCGAACCCTGTTAAGTCGCACTTTTACAAATATGTATTAAAATCACTTTTTCTAGTATCTTTGATGGTGATTCTTTAAGTGATCTTAAATCCTTCCACTTACATCCATGACCCAGTAGCATCACAATTCTTTCTAATTACAATGTAGGATAAAGATTAAATCAGCCTAGGTCATGTATCTGTAGAGGATTAGAGTACTGTTCTTTAAGAGACATAAGAATTTAAGAAGGGTTGGATGATAGTAAAATTAATCAAAAATAAAGTCATTCACACCACACTGGTTAGAGTGGAATGTCTAGGATTTAGTGGAAAGCAGGAAATATGGGTCAAACCACAGTGTTTTGAGCAATAGGGCCAAAGTTGAGCAGAAAGCAATAAACTTTAACTGTATTCTCAAAGCCAGTTTGTCTTGTACAAGGATGTTTTTCAGAGCCATCTTTAAGTCAAATGAGTTCTGTAAAGGACAAAGGGGCCATACTTGCATATCTATGCAGAGGGATGCACTGTGGTTAGGTGCTGTTTTGCCATTTTTTAGAGCAGAGTAAAAAAAGACAATTTTGATATTAAGCCAGATGGCTCAGATAGCATCTTAAATCAACAGAGGACCAGAAATACAATCTAGCAAATCTGTCCCTCAGGTACTTGTACTGTTAACTGTCCTCCAAAGAACATTTTAGTAATATACATGTGCACAAGCTGTTTTTCATGACACAGAGTGAAGAAGTATGAAAGAAATATTGTCCAGTTCTTTCCTTTTTTTTTAATTTGTCCTCCCCTTTTGCTTTTGAAACATCAAAATAGTGCAGAGTTTGTAGTTTTCTTTCCCATTAAACTGAAAGGTACAGTGCAGCAATTGATTAGTGAAGAATGGAGTTGAAATGGAAGGAGCCTTTCTCCCAGTCTGTATATTCATCTATAACACAGAAAGTCTATTCACTTCTTAATGTACTGGCATTTCATGGCAGACACAGAAAAACATTCATTTTATTTACTGACTCTCTGATCGTACAATCACATGCTTTCTCTAGTTTTGTTTCTTCTTTTTTTTTATTGATAGGGTTATTTACATGAAAATGAGTTTTAATTCTAAGTGTCCATCTTTTTCTTATTTCACTAAATGCAATTGGTACAAGTAATTGCTTGTTGTGGCAGTACTTATGATGTCATAAGAACATTATTGTCATTTCAAGTACTTAATAACAGGGAGGAGCAGATGAGCTTCTTAAAGAGTATCCTGTTTTCAGGTGACCATTCTTCACAATACTATTACAGATAATAAAAGATAAAGAATATACATTGTGTGTATCTTGGATCAAAATATTTGTTTGTAAAAAGAATTTTATTTAAAATATTTTAATTTTAACTAGTTTATTGAACTATTAGACCTCTCCATGAAGGATGAAAAACTAAGACCAGTTAGTGAATAATGTTGCTCATCTATAGACTTATAACTTTAAAAATGTTGACTTTAGCCTCATGCAAGAGGATTGCCTTACTTGCTTAAAAAAATAATCTGTTTGGCCAGTTTAAGTTTTAGCATTTGGCTGTGGAGGACACTGAGGAAGAAAATTGGGATATCCTTGGAAAAAACTGTAGAGGTCTTTGTGTCACATATACTTCTGCCTGCCTCCACCTACCCATCCAAAAAACTTGAAGTCCTGCATAGCTTTTGGACTAACCAGCTAACAAATTAATAGAATAATTAGAAGCAGAGGGATTCTACGTGACAAGACCTTACAGAGTTTGTCTGATCACCTAGTGCTTATCTGAAAGTTAAAGAGCTGTTTGTATTTCTTTTTATATTAAGTCTTTTCCAGGATGTATTGCCCAGGCACAATTAAGTTTTGCTTCTTCCACAGCTTTCATAGCCTTAGGTCTCATGTATATTAATGAAAAGAACATGTAAATATAGAAAAGCATTGTTAAAATTGAATCTGTTGGGGTTTGGGGTTGTTTGATAATGTCTTCTCGCTGTCAGCTTGCAAGTCATGGTGTTGTGAAGGTGCATATACTGCTTTTAATTGGTAAAGCAGTTCTTGTAGTTCTATATACAGACATGGGTTGCTTTATTTAACATTTGTTGAAAGTTCATGCCAACAGCCTGTTGAGAATATTTTTTGTTTCTGAATGAAAAGATAGTTACCAGATTAGCTATTGCTTACAACAGTTGCCAGAACCTTACCTGGTAGTAGGTCTGAGTATTGCTAAGATAAACTGCTGAAAGTTGAGGGCAGCACTTTTTTTGTGATCTATACTCAAAACTCTGTAAAACAGAAATTAATAGATTATAACACAGAGAAAAAAAAATAAGAGTTTAATGATGCAAACTTAAACTTGGAAAGACCAAGAAACATGATGTATGCCCTCTTCACCACGTCTTTCTAATTCTGTGTCTGTATCTCCATGCTTCTCAATGAGGAAGATTAGCTGGAGCAGACTGGTGTAAATTTAGATATGATATGATATGATATGCAGTGTGTGTACCTATGGAAGGACAAAATATATCTAATTTCAGTGCTAAATTATAGATAGTGTTTCACGACTGGTGCATAGGTGGGATTTATCAACAGTCTGATGGCAAACATGACTGTTGTTTATGGGCCCTTGTGAGGGGTAAGTGGAGGTTATGTCTCCAAATCAATTCTAAGGGCAAAGGTAAGTCAAGTGATAGCTGTTACAGTGACTTTCTCCTTTTCCCTTGTCAGGAGATGGATTTTCCTTGCCACCAAATAGGGAAAGAAAGTGTTAGTCACATTCACTATGCATTCAAATACTTTCTTACTGTCAATAAAATGATAACCCTTCCTAATGTGGAAAAATAGATCATCTTTGCCATCTGCAATAAATCAAATGCCGCTGGACACCAGGAGTTCCTCAGCTCTTTCTTTTTTTTCTAGTATTTAATATTAGCATCTTCAACTGGAACTTCAGTGGCTTTTTAGTGAAAGGAGGGCAATATCAGCATGAGATTTTTGTAATTGTTTCTACTTGAAAACCTTTATTCTTGGATCTTTCTCAAACAACCTAGAAAGCAGTTCTTGTTTAGCAAAACAATGTGAAGTTACTGCTTTGCTTTCTTGGAGGTGCTCACTAAGCATCTGTCTATATTAAATTACTGCAGCCTGTTCACTCATCAGTTCTCTTTCCTTTCAAGCAGTTCAAATGAATTAAATAGAACCCATTTAAGCAACGAGGATCTGTTGATCTCATAAAAAGCTGGGCACAGTGACATAATGATAGATGATGTCATATGCAGTAAGTGTATGTAAAACATATAAGACTATCTAATATATTAAATATTGTTGTGTTAATATGATTAAAAGAAAACTCTAACATATGCAGTCCAAATTATCTATAAATTGGTAATCTGCATTAAATATTGGATTTAAACCATGCCCTTCCCCTAGGCTTTTTGCTGTTTTGTAAATTACTTCTCGGTAGCAATATATGAACAGATGAATTAAACAATCTTACTGCATCTTTTATGTAACAGTTTTGTTAATATATGAGTAAGTGGTGTGATTTCACCCATTTACAATAATAGAGGTATTACTCATGTATATTGGGAAGGCCACAAGATGCATTTTTTTATCGCTGGAGGGGTAAAAGAGCAAGACAGACAAACAGACAAAACCAGCCTTTCTGTTTTTCTGTAGTCTTTTTTCTTGATTTTTAGCACTTCTACTTTTATGCTTTGCTTTCTGTCCTTATGACACTGCTTCCAAATTTGCTAACCATTTATGATTCTCTGATTATCTAATTGTGTCTTGTTGTTTTGGAAAGGCTAGCAAGACCATCCATTTCATTTTTTTTCCATACCACAAAAATAACATGGGGATAGAATCCTTTCTCTCTGTTCATTTTCTGACAGTCTGCTGACAGACTGGAACTTGGTTTCTTCTAAATAAGTCTTTTCATTTGCCACTACTCTGAACAAGCAGATCTGAAAGGATGTGCTGTCCATCTTGGATGGTATCTTTAACTCTTCACATCTGGATTTAGGGTTGCAGCTGATTTCCTTATAAAAGGCTGGAGATTTTAACAGGTGCACTTCCCTCTGATACTCACATCCTCATTTTTAATTGACTGCCTTCTTCATCTTCACTACAGTCCAGCTTTTCCCCATTCTCTCCTTGAGCTTTTTGGAGTTTAACAATGAAGAAACTGCGGGTTAATTGATTCTTACCTGCAAGATCTTTTCCTTTTCCTGCCAAAGTGGTAAATATTAATCAAAGCCCCATTGGCTGAGTATCTGCAAACAGAATAAAGGAATAGGGAGAGGTTGTAATGGAGTAAAGGGAAATAGAAATGATGGTTGTCCCTGTAGGCTGGTTGGGACTCAGAGAAGGACCTCACACCACCCCTCCTCTCTCCATAGTTTCAAGTTGTTTTAAGAGAGAAAAGTGTCCACCTGGTTTCTTGTTATCCCATGCCTGTAGTAAGTATGCAACAGCACGCAGAACTGTGGTAAGTGTACACTTCATCTGTGGACAAGGAATAGGAGATTAGATACCTGGTGATTTGCTCCAAAATTGGACCTAGTGTCTGCAGCATACAAAGTGTCAGAAGACATGAAGTGGCCTCTTAATCATACCTTGGTGTTACTAGCTGAAAACACTTAAGTGGACATAAATATGGTTTGAAACAAGACCCTTGTGGCTGTGAATTGCTCCATTTGTCTCAGTGTTCTCCATCTCTCTCCGAGTTCTTCTGAGCTCACAATACTGCCAAGTGCCTCTATTAGTTTGAAATATTTAACCTTACCTCTATTTATTTAATGCTAGCATCCTCAATAGTACCAAAGCAAAATCTGTGTCAGCTTTGAGCTGAAGAGCTCATTTACACAAATGAGCCAGATCTTTAACTAGCTTGACCCTTTAAACCCTGAGTGGCAGAAAATTTAATAGTATGAGTCAGGATTTTCAGAATAATTTGAACTTGAAGAACATGTTTTATAAAACTAGCAACTCCCCTTAACTGGAGCAGAGTCACTAATTCTTTGTAGTTCTTTTGAGATTCACTTATACAAAACTGTGGTATGGCTTCTAGGCTCACTTAATATACCTCCCTTTCTAGTAACAGAAAGCACCAGGGAAAGATTTCTATGTTCTCCCAACCTATACGGTGGGGTCTCTCTCTTTTTTCTTTTTGTTTTTTAACATACTGCGTTAAACCAAAACTCCTATCTCTGATGATGTTCTACTATATGAGTGGGCACATTTTTCCCTCAGAGGACAGTAAGGGAAAGAGTATGACAAAATTATTCCAAGATGTAAGAGCGAGCCTTGTAGCAGTGCTTCCTCCTGTACAGCTTCCCAGCTATGGCTGAGAGATGGCTTTCCAGCCATCTGCAACTTAGGACACTGATTAGGGAACCTACTTTCACTTCACTTTGCCTCCACCATTGTTATGAAATTGGAAATGCACTGAATATTGAAGCTGGGTTTTTTGTGGGTTGTTGTTTTGTTTGGTTTGTTTTTAAACATTCTAACCTTTTTTAATTAATGTACTCCAGAAATGTTAACTAGTCTAGAAGCTGGTGATTGAACATCTGAGCGTCAGTATAAATATAGGGGTCTTCTTTTAGTGTTAGATCTGTGAACAAAAAAAAATGGTATCACCATGTAGTAATAAATTAAAATTGTAGCCTGTTCAGTCCTTCTGATGGCAGTTTTTCTTCAGCAACTACTTTCATCATAAAACTGTGGGTTTTTTTTTTTAGTTTAGTGTCAAATTTAAATATGTTATTTTAAAAATTAGTGATTTCCCCCTTGCTCTTTGCCTGCATCTTCCTATGATCACATAAAAGACAAATATCTCCATATAAAGGGCTGAAGTTGACAGCCTCCACTCATTGTAATATGTGCAAAAGAATACCATTATTGTTTTAAGTGGTGGTGTGTTCAGCTCCTGCTCTTTGAGAAATTTCTGTTCCTTTCAAAGCAACTGACTGACTCAAAGAGTCTGTTTTGTACTGTGAAAATAATGGAGATGAGAATCAACCGTGGCATTCTATGTTTCTCTTCAGTTTCTTCCTGGGTCATTAATAGTTGAAAAGCTCGTTGTTTGAGTCCTACTCAGATGTGCTTTCAGTGCTCCACTCACTATGTGTGTGAAGGGCTACCAGTTTCCTAAACCCTGTTGAAGAGGAGGAAATCTGGTCTTTTAACTGTATGGCGTGAGGAGTGTTCTGGGCTTGTAATGATGAAATGTTATGAATATTCATGGAAATATGGTTAAGCTACCTTTACCCTAAGGTAAGAGTAGACAATTACCTCCCTAGCAGTTATCAGTATGTTTCTTGTCAGCTTTTCCTGTGAAAACTTGTTGGCCTGTACCTTAAAACTACATTTGCATGAGGCTCATTACTGCAGTTTTCAAATGGAGTAAGCTACGTGGTGGCCCAAATGGACTAAGAGTATTTACAGATCTATTGCAGCTTCATGCTGCAGCTTACTGTGCCTTATCCTCTTTGTGCAGACAAGCCCACACATTTTGAACTTTCTGACAGTTAAGAGAGAACTGGATTTTTCTGCTGGTTAATGGAGACAAATACCTGTGCTAGAGCCTACTTCTAGTTATACCCATTTTTTATTTTTATACTGCAGGTTCCAATCCCCTAGAGCAATAAAATGTTACTGGTTTTTATTTCCCTTGGAAGAGCAAATCCTTTGCTGTACCGCAGCCACACCCAAGAAGCAGTAGCATAAGTGGCACGTAAATTTGTGTGGTGACTGGTTTTGCTAATGGGCTTGGTTCCACTGGCTAAACACATCATGTCATTAGAGTGCTTTCCATAACCCATAGTGTCTTGGATCAATTCCAAATAACATGTGGAACAAAAAGCCATATGTCTTATCACTAATGATATGTAGCCAATGTCCCTGAGTCCATTTCCCAGTCACTTATCATACTATTTTTGCATGAGATCTAATGAAAGCGGTACAGAATTTTGCTTCTCTGATTCAAGAAAACAGTTTGGTGTGTAACATGCTTTTATAAATGAGGCTTTTTCATTCTGCTTTAAACTGCCATAACTACTGATCCATGGGTAGTCCTCCCCATCTCTTTCTAAGTCCCTCTTTTTCTCCATAAAGATCTGCAGACTCTCACTTTTCCACACCGGTGTCCTGGACATCTTTCCTTGGGTAAAATAGCCATGTCATTCAAAGTACCTAATTTCAGAAAAAAATAAAGATATTATTAAGGTAATTAGATACATGATGTATCAAGGTATAGCTCTGTCTGGAGAGGATTAAGAGAGAAAAAGAAAATGGTACCAAAAATCATGCATATCAACAACATGGAATTGCTTTTTTAAAATAATACATCAATGGCTGTTCCACCACTCAAAGGAAAAAAGAACTTGGACCTGGATATAGATGTAGAAATATAGGGGGGTGTCTTATTTTAATGTTTCTGTACTGGTTTATTTGTCACATTTGAGGCATATTAACAAAAATCTTATAAACATCTTAAGTAAATAAATGTATAGAAACAAGGAAAACAAATGGAATTTGTGCATTACCCTACTAGTATATATTGCTAAATGTTTTAAGATTAATAGCTAAGTAGTGGAAAAACAATATTGTTTCAGTTATTCTTAAGATCACTTTAAATTTTCTTTCTTTTGCAGACATTTTAAGACTCCTTTCTATAAATGCCTTTAGCCCTTTTTATGAGCTTTGGTTATAGCTATTGGCTCTGTTAATGGATTTTATTTGTTTCTGCTTGTGTCCCAAAACCAAATTACTGTAACTAATGTACCACTGTAACTTTTTGTAACTGTCTTCTGCTGAAAGCAAAAAGCAAATTCATCAAGACAAAATATTAACACTTTTATGTTCTATTAAATATCAAGTCAAAGAAAATTGTGCTAGTGTCTACAGGACTCAGCATTAAACCTGCCAAGTTTAATGTACTGTAGCAGATTGAGATTTGACACAATTTCCCTCTGTGGAAATTGTCCTCACTATTACAATACCAATACTAAACAGCAGAACTGGGATAAAGCACAGCAGAAATGAGCCCCATTTGGAGCATATATTACTCTTTCAGCAGGTCAGGAAGTGTAGTTAACCAATGTTTAAAACAGCCTGGGTTGTGCCTAGAAAACTTTAGGGCTGTCTATCTGGTTACAGATGTGATGCTGTTTCCCCACATTTAACAAGCTGTCTTCTGTATTTTTAATTTGTGAAGCTTTTTGGCTTTCCACACAAATAGACTTACTGAAGTATTAGGGAAATAATGGGTGTACCATCAGCTTTGAGTGTATATGCAGGTGTTACAGTAATTGATGAGGGACAAAAATGGCTTTCCAGCTCATGCAGCAGTGAAATAATGTGGCATTGTACACAAGAGCATTGTAGAAATTAGAGTAAACAGCAAATGTTCGATTTAAATTTGTTTTTCTTCAACCAAATTCAATATGTTCCCTGCCTGGGTTTTTTTTTTGTTTTGATTTTTTTTCCTCAGTGACTGTATTTGTCTAGCTCTAATTATACTGGACAATAGCACTAATAATTAGCCCGAAGTTATCTCTGACAAGCTAAGAAACTATTTCTTGTACCTTGTTTTCTGAATCACTAAAAGAGGTTATATTGTTGTGGGGTCTACAGTATAAAACCTTGGTTCCCACTAGTTTCCCATTCATTTTTAACAAATGTTTTTAGAAATGCATTCTTAGATATCACTGCAGTGCCTACTGCAGCACAGGAGCCAGAAGGTTTGCACTTAATCATAACAGGCAAACAATGCAGAAACTGCTGCAGATTTGAAGATGGTAAGAAGTAAACACAGACAATGAGTAGCCAAGGATGGTATTGCATATGCATAAAAGCTCCTGTGGATGCTTCAAACAAACTCGGCCAGATGCTTTTGAATAGAAACGATTGTATAGCATTTTATATTTCTTGCTTTTTATCTTTCTTTATCTTTCATTTTGCGTACTGACATTTCAGACCGTGGCAAGTAAGTTTTGGGACAATGGCTACTTACATGGCCCATTTGCTTTACTGTTATTACATTAAAAAGAGCAAATGCTAAATTTGTCGAAAAACAGGAAAGGGGACATGAAAAGTATTTTAAAGTTTGAATTGTATTTCTTAAAAAAGAAAAATAATAATGAGTTCTTAATAATCTAAAGTTGGGCCTTTGCTATATGTTTTTCAGAATATTTTACATGAATAGTTTTACATCATATTTTGTAACTTAAACTGTAATTTTAAGCTTATGCATATGTCTTTTTTTTTTCAATTTTTTTCTTTTGTTCGGTGGTCTTCATAGATATCTATGTATGTACATGCATTTTATTTGTATGTCAGATGTTAGAGATGCTCCATTAGAAGTAGTGGCAAAATATCTCCCATAGATTGGTTGGCTGTGCTAGGGTTCAGGACCACCATGGGCATAAAGCTGGTTTTTGTTTGGTTTGGATGGTGGTAGAATTAACTACTTACCATAAGATTATCCTGAGATTGGTAAAATGTAATTCGCACTTACTACTTTTCTAAGACTCAACTCCTGTTAGGCATACTAAAATTAATAAAGAAAGTCACAGGCAAACTCCAGGGGAAATGAGGAATTAGGGTTAATGCTCTCTATTTATAAAGCCAAAGAAGCATTCTAATGAAGCCAGATCTTGCTAGTAATTTGTTATCCCAATATCTGTTAAAAATACAATTCTGGTAAGAGCTCCAGAGGGCTATTTTTTAAATATGCCCTTTCACAACAGAACTGTCTGAATGAGAGATGTTTCAAGATATGTTTTGGGCTCTTTATTTCATTGATTAAAGAGCAACGTATTTACATTTTCTTTCGTTCTGTATCTGTAACATCGTTTGCACAAAATCACAGAATGGAAGGGGCCTCTGGAGATCATCTAGTCCTACCCCACTGCTAAAGCAGGCTCACATAGAGCAGATGGCACAGGATCACATCCAGAAGGATTTTGAATGTCTCCAGAGAAGGAGACTCCACAACCTCTCTGGGCAGCTTGTTCCAGTGTCTGTCTCAAAATAAAGTCTTTCTTCATGTTCAGATGGAATTTCCTGTGTTCCAGTTTATGTCCATTGCCCCTTATCCTGTCACTGGGCACCACTAAGAAGTCTGGCCCCATCCTCTTGACACCTGCCCTGTAGATATTTATAAGCATCGATAAGGTCCCCTCTCAATCTTCTCCAGGCTAAACAGACCCAGGTCTCTCAGCTGTTCCTCATGACAGAGCTGCTCCAGTCCCCTCATCATCTGTGTAGCCCTTTGCTGTACTCTCTCCAGCAGTTCCTTGTCTTTCTTGAGCTGAGGAGCCCAAAACTGAACACAGTACTCCAGATGTGGCCTCACCAGGGCAGAGTAGAGGGGCAGGATCACCTCCCTCGACCTGCTGGCCACACTCTTCTCAATGCACCCTAGATACCATTGGCCTTCTTGGCCACAAGAGCACATTTCCGGCTCATGGTCAACTTGTTGTCCACCAGGACTCCCAGCTCAGTCTCCCCAGAGCTGCTTTCCAGCAGGTCATGTTTAGTTCATAGTAACCTATTTAATTCAGTATTTTATTGAAATCCTCTGTAGTTTCATTGACTGTGCTTATATCTTTTCAAAATCTTTGGTGTAAGAATAGCCTAGCCTTCAAATACCTTTTTAAAATATCTTCACTACAGTTTTGCTGCATTTGAAATACTTTCCAATCCAACAGATTAGCACATAACAAGGCAGTGTGTTTTATCATCTTTTAGCCAATTAAAAATGCTATTGTTTGAAGCACAAACCATCCCTACAGATTTACAAGATTTACAATTAGCAAGGTATGTCAAGTCCTATTTTTCTCCTTCTCATACTACTGCAGTTCAAAACCCTTTTATATAATCAATTGCATCGTTTTATCAGTGCTTATCAGAGCAATCCATATGCAGGATATTTTTTTCCCTCAATTTGAAGGCTAAAATATTGACAATGAGAAGGATGGGTAATTGCTCTACTTATTCCTCAGTGGTTCAAACACCCTCATTTTTAGCCTGGGGAACGTCTTACATTCTGAGGCTCTAGGTCTTGAGGGAACCCTGTATTAATCTGTAAAGAGTCAAGCAGTGGCTCAGCTGCACAGTGGCCTTCAGGTCGTCCATAGAACTGTATTACCCACTTTCAATTAAAACATTAATGTTATAGTTTTAAATTAAAATAATCTGAATGTCAAAAATAAATTTGTAAGATAGATTAGTCTATGATCCAGGAAGTTTGAGAGGGAATGATTTCTAAATAATTAAAAGTAACAGGTAGATACTGAACACTTAGGATCCATATGATATTAATTCCATAACAGTATGTTATTCCATGTGATGAAGTACATTTTCAGCTCTAAAAATAAACGCAGACCATCAGGCTTATCCTGATAAATTTCTTCCTCTAGTTAGTTATTTGTGGGGTGTTTTTTCAGCAAATGAATTCATATTTTATTTGCCTTTGGTTTTGATTTCCCAAGTCCAGCAGATTATAAAAATGTTTTTCATATAAGTTCCCTATCTGCTTCCCTGGTCTATTTGATACCAGTTGTTTAAAATATGAAGATCCAAGTAGATTTTAGGAAGAGAACATAGGCGAAGGAGGAAAATGTTCACTGTTGACTTGGCAACTTTGAGTCTCCTGTCTTCTTGAAGTTTGTAGTGATGGGTCGTGCAGTACTTTTAAAAATGACAGTTCAATGTTTCCATTGCTCCTCAGAGTCATCTTTCATGGACTTCTAGTATGTTTTTGCCCTTTTACATAGCTGAGTCACAGCAGTTTCACTGCCAGGAAATCCTCTGTCCCCATCAGCAAAGCATAGTTATTGGGCAAAAGCACACCTTTCAGAAAAGCACTGGATTTGTGTTGGAAAGTCACAAAGGAACTGCCAGTTTTCTCGCTAATTAGTTCTAGGAGGTTAATCACCCACCTTCTTACAGAAGAAATTGTGCTTCATTGCTTCATCCTCATTTGGATTTGCCTGGCCTCATCTTCCACCAATAGTTCTCAATAAGTTCTTCTCCACTACAATCATTACTATCATGTTCTATCCAGGGATTTATTTTTTGTGTATGTGATAAAGATATTTATCCTTATAATCAAGTCAGTTCTCAATCTTCTTTTTCAATAGGTGTAACAGATTAAGCTGTCCAATCCATCACTGTAAGACATTTTCTTCAGCCCTCAATCCTACTTATGGATATTTTTTCCATCCTCTTCAGCTTCTTAATGTGTCTTTAAGACTAGGGATGCTACACAGATGTGGAGTTTTCGTGTGAGTTTCTGTGTCAGTTTTGTAGCTGCTGTATACAAAGCTGAAATCACTGCTCTTTCCAGGATCACTATGCTCATCCCTATGAATTTAAATGCCCATAAAAGTGCTTTTTACTGCAGGTAAGAGCTCATGTTCACATGCTTTTCCATACCATATGGTTTTGGACCCAGACGCTCTTTCATTGCTGGAAAAGATCTTCCGAGATACTTGTTATTATATGACCCACAGAATTTATTATGAGAAGAAGCCTCACTGAAACAAGCACTTTACAGAGGACTCATAAAGCTGTGGTTTTTAGCACAGTCTGTTTTTTTCCACCCATATTCAGACCAGTGGCATAACAGAATAATAATCAAAACACTTGCACAGAAAAGAAAGAATCTTTAGGGGTTTAATGGTAGTGCCAAGAGAATGTCAGACTGGATCTGGCATAATTTTTGTATTGGACAAGAAGGCATGCTCACAGCTCTAGATCCAAGCCAGCTATCAAGCTCTTAATTTTATTAACTTTTAAAACCACCAGAATTAGGTAGCTATTAATATTTAGTAACAACTGAGACTATCTTCCCAAAATCTAGTGATTTTCTATTGGACTGGCAGTACAAACAATTTTTCACATTTTATTACTCTAATTACTGGTACATACCTCAGCAAGCATGCTGCCTCTAATGCTCCAAGGTGTCCCTAAAAACTCCTTGGTTCTTACACCTCATGCTATCTTTTCTTGTCTAAAGCTACATCTAAAATACATTTCCATAAACCCTCTTTTAGGAGCATATTTTATTTACTGAAACACTGAGAGTTAAGCTACTGGGACAATGTTTCTAGAGTTGACTTGATTAAATGGTTATAGGATTAGGCTAGAGTTTAGATACACCACGACACAGTGCAGGATAAATTACATTGTCTTCACTTTATAAATGTCTAAAGCACCTTAGGAGTTTACTCTGTTTTACAGTTACCTTATTCCATCTCTGATTGAGGAAGGTTAATAACTAAAATAATAAACATAATATAAAATAAAATCAAAAACAGGTGGGGAAATTGAGAAATACAGCAGTCCTTGCAGTTGGGAAGATTTTCAAAACCAAGTGAAGAGGAAGGGAGTGAGATGCTACAAAAGTCTGCAGAGAAGTAGGTGATAGGATAAAAATCCTCGTTCTAATGAATTTCAGAGCTCTGTGAGCATGTCAGGAAATATTCTTTCTTACGTGATTGTGTACACTGGGAAGAGAAGAAATAAGGAACATATTTACATAAAGCGTACTATGGGAATGCAGTACCAGCTTTCATTTGCTAGCTCTTCCATCTTAGAGTTAGGGATGAGCTATATGTTATACAGGATATATTATGAAATGTTTTTTTGTTGCTTTCCTTTTATCAGTATAGCTTAACCGATATTTTATTACATTTTCTGTCAAGTAATGTAGAAAGAAATATGCCTAAAGAGGTGTATTTCCTTTTGAACTTGATGGAAACAAGAAAGACTCGGTTGAAAAAGAAGATTATAGGCCAGAAAAATATATTAAAAATATATTAATTTGCAGTGGCAACTGTAGGAAAATTATGGAATTAAGAAATTCCATGTAATTATATTATTTTTCACAATAGTAATAGAATAATATCACAAAACATAAGGATATATTATCCATCTATGTATTTCACTCTTTTATCTTTGAGATTATTTTTGAACTGGTAAATGACATTGTGTTTTGTGCAAGTATTCATGTTTAGGTTTTTAAACTTTAAAATCTCTTTTACATGTACTGAGACTTGAGAAGGGTCTTGATTATTTGTATCAAGTTATCACTTACTAGATGAACAAAGTGAGTAGTTGAGGTATTATATTAGGTTGGAGAATAAAAAGAATAGGGAGAAGACATTTTAAATCTGCTATCCTAATCCAGACAAAAACTAGCTATGTCAATAATATTTCAATATCATATTAAAGAAAGTACCTTGTGATCCTTTTGGCTTCAGAGGGATTTGGATACCTCTTTAAAATTCAGAAAATATTCAGAACAAGTTCTTTGCTGAAAAAAAAAAAAAAAATTCTTGGATGAGGGCCACAGCACTTTGTATGTTGATAATCTTCCTGGAATTACCACAGCCTTTCCTGAGATTATTTTATAATTTTTTTGTGCTATTTATTATTAAAAATGGATTCCTCAATATTTGTGATTAAACACACTTGGAATAAAATTTCCATCCTTTCATCTTTCTGTGCTCCTGAGACTTGTATAGTACAAGTTATTTCCTTGGATTTAGATAATTCTTCCTCACCAGAGAACCCAAAATACATACGGAAAGTCAGAGTGCAGTTTGCATGGGTTCGTTAAAAACTGTTAATATTCAATAGGGATTAGCAGGATAGCAGTTCTTATCTGTGATGTGCCTTTTCACCAAGTCAAGAGGACTGGCTTGATAGAAGAAGCTCTAAAACCCTTTGTTACTGCTGCAGGAGCAGGACCATTCGTCACTGGAACAAACCCTCTCCCCAGACAGGTCATCAGAAATCATGGGATCCTACAGAAGGGTGCCAGATCAAAGTAGTAGTCACTTCCATTCCACATCCCACTTGATTGTGAGTGGCACTTTCCCTTTTGTCCTTTTATTCTAGCACTTTTCTGCACAGGCTTTTACTCTGCTCTTGCTGACACAGCCAGTCTGGCTCACTCATTGCTTCAGCGCTTTCCATCTTCAGTCACAGTTATGTAGCATGAGTGTAAATGCCACCTAATCACAATGCAACTAGTACCATCATCAAAATGATTACACAGGTTGCAGAACAATGAATATTCAGCAATTCGTCCTCTTTTATTGAAATAGGGACTTCTCCTAGTCCACACTCCCGTTTCCACATTACCTTCATCTGGACAATAAACACCCCTTGCTCCGGGAAGAAGGGACAAAAAGAGATACAGGGAGTGAACATATTGAATCAAAACATTTTTTTCTTTATTCTAGTATCTGTATTTTATAATTTAGATTGAGGGCAATATCAGGCTCTTTTGTGCATTAGAATCATTCCTCCAAGATTAAATTTTTAAATATCTTTAATTACACTTGGTGAAGGTAAGACATCAGTACTGGTTTAATCTTCTAGATGGTCTTGCAGATTAAAATTAGATTTATACATTTGCATAATAAAAGTAATGTTATGAAAGAAAGCAGTTTGAGTATGTGAGAGATAATTGCATTTGTATGACTTGCCTTGAGGCAACCCTTATTGGATTGAGCTCAGCACCAGCCATTATACCACTGGAGCATTTTGCATTTTTATGTAGCAGTGCAACAGAATTTAAATTTTATGCACAATTAGTCTTCTATTGATGTATAGTTTGTAGGTAGGCTTAAGCTATAAAACTGAGTGTAAGTCTCCAATGCAGCTTTTTGTTTGGTGGAAGGGAAGAGAGGAGAAAAAAACATCAAGTTTGTGAAGACAGTGAAATTTCTAAGAGTCCAGCAACATTAGTACAGTTCTGCCAGTTTCCATCCAGTAGCCTGAATTACCAATCTTCTACAGTGCCTCCCCTGGTACAGTATTTCATACACAAGAAGTTCAACATGAGTGTTGACAAATCCTGTGAGAGCTTTAATGACATCTCTTAAATTTTAATTTCTCCCCTACCATTTGCCTTTACACTCTACAATATTTGAGAAAAGAGATGAAGCTGAGGTATTTATGAGTAAAGTGAATAAAATAGAATGCTGTTGCTGCACACTGTGTTCTAATAAGCAAACAGTATTTAGTAATTTCCTCAAATATGGACAGCAATATTAGCAATATTAATTTAGGAAATGTTTATTAACAATTTTCCAGTCAACAAAGCAGAACACACAAACACAACAGCAGAAATGAAAGGCTTTCTTTGCAGCACTGACATATTTTGCAATATTCCATCACAGCTCACATGACAATAGGATGACCTGATTAAGTAAGTGTGACAATATTTTACACAGTATTCAGATTTAAAGGCAAATATTCAGTTTTTTTGTTCATTCTGATGGGCTTTAAGTAACCCAAATACCTGCTAAGAAGGCAGATATCCTTACAGCAGCACAAGAATTTATAACACTCTTAGCCTCTCGAATACATCTTTCATTCTGTGAAGGTGTGGGGCAGAGCCAGAATGCTAATGCATCTCCTAAGTCTCATGGTTTGTTCTCTTAAATTTATCCTCATGACTCTACAAGCCTTGTCTTTCTCAACTGCCCTCATGACATGACACCCACCAAATTCAGTGAAGTTTTCTAATAATGAGCCAAAGAAACAACAGGCAGGCAGAAGTTTCCTACACATGCCTAGTCTTGTGCTTTTTATGCTTTCCAAGGTCCTGGTTTCACTGGGACAGGATGATAGAATCAATTTTCTGTCCTGGGAAGCTGCAGCTTTTGAGTAAACTCAACACAGCACCCTATTCTGTGAGAGCCTGACATGATATGCAGGTTTCTATAGTGATCAAGGTCTTTAGCAGTTTTTGAGCTAACCAGGTTCTAGGGCCAGAAGGAGCAAAACCTAGGGCAGCTGACCCAAGATAGCCAACAGAAATATTCCATACCAGCAGGTCAAGGGAGGTGATTCTTCCCCTCTATTCTGCTCTCATGAGACTCCACCTGGAGTTCTGTGTCCAGTTCTGGAGTCCCCAATATAAGAAGGACATGGAGCTGTTGGAGTGAGTCCAGAGAAGGGCCACAAAAATGAGGAGGAGGCTGGAGCACCTCTGCTATGAAGACAGGCTGAGAGAGTTGGGGTTGTTCAGCATGGAAAAGAGAAGGCTCTGGGGAGACCTCATAGCAGCCTTCCAGTGCTTGAAGGGGCCTACAGGAAACCTGGAGAGGGACTTTTTTACAAGGACATGTAGCGATAGGACAAGGGTTTTAAGCTTAAAGAGGGTAAATTTAGATTGGATATTAGGAAGAAATTCTTTCCTGTGAGGGTGGTGAGACGCTGGCACAGGTTGCTTAGAGAAGCTGTGGCTGCCCCCTCCCTGGCAGTGTTCAAGGCCAGATTGGATGGGGCTTTGAGCAATGTGGTCTAGTGGGAGGTGTCCCTGACCATGGCAGAGAGGTGGGAACTTAATGATCTTTAAGGTCCCTTCCAACCCAAACCATTCTATGAAGGTGTGGTTCTGTAAATGTCAGGCTCACTATAAACTGGGAAGTCTGCTGGAGACAGGACTCTTCCTCAGTGGCCACTGTCCCTGGAAGGTCTTGTCCATCATTCTGCCCTTTGAGGCATACTTTCCCATTTCATGTGACTATCACAATCTCACTGGAGCTGTAATGCTCTCAGGATTTGACTTCTAGCATTCACTGCAGGGAGCACACAACTCATGACCACTATATAGCCTAAGTATATGTTTGTATTTCATATTAGTATTGGGATTAATATTAGTTCTTTATTATTATTTTATTAAATCTGTTTTAATTTCAACCTACAGGACTCCTTTCTTTTTCCCAATTCCCCTTCTTGGATAGGGAAGGGCCATCAGGTGATAGAATAGCTGCCTAAACATAGAGACTAAATAATACTGTTGAAAGTAGTGATGTTATTGTTCTGGGCTTGTGGTCTCCATATTGTACAACCCTATCTCTGATGATCTTTATTGTCTTGAGATACTAAGTCTTTTCACTGCTTCTTGTTGGTCACTTCTTACCTAAATATTCTTTCAGTATTTTTCATCAAATACACTGAATCTAGAAAGAAAAATACATTGTAATTAGATTTTAAATGCATACAAAAATGACTTTTGAGATGCAGGAGTGAATAGGACTTTTGTGGGAGGAATAGTTGAAACCCCTAGCAGGGAAGACTAAATTCTAGATTTGCTTTATAGCACTGCTTAAGTTAAACCAGGCCTCTGTCACACTCCTGCTCTCCTGCTGCATTCTTTCATCCATGATGGCTTTTACAGAGACCCTTCACTTAAGGCTTTAACTTTTACCTCTCCTGTGACCTCCTTGGTTTAAGGGTGTATTTAGATGCAGTGAAGTGTTCAGTAGCAAAAATATCTTAAGAAATTCACATGTGCTCCCTTCTCTTCATGTCAGTCCCTTCTTACCCCTGCACCTTTTTTTGCTACCTCTTCAGTTGTGTTGATACAATTCTTTCTCAGCCCAGAAACTAAAATCACTATTTTATTTAAAAGGTAAAGCAAGGGAACTTATGTGAACTGGATCTTTCAATAATCAGATTTACAAGCAATTGGATTGACACAGCTGAGAGGATAATGGACCAGGGGAACACGTTCATCTAGCCTTGCTATTGCAGTTACTTTATGTAGTCAGTCCTTAGAGAAGTTTGGGGCTATAGCATTGTACACATCAATTGTATTTTAATCATCAGGACCAACTATGTAATTAATTTGTTTTCTGTGGTACGTCAGTACAGCATGGTGATTTTATTTACTGTTGTTGTCTTCCCTGCAATTTTACAGAATTCAAGATTATACTAGGGAATATTTGATAGCCCTTCACTGAAAAGCCAGTTGGAGAGCACTTGTCTTGCCTGCTTCTGTGAATTTTCCAGATAGAAGAAAAATGCTTATAGGTTGAGGTGCTGCCTTGAGAGACCTTGTCAATTTATGAAAAAAGCCCCGTTTATTTGGACACAGCAGAAGATAATGCATTTTTTTCATAGTGCCTAACACTTTTCAGGCAGCACTCATCCCAAAATATTCCCTTCTAGGCTTTTCTCAAAGCTTTGCTTTTTAGACTTACGTTGCTGCCTCTCTCTCACATCGCACTTCCATGTACCAAATTTTTGCCAGCAGTGCCAATTTCAGATATGCCTGAACTATCTGACTCTGGATTCCCATTCCCAACTCCTTGCCATCCTCATAAGTGGCCCAGTGCAGTTTTGGGGGCTGCATTGAGATGTAAAGTGGAGGAATTAGCTGGGTTGACCACAACAGGGTTGTGGTGAAAAGTTTGCAGTGTTGTTTTTCATGTGGACAGTTCCCTTATATAATTCACAATGTAGACTCACAATTGCACTAGCATGCCTTTGGGGCAACAAAAGACTTCAGCGAGATGTTCAGGGATGGAGATCCTTAAGTCAGTTTAATGATTAAAAGATGTTGTGTGGGATAGTTTTTTCACTCTTCCTAGTAATCAGGAAAACTCTTCCACTGACATATACTGCTGTAGTTGCTTTTACTTTGCATTCTCGGTGTGCTTTTGATTGAGTGGGAGACCAGTACTGGGTCAGTTGCTCCTTCAGAAATGAGCAAAAGTTTTTCTTGAGCATCTCTTAAAACAAAAGCAGATATTTCTACAATCTTCTTCCTTCATTGTGAGGATAATATAAAAGGGAGGAAGGGAGGGAAAATGGGTCTCAGATCCCTTTTAGACCATTATGGATACGATGGAACCCAATTGTCTTCCAAATTTTGGATGATCTTTAAAACCCTGTCTTTTAGAAAAATGGACAGAAGGAAAGGAATTTAATTTAATTTTATTGTGTATTTTGACAAGATAATGACAAACTTAATGACACCCAATCTTAATCAGTTCCTCCAAACCCTAACTGCATTTCAAATTCATTATTAATAATTATCTCCATTAAATTTAAATTTTCCAATATTCAAATTGAGGAATCCAGGTTTTCATTGGGAGTGAAAACAATGCAAGTGTGACATGCTATACCAAGCAAGCTGTCTTCAGCAGTACACAGTATTCACTTTAGTAACAGGTAATTATATTTTGGGAATATTATCAAAATTCCCTTAATTTTCTATTCTGAACTATTTCTGAGCTTTATGGGGTGGATTAAATGTTATCCAGTATTGTATAAAAAGGAAATTCAATGTATATGGTATCACGACTGCATATCCTGTCAACAAGGGGGAGTAGGGAAAGAGAGAGATTAACTATGGGGGAAAGAATCAGCATCTTCAAAGACTCATTTCTGGGTTTTGATCTCATGGGTTAACATACAGGGATTAAAGCAGAGAATTATTGTTTTTCTGTGGGTAACTGAAAGAGAATTCAAGGTCATGATACTTGATGAGAGCTTTCTCTCTAAAAATAGCTTAAAAATGAGTCAAGTACCGTTTTGAAATAATTGTCAAAATTTGGGAAATATACTGACATTTGGAACTATTTTGGTAGCATTCCAACATTTGATTAGGAAGCTTTGGAATGACAAATGAAAGTTCTATAAAAACATCAGCTGAAATATGTGGGTAGTTTTACTGAAGGGATTTTTCATGAGGGCATCTTTATTAATAATTGAAGAAAAAAAGTCAGTTAGTGGGGATTTTTAGCTAGTTGATAAACATAGCTTTCTCCGTTTGATTCTAAGGATAATATTTTTATTTTTAATATCCTGGTTTTCAGATTTTTAAGATTGTAGTGTTATAATAATGGCAATGTATTTAACTTTTAATGCTAATTGCACAGTTATACATCCAATGACATTTTGAAGCTATCACAACACTATAGTGATTATAGAACCAGTTAAGGTATGAATTTATGAAACTTGCTTCCAAGTCAGAGCCAAATGTTTCTTTTCTGCTGCAGGCTAAGCTGTCTTTTGAAATTATATTTATTCTTATTTCTTGTTTTTTAGAAGTTTACCCATTCCATGCTTCTGAATTGTCTGAAAACTACTAAGGCTCCTTGTTTTTTGAATTTTTGGATGACTACTCTAAACAACTTAATTATTTGTATGACTTATAAGCAGTACTGTGACAGTATTTATTACTCCAAGTTTGAAGTGGAAACACTTCAAAGCGGTTGTTTACATGATATATTTTTTACCCAATTATATAACAATAATTTTACAATGGAGTTGTGAAAGCAATTGTTTAGACTTAAAATTTAATTCTTCATTTTTTCACTGTGTATCTAAAATATTTATTTTAAAAGGGCTGTTTGTGCAAGGTTCCTTACTAGTAAGTGCACTTTCTGAAAGAGTTGTGAAATATTCATAACCAATTGTTTACCAAAATTTGTGTTCCAAGAGAGGAATGTGTATCTAAAACATAGTAAGATGATTATCATGAAGATCATTATCATCATTTCATAGTATCCTGAATTATGGAGATGTTATATTTTCTTCCAATATCAAGCATTGTAAACCAGAAAAAAACAGCAGTAATGTTTAAAGTAAGCATGAGAAACACAGCTGAGGAATCTAGAAGCGACTTCCATGCAGTTATTTAGTGTCATAGTGCGGTAGCCATTCCATTCAAAAACGTGCAGCTCTGGCTGTGCCTTAAATAATTACATTAGCAATTCCACCATTACTCCCCATCCCCAAAAAACCCAAAACAGGCTTAAGTTATAGTGCAGATTTTAATAGGCAGTATAGGTCATAGAAAGGTTGTGTCATTGTGAAAGCATGGATGTAGAACAGAAGTTGTTAAAATACAAAAGTATTATACTCAAAAGGCCATATCTCTGAGAATTTGGTTTAAAACATTATTTTAAAAATATTAAAATTAAAAAAAATAAACAGGTTCATATGCAGCCCCTTCACTTCTTGCTTTTCAGAAAAGATATAGGAGTTCAACTGCTGGGAAAATGAATATTTCTCATACAAAGTTGCTTGTTCTATTTGGAAAGTGGCCAGATCTGCTGCTTTGCTTACAAATATATCAGCAGAAACATCCACATACTTAACATTAAACAGTTCTGCAGTACTCTTGGCTAGCGGTATCTTCCTGCTTTCCAGTTATGTATGTTGTGGTTATTTCCTTTGCTTTAACTCCTTGTGTTATCGTTTATCCTTTTGAATCTTTTGTTCTTTTTAGAAAGAGAATGACAGCTGAACCCCTTGAGTGTACCTAATGTTGGTCTCCTGTGCAGTTAAGGGAGAGTTATGGAGCTTTGTGTTGGAGCTTCCACAGCCCTCCATTGCACAAGTACTGGAATACTAGATGAAGTATACAAAGTTATTCTGCTTTTATACTGATAATTATGTGTGATTTATACATTTAAACATTCTGGAGCAGAAGAGAAAGCTCTAAAATAAAAAAATAGAATTTTAACTTTAGGCTATTGTTGGAAATTAGCAGTCATTTAAACTGCTTCTGAGACTTGATACTGATGCATATTTGCTGTCCGGTGGAAATGAAGCCCTTATTAAATCTAAACTTGTAAATTTCACCTCTGTAATAAAAACCTTTCACTATAGAGAACTTAATGTTAACAATTTGTAAGGGAAGATAATAAGTCCTAACTGAATTTAAGTAATGATTTCCAAAGTAGAGCTATAAATCTACTGTAGGTGAAGTTCATAAGGTCTCAAAGGAAAGGGAACTTATGGCCACTGAAATGAATAATCTGTAAACTGCCGGTAACTCACACGGTTATTAGGACTAGTAATTTCTTTGATAGGAACCTTTGAGTTAGAATATTAAAGCAATTGAATGATAAGCTAATACAGGAGCTCATACACATGAATTTCTATTATATAAAATGATTTGTGTTACTTCTCTTTCCTGCAGCTCTAGCAATTATTGTAAATCTTAAGTAGTGTTTTAATCCTCAGGACATACTATAAATCAAAACCTAGATTTCAGAAATTGTCACCACAGCAAGTGAGATTGTACAGAATCTCACTAATAGGAATTGACAGATAGCAAATTATATTTCCACTCTTAGCTTGGACTGAAATTTTCTTTGAAAGGAATTTCCCATTTGCCATAAGCACCACATCTGTATTGGCTTTTCAAAACCACTTCACTTTGATGTAATTCTGCTTCTGCTTTAGGACAAGAAGTTTAACTTTGCTTTTGCTGAATTACATAGTAAGTTAATACTAATTACAACTGAGGGAATACCTGACCTTTTTCTAGTCCAGGTCTGTTCTTGTGTTTTGAAACTAGAGATCAATAGAGTAGAACATTCAGGACCTTTTCATATGTGGTGTGCTGAGGGGAATCAAAGATGGACTCCGCATGATCCAATGGGAATCAAGCAGAAATCGTTTTATTTTGCTTACTATCCCTTTATATACATTCGGACCACGTGCCTATTCTGCCTATACCTGCTGTCTTTGAAGGGCTGAAGGTGCCCAACTGCTTTCAGGTGTGCACCTACCAGCTGTATCAGCTCAGTGCAGCCCTGCTCAGCTCTCTAATAAATTGTCCTGACCAGCAGTAGGTAATCCTGAAATGATTACAACTCCCGTTTCCTCCATTTATTCTCTTTTGGGGAATTATAGGTTGTTTGATCTTCTTTTAGGCTTTTGCCATCATGTTGTTTATTCCATCCTAATGGTTATGCCAACATTGCTTGTGGCAAGGACAGCACAGGTTTCATGGTGAGCCCAGCAGACATTTGCTTCTGCAACAATAAAATCACTCCTAAATCCCAGCCAGAATTTCTCCCTAGAATTATTTCCAACATCAATTTAATTCCTCTGTGAGACCTGAACTCTTCTGGAGATTTCCTCTGATCTGGGACAGACTGAAAATCTGATCACATCTGGTCGGAAGGAATTGGCTTGCAATCTTACATCATCCTCTGTTTTCTTATAAATTCAGAAGAGTGAAGGACAGAAACAGAATATTTCTGAGCCAGTGTCTAGCTGAAAAGACAGTTCCAATGACAGCTTTGTAGTCTGTTAAAACAGGTATTAGGTATTTCACACTTGGCTATATCCTGAACTTTTCCACATTTGGATTTGGAGGGGCTTGGGGAACATTTTCAGCTGTGTGTTAAAATACCGAAAATAGTTTAGGTTCAGGGGAGAGATTTTCAGTCCCATGTCTTTCTACTTATGTAGATATTGATGCACGTAAAATTGTTCCAGTGTTCTTCATAGACAAGGTCTTGACTAAGATGACAAAACAGTATTGAAAGAAATTATACTTCCCTTCAAACAATTTTTGCTTAAGAATTAATCTTCTAGGTAGCGTTAACAAGGGAACAAAAGAAAGGCAAACTTTAAAAGTTATTTTAACTGCCTTGCTCAAAACTTCACAAAAAAACAGCAGCTCTCTAGAAATTTTAAGCTTCCTTTGAGAATTGTTACAGGATTCTGCTGTATTTGGTCAATTATCTTGCCTCATCAATTCCAAGGCCTTCATGCCCAGCTCAGCAAGGCCTTGATGTTACAAGGTCCTTTGAATTTTACCTAAAGGGAACTAAAGCCCTTTCACACTCCAGCCCTGCTTTTTGTTTCATTTGACATTACTCAATAAGTTTTGCTGTGTCTAAATTAGAACAGTGTCTAATAGCTGTCTGATTGCATTCATCATTGCTACAGCTTGACAGGTCTGCAGCATGAAGGTCATATCAAATCCCAGTTCACATAAGGCAAAGTTCTGATTTATTTCTGTCCAGAGCTCTTGCAAGGCAACTACAGCTCCTCAGACTTCTTTGCACTTATTCACTGTGGATTATTGGTTAGAATCACACTTCTGGATGTAAGGTTTAGGGTTTACATAGCCAAAGTCTTGGGGTACTCACTCTGCTATATATTAATAGTTGTTTTTATTACTTCTTTGGGATATGTATCTTCCATTTTCTTTTTGATACACGTGTTTTCATACCATGCAGTTATTTTAAACATATTATAAGTTTCTTATTGCTGACTGAGCTCTAGGTCAGCGATGTGCCCCTCCAAAAATGTTTCTTTTTTGAAGATGTTTACTAATGTATTGATTTATAGTGATAAAAATATAAATCCATTATTGATTATGCAGAGAAAAGCCTTACAATATTACTATCAGCACACTGCCTAGATACTTTTCACCATGATACTAAATCACTTTTTCTTTCCTACTGTATCTTGCTTCTCACACATGTCTGGAAAGGATTTATCATTTGGACATCTAAAAATTTATAAAACTCTTCCTATTCTGACATGTACTGGACTCTACCTCACTTCAGCAGAAGTCATGTATGATGCACCTGAATTGGAATTTAGATCTACAAAGAAATGTTTGCATATCCTTTTCTGCAGAGACTGAAGAATTGGTTTTCTCAGTGATGGGGAAACTTGTATGCTTTGTATAGATATGAGAGGGCTAAATACTGTGCTGCTCACATTTGTAGTTAGTAATCTCCCTGTATGTTTCTCTACAACAGCAGTGGTTTTATCTTTTTAAATGTTGGCATGCTGTCATGGACCACATCCAGGCCCTCATCAAGCTGCAAAATTGAGGTGACATCAAGTAGGCAGCTGAGATTTCCCTTCCTGACTGGTGGCACAGAGCTATAGAACTGCCATTAGAGACTCTAGAGAGGGATGTGTAGAAAAGGGGTGTGTGTTAAAGGCACGCTTAGCAATCTCTCAGTGCCAAAACACCTTTAAAACACTGCAGTTGGCAAAAATTAAAATGCTTCATAGACTGCTATGAATCATGCCATAAGCTGAATTAGCCTCTCTTTGGCTGTAGAGGTTAGGGATGGAAAGGGCAAGGACTGCACCTCTTAATACCTCTTCTATGCTATGTCTTCCTGGATTCAGATTCCTCCTGAGTTCTTATACACTGTGTTGCACAAATGCTAATATATGTCACTGTTGGAAAAATTGCATGTGAAATATGGAGAAATGAAAAACACTGAACACAGACCCTGCAGCTATGACCGTCAGTTGGATTTCACAGAGGATCTTGAGTGATAGGTCGGCCCAAAATTATTCTTAGGGGCAAGGATCTTGTCAACATTAAGCATACTGTCAATCTGGATATTAAAGTTTGTTATTATTTCTTATAAGTCAAGGACGTAAAGACATTTTTCTCTGGTTTTACTAAGGCAAACCTGTTCTCCCTGTGGTCTCAAAGGAAACTACCAGAAGCTGTGTTTGCTTCACCCACTTCTTTAACTACCCTGAGATGAAGTTTGGGAAGTTACATTCATGGAACACCTTTCCATGGTTGAGTAAAAAAATTATCTTCCTGTCAACATTTACTATGCAATGATGTACTTTCCTCTAAATGATATCTGTCTTTACCTGATCCTTGACACTCCTTCAAAAGGATTAATGGGAATAGCCCTAGAATAGCCTCTTCACATATTCTCACAGAGCCTCCAGTCCTTTTTGATCTTCCCAGGTTCATTTTACAGTATAGCTCATGCCCACACAGGTAAACATGGACAACAATAGAACTCATAATGAAGTCTAGCAATTTTTCAGTGGCTTTGTGCTTCTGAGAAGTAACACATCAACTAGTGTGTCTAGCATATTTGGCAGGGGGCTCCTTTTGTCTCTCTCGTGCTTGTCACCAATTCTTGGTTAAATTTTTGGTTGTTACTAGTTCCTTCCACATATCTGTTCCTGCTAGGGAGTTTAACACTCTACATACAAAGTGACCAGCCATATTATTCCCTGTAGAGGGGCCATTTTCTGCTTGGAGATGTGCATTTGACTCATCTGTCTTTGGATGTCCCCACATACTGTATGAATGTTACCATCTCAGGGAAGCCTCTCTGATTACAAACGTGTCTCAACATAGTCCCCTTGTTCTGTAGCTCTCCTTGGATAAATGAGATGCTCTCAACTGGCAGCTCCCTCAGTGCAACCCATCCCTTTCCTGGCCTTGTTTGTCAGGAAAATACAGGCCACAGTCGTGCAAGTGTAGTCCAGTTGCCTGAGTTGAGGCATCATAGTCAGTGTGCTAATGGATCTGGCCCTGGCAGCTTGCAGGTTAAAGAAAATCTGACATGAAAAATAGCTGTGCTATTGTTGAGTGTCTTCAGTGTTTTGTATTTTTTCTGTATGCTGCAACCTCTGTCTTCTTCTCCTATACACCCAGCTTCAAATTTCCTAGTGAAACTATCCACATTTGCTCTTCTCTGTTCACTAGCTACAAGTGATTGTTTAGGCTGCTGGTTTTTTGATCTATCCTCTTGCCTAGCCTAAGCCCTGCTTCCTTCAAAATCGAGAGAGTTTGTTTCTGAGTGCTGAACTCAAAGTCATCGTAGCTGTCACATGAGAATGTTACAGACTGAATAAACTGTGGATTGCATCCTGACAATTAAGCAATTTATTAGCAAAATTTACATTAAAAACAGAGTTACTCCAGGTCTAAAGTTTGTTTTAAAAATAGTTATACTGCTAAAGCAGAAGAATTTTAAGAGAGCTGTTATTTAAATAGCATCCTCTGGCTTTTTGTGCAGGCTTCAGGGCTGGTAATGGGTGAGCTTTAATAATTCCTATCCCAGCAGGCCAGGTGAATAAGCCAGGTTAATTAAAGAACAGGAAAAAGAGACAGGCTGTACTTAGCAAACTGAAATTGCTAATTTCAGCTGTTTTGGTCTTTTGCGCTCATAAAAATTTTTTTCTATGATTATTTTGTTTTCTCTTTTTTCTTTTAAATCTTGCCTAAGCTTACATTTATGCAGAAGGCTGAAATGTCTGTGAAGAGAAGACTTTAGTCTCTTGAGTAAGAAGTAAAATACTATGTGGGAGCCAGATCTTGTGTTTTTTTAATCTTATTAATACATGCATTAATGTGAAGAAAGCCATATTTAAATAACGCTAAGACTTTGAGAGACAACTCAGAAAATATGAAACTGATGTTTTGTTGTGCAGCTATGACTGTTCTTCTTTCTCCACAAAGTCATAAAGTGAGGATTCAGAGCCAGATGTTATAACTTTCAATTGCCATTGCCTTCAGTGGAGATTCCCCAGGTAATTGCATGGCAGCATTGCCTTGTCATTGTTAAACGTAGATTTGAGTCTGATACGGATTGTTGGTTTATATTCTGTAAATTCTAGACATGGGATTTATGGTTTTCTGTTTGTAAAGGATATCTGTAGAATTATCTTTGTCAGTGTAATATTTTTCTATGTACAACCACTAAGTTATGCCAAACGCACAGTTTATGATGCTGAGACGTAATTAAAATCCCAGTTTTACATTGGTCCATAGCACAGAATATGCAGTTTTCTTGTACTGCTTTAGCCACCTCCCTTGGAGAAACTGCCCTATATTCTGCATCATCCTTGCACATGGCACCTTCTGGTAGACTTACAGATGGACCGTATAATCTGTTTCATCTGATGTGTTCACTTACTATTTAGGACAGTGGGGTTATTAGCACAAGGGAGGCTTTCAGCTCAACTGTAATATAGATAAAAAAAATGTTATAGCACCTTTGCACAGCTAGATGCAGCATACTTTACATAACCAGGATATTTAATCACAAAAGAGCTTGTCCTGACAGCCATCAGAGATGAAGGGAAAAAAAATAAAACAAACAAACAAAACGAAAACAAAACCCAAACCTGTAGAGGGACCTGCAGATGAAAGATTAAGCTACAAGGGGAGATTTGCATTTTCCATTCATTATGGGTTAGGTGCTGTCTAAGCTTGAGGTCTTCATTTCTCCTGGCACAGACAAGAAAACTGAGGGCACCAGACAAATTGTCTTGTCCTCAGGAATTTTCTGCATGAGTTCAATACGGGCTCTACATAAACAGAGAGTGTTCCAGCATGCTGTGTGTACAGGTCAGGTTGCAAGGAACCTTGTACTCTTTATGAAACTCCAGGCTTTCACATCTAGGGTTTAAAGAAATCATTCTTCATAGTTTTCAAATTCAAGTCTATAAGACACAGATGCAAAAGTGCTTTTCTATTGCAAATATTGTGTAGTTAAGGGTTAATTACAGTACACTTTTCTTACATTACTTAATAACATGCTTTGGAGTCAGTGGAGAAATTCCACTGAACATCAGTCATTGTCTCGTCTTGAATTTCCAATCCTGTGCCATTTCATCTGTCAGGAAATAAAATGATCCTTGTAATTTTCTTGTTATTGCATGATCCTTACAAGGAAAATTACAAGACTACTTATTACAGAGTAAATATAGTGCTCTTTGAGAAATATTTGTCCTTCAGAAGATGAAAAGGAGGAGGCTGATGGTAGTTTCCTTTGTTCTTCCTATTTGTTTGCTATCCTGATCTGTTGTTCCTCGGTTTCAGCGTTCAGATAAAAGCTTTTAGTTTTTTTCATCTGTTAGTTTTGGATTATCAGATTGCTGTCTATTTTGTTTTCTTCCCTCATACCTCACACCACAACTTGGCTCCCACATCCTTAACTCCTTAGAGATTAGGTAAGTCATTTTGCAGTCTTGTACAGTGACTACTTGCTGGCAGGACATGGCAAAGCAAAGTCTCAGGGTGATCCTGGGATGACAGCAAGGCTGGCCATGCCATGCCAAATGGGCATGCCATGCAGGATCAACCATAACCCTGTGAACATCAGGAAAGTGCCAGTGCTGGGACAAGCTGAGGTGGAGCCAGGAAGGCAAGTCAGGGTAATGGGATACGTGGCTATGACTGCAATGTTGCTGCAATGTTGCTCAGGTGGAAGTATGGAATAACAAACTGATTCAGTTTACAAAGTTGACTGTCAGCATGGCACTGCTAATATTTTTCAACACACTTTACAGTAAGGCTTCTTAATAAGCAGGGGTGATATCATTTGGTGCCTACAAGGGCAAAAGCAGGCAAAGTGGCACTGGTCTCTCATCTCTTGCCTCATTTATTTGGCAACCTGTTTGGGTGGTTCACTGAAAATATCATCTGAGCACTAAATGAAAGTTGAAAGGACAATTAAGAATTTAGGAACTATTAGGAATGACAAAATGTCATTTCTCTGCGGTAAATCAAGAGCGCACCCGGCTCTGCACATACCAAGTGCAATTTTGGTTATTGCATCTGAAAAAGAAAGTGCTAACTATTGTTTAAACATAGGCCAGCAAAGATGGCTGGAGGTATGGAATAGTTTGTGTGTGATGAGATGCTTACTCTTCTGTTCTGACAAGAGGCACATGGATCAAGAAGTGACAGAATTTTCTAAGTCATGAAAGGCGTGAAAAGATTAAGAGGGATTTACCCACTCTTATTATGTAAGAACTGGAGGTAGACATAAAACTATGAGGCAGTAGCTATAAAGCAAACAGAGGAAGCTCACAAGCTGCAAATTAAAATTGTGCAAATTATTGGCCCTAAACTGCAGTCTGCAGATAAGGATGGTATACAAAGATATATAACACTTTTCTGGTTTCTTATGCTTTTTTTATAGCATCTGTTCTTGGCCTGTGCCAGAGACATGATACTGTGACAGAGATGGATTTTTCATTAGATTTAGTTCATTTGTTTATCTAGAGTACTTACCACTAGCTCCAGCTTCTCCCAAATCAAAGATATATTTTCTTTCCCAGAAGGGGGCTGAGGAGGGAGAGGAAGGAGGCAAAAGCAGGGCTGAATGATTTCTACTTTTTATACATTGTGGAGCTCAGTGTTGCATCTGTGTCACAAGTGTGTGTTGTGTCCAGCCAGTACTGTGGAGAGCACAATTCAACCCAGTCCTATTTTGCTCTGGCTGACCTCTCAAAGATTATTTTCCCAGCTTTTGCTAGCAGACAGTAGTGCTAAGAGCAATGGTTCTGCAATATTGTCAGGACTATTATTTTGTGGCCAATACAGATGAATTACTCAGACCTAACTTTGAAGATAGTTAGCTTTTCAACTATTTAGATGGAGGATTGGCTCAGTTGGGAAAAAAATGTGAGCAATTACTTCTAACACTGGGTTTCTTCTTTGTCTAATATGCAATTTTCTGAAAAACTGCTGTGTCTTTTATCAAGAAATAGAGGCTAGCTGGCTTGGAAAATCTAAGATAAGGAGGCTCTGAGGCAGGAGTAATTGGTTGTGGTAGATTGGGACAAATTAGAATGGTGCTCAGCAGAATTGTTTACTGTACTGTATACATGCCACTTATTTCAGCCACTTCCATCATGTTTTCCTTTGTCTCTATTTATTTATTTATCTATTTAATATTGAGATAGTCACTGACATTAGCTTACCTTCCTACACGAGACTCTCCTGAAAAACAAAGACACAAAGCATTAGCCTGAAACAAAGAAACGTCACATGTCCTCTTAGATTATGCACAGTCCATCTTTAAATGTTAACACTAATCTTCAGTTCAGTTTGATCTGTAAATACAAGACTGAAAAAAATGCAAACTAACACTATGGTGTATTTTTTTAGTGCAAATAATGTTTGTCTTCAGATCGCATTTTCCAAGTACAGAAAGAAGTTAGGAAACTATTATTAGATTTGTTGGAGATTCAGTTGATTAAGCACCTGTCACCTGAATCTGTTTTATATCACAGCTCTTCTAATTCAATGGCCATTGCACAAAAAAAATATTTTAGTACCTTTCAGCTGTTTGCTACCTTGATTTGTTATTGTCCCAGTGAAGGGGGATATAGTCCTAATGATCTCAAGTGTGCTGTGTTCCTGCAACCCACTCTCCATCAAATTCCAAAGGTAACAAAAAATAAAAATAAAACTAGAAAATGTTCCACAACCTTCAAAGGGGAACAATAAATATATAGAGAGAAGGGAGAAAAGAAAAAGCGAGACAGGAGATGTGCATACACATACCAAAGAATTTGTTGCAACAAAGTTAACTTCTGCATTCAATTCCACAGACTGCTTGATGGCAGCCACACTGTTGACTCTTTTATAATGACTGCAACAAGTGTGACCAGAATTAAAATGGGAAAATGGGTGAAAACTCATGAATATAGCACCCTTTGATGCTATGTTCATCAACGTCCTCTTCCCCCCTCCTCCCCTCAATGGGTTGCTGCATGAATGGAGCATCAAGGTGTCACATATTAGGCAAGGCATACTTCGCAGCATAACCAGTAAAGCAGGGAAAAGCTCTTTAAATGGAAAGTCACAGTTAGCTGTGGAAGCAGAGATAGGAAAATTATCAGTGACAGCAATCCGTAGCCAAACATCAAAATCTTGCTTTGCTCTTTTTTTTCCTCATCCCCTGTTTCCTTCAATAGACATCCATCAAACTTCAAGAGGATTTCTGCTGGCCAGTTTGTGTCTTGTAAATTTACAAGAGAGGGGAGAACCACTTTGCCCGGAATCCCTGCTAAATTACATGAAAACAGGATTTATGCTGCATGTAAACTGTGTAAATCCAGTCAGCTTTTAAGTGGAAACCAATTTTGTAGTGTGTGAGTATCATTGATTTGTTAATCTGACAATTTTTTGAAACAATCTGATGTGGATTAGCCAGTTCTGATTATATGTCTCCTAAAAGTCATTTGAGTTCTCAGTAGCTTGGTGAGTAAAGCACTAGAAATTAACCTTTGAGGCCTCTGCCTATAAATAAATTATTGATCCTTAAAAAAGAATCAAATAATCTCATTAGATATAGTTTTCTGTAGCGTGAGTCTAAATCCTGCCATACAGAATCATTTATCATAATTGATGATCTTCTTCCTGAAGCAGACAGGAGCTAAGCTACAATAGGAAATAAATCCTGCAGGAATTGGTACAGAAAAGCAGTATGAAGAATCTCCATCCGATTTGATGCTTGAGGGATGTTTTGTTTCCCCTCCAAATAATTCTAAGGGCTTTTAGCTTTTATGTGTGCTTTTATAACTTTATATCCAATAATCTCAGTCAGGAAAAAAAGTGTCTCTGAAATTTCATGCATGATGGTATTCTGGAGCCAGACAGAAGTGGAAGGAATGAATTTCTGATCCATGACATAACAGGCACAAGTGGAAAATACATAGCAAGCAATGTAGTATTGAAAGGCAGAAGTGATACAGAGTTCAGTACTTAACATATGAATGACTGCTCAAAAGTACTCTACAGAAAAAATAGTTAACATGATGTCGAAAGGTAAGTGAGACCTAGTGGTGGTGGTGGTGAGACCTAGTGTTATTTTTTACAACTGCAACTCAGTGATCGTCTGAATTGAAGCAAAGTCAAGTGAGCATTTTAATGACATGAGAAAAAAAAATCTGAACTTTATGGTTAGCTTCAGTAACTTGACTTTCCATTTCACAAAAGGAAAGAAAAAACAGAGGATACTCATGCCTGAGCTCTGTTTCTCTGTTGCTGAGCAAGGGGGAGACTGTGTGACTGTGTGTGTGGGAGCGAGAGGGAATTCCTGGGGGAACACCAGTTCTAGCTTTTAGCCTGCTTAAGTGTTAGCGTCAAGGGTTTGCATCAGCATTCATAGTGCCAAGCTATGTGACTCTAGGATCCCACTATGTCTAAATTCTCAAAAAGACCTTGTTTTTCCTGTTTGGAAATGATTGATGCAGTAGTTACCCGTAAGTGAGGGGCAATGGGAAGTTGGAGGGGGAGGGAGTGAGAAAGAAGGAGAAGGGGACACAGACATGACATGCACACACACACACACACACACACACCCTCTGCAGTTGGACGCTATACCCTGTGGGGTTTCATATATGCAGTTAGTAAGGTTGGAGGTGTGCTCCTATGTCTGTCTGGCTCCTATGTCTATTCTGGCTTCAGGCTCACAGCTTAGAAACATTGCACTGTGGAAAGAATACAGAAAAAAGTGTAGCTCAGGGAAAAAATGTGCATGCTCTAGATATGGGAATAATTCAAATATTAGAAGAAATAGTGTCATATAGAGTGTCTTAAT
The DNA here is from genome assembly GCA_013398125.1 of Aegotheles bennettii. NCBI lineage: Eukaryota > Metazoa > Chordata > Aves > Caprimulgiformes > Aegothelidae > Aegotheles > Aegotheles bennettii. Next base: position 284,940 of record VZRW01004247.1, on the reverse strand, counting down.
TTAAGGAAGATATGTTGGACTTGTGACAATGGGTTTATTGTGAGTTTAAGAAAATGTTAGACAAGAACAACTAATTACAAGACATAACATATCCCCGTGTAAGGTGGTAAAGATAAAAGATGTATGCTGTTGCTCTGGATTAACTCAGAAGTTCTTTGTGGCCATGGAAGTAAAGAGTAGAAGGAGTACCCTCTAGTGCAGTGTGGCAGCTGTTCTGTACTAAGTTGCTAGCGTAATCTCATGAAATTGCTTGCACTAATTCACTTCAGCGTACCAATGAGTCTGGTGGCATAATGTTGAGCTCTGGGGGTTCTCTCCTGTGTTGTATATATTAAAGCATATCCATTTTCTCCTGTGTTCCTAGTCCAGTGCAGCCCCTGAGCTTTGGGGTAAGTTGTAACAGCCTTGGAAATTTATGACCACAGTGCAAGTGCAGTATCCTTCTTTGACCCATTGAAAGAGCCTGTCCACCTTGTGAGGGCTGTGTTCTCTCTTTTATGCACAAGGGACAAAATTAAGTTGATTCATGTATCAGCATGATGACTAACCAGAGCAGAATATTTTTCAATATTTTGCAGAAATCTGTGGGTATTTAAAAATAGATATTCCCCCACCAGGTAGAAATTGTTTGGTATTCCTTCACTGGTATTAGTGTATTAGTTTTATGCCTCCTGATTAAAGTGTTTATTCCTGATGATTAAAAAAACCCACACCGGACTGGACTTCCATTGTACAGTAAAAATGAACAGGATTTTTTTTTTTTTGTTATTCTCAATATATTTTTTTAAGTGTTGCAGAAAGAGAGCCGGATGTTAAAGTGTTTTGTTTATTTCATAGGCAAATAATAAGTCGTGCACCATAAAAACAGATAGGCCATCTTTGATGTTCATTGACAGATCCAAAGCAAAGCATTCTTTTTGAGAAAACACTGCATTGCTAATAAAGTGATCCCAACAGCCGAGCTTGTGCTGCTTAATTTGTTTCCATGGAGTGATATTATAATTCTGACATACTGAAAAATCGCCTTGCAGAGACTCATATTGCATTTGTTGCTGAGTGCATCTTTGATATAACATTTGTTATTGTAGTGCTTGGGGTGTCTTCAGAGGAGTAATATTCTAAATGAACCTGGCTGTATTATGCCTTTAATGTACAGTAGCATTTTGCATTAAATTTTCAGCTTATTTCAAATGTGTTTTGCCAGCTATTCATCATGTGTGGTCTGTTCAAGAATAGGGCCAGTATATCAATATAAAATCAGAAAAATCCTTAACTCTCTGTCTTTGGGGAACCTCTCAGGTCGTTCCAATTCTTTTCTGTTAGATGAACAGAAAGCACGATCTCTTGTATTTATGCCTGCCTGTCAGGTTTTTTTATAGTAGAAACACGAATCACTGTTTGTAATGCAGGATTAGCCTGTCTCACACGATGTTATTAGGATTAGACCTGACTAGAGAGTGACTTAATTTCTTTTTCTTCTGTATTTAACTTTATTTTTCATCCCACACCAGCTTTTGCACTCCTAGGAATACTCTGCCTCTGATGTTAAGAGTAAATATTGAAGAACATATGTATTATTTGTCTGGATTTGCACAGACGAAGAATGAGAGCAGTATGTAGTCCCCCCTCTGTGGGCTTCTGTGTTCTGAGCTGCCAGTAAAATGTAAAAAGATTGTACTATGATGTCCTATTAGACCTCAAGACTGGAAGGACAGTTTGTATTGAACACAGGCATTTTTCATAATTATGTTGCCTGCAGGGTTACCACCTGCCTTAATTTGATCTGATTAAGGTGAAATGCAAAACCATCCTCATTTCACAAGTGGAACTTTGCCATGTTCTGACAAAGAGAGCAATAAGATATGCACACATGTATTGCTGCTGCAGAGAAAGAAAAATATTAGAATTAGGTAACAGTAAAGATTTCAACTCCATTACGAGAGTGCAGGTCACTTTTAGACAATTGCTTCATTTTTTAGTGTTCTGGAAATGGTTTTCTGTCATAAAATCCTTATGAAAAAGAGAAAATCATAGCCATTCATCCAGATATGTCTGTGCTATTCTGTGAGACATAATATATTCCATGGCTTTTTAAAATTCTCCTTTGGTTGGATGGGCTTATTGTCCATGAACGTTTATTTTTAGAGTAGCCTGTGCTTGCCTTGTAGTCTAAGTCATTTATGTAGCAATTTAAATATTTGTCTAAGCTCTCAGTGAAGGGCTCATATTGAAGTCTTATAAATGCTGCATAGATTAAAGAAATAACATTTTTTATATACTGTTTATACAAAATGATGTCATATCCTGAGAAAAAAAGAAATGCAAAAGTAGAAGGAAAAACATTACTGTTTCTGGGTCATTGAATATTGTTTGCCATTCTCCTTTCTCCAGTAGTAATTTTGTGCATGCTTATGCATGTGTGAGTAAGAGAGCAAGACCTACATGTGTGCATCTTGTTTTTTCTGTCAAATTTTTTTTTGAGCTTGGCATATTGATTTTCCTCTACTGTGGACAGAAAATAACCTTTAAAAATTGCATTTTAATATCCTTTAATGCTACTTTTGTAATTAAAGAATTGGAAAGCTGTGTTTGTTCTCTGGCACTTGGCCACATCTTTCTTGATGGTACAATGGCTTATTCTACATTACACAGTCTGTGTAATAACCTCACTTGGCAAAATGTGAGTAGATGGAAATTTATTGCAACATGAGTTGCTGAAACTGTTCTTTCTATCTGTCATTCCCAAGATTATAAAAGAGAAGTCTCCTTATTTCAGCTTTTAAGGGGAAAAAGAAGAAATATTTACTTTCCAAATCTGATTTGCAGCACTTATGCTATACAATATACTTCTGTTATCAAGCCGTCAGCTGGAAAACGGCTGTGTGAACTTTGGTTTAATTTTAGCTTAGAAACCTTTTAGCGTTTTCTATATTGCACCTGCTTAATTCTGGCACTCAGAAATTACAATCTTTTAAAGATTTGCCCTTCAGTAACTGGCAAATGAAATTCTTCTATAGCTATTTTTGCCTCGTATTGACTTTTATTCAGGGATGGTTGGATTTTCCCTGAGAAGACAATCTCCTTTCTTACAGAGTCTCCACCACATGCTGAAAGCTCCTGACCTCTCACTTGCCTTCTCAAAGGTACTGATCATCATCAAAGGCCAGTGCCAGCATGAAGGTGGGAATTTGAGAGAATAGAATTTGCTATAGAGATTTCAACTACTTTTTGAATAAAAGATGAGAAAACCTTTTATGAATTGAGCTGATTGAGCTAAAAACGAGGTATATTGAGAGTGAAGATCTCCTTTCAGCCCAGATCCCTGCAATGAGATTTTTCACTTCCAAGGTTCATACGGCAGAAGGTGTTGAGTCTTCCAAAAGAAGTTTAGAGTAGCTCTGTTGTATGTCAACTAAAAAAAAACCAAAACACATGGTTATATTAGAAACCTTAGACTTGATGATTTTCTGACTCTTTGATGTTATGAAGAAATGTAGGAGTAACTTCTGTTAATTAAGAAGCATTTAAATAAAAAAAATTATGTTCTTTCTGTAAAATATGCTTCAATTGATAAAAGTCAGTACATGCATGGAAAGAAGGAAGTATCCTTTTAATTCCTGCTTCTGGAGCCGCTGTATTTGAGCAATAAAGGTCGTAGTTCAATTTGTCATTACAGATAGCACAGATTTTGTTTTGTTGCATGAGTTCAGTATTCACTAACTTTATTGAGAATTGCATGAGTGAGTTTACACCTATAATTTAAACCAGAATACTGAGCAAACAGATGGTACAGACTATTAGTCAAATATGTTTGCACTATTACATGGTTGCCCTGAAGTCTTAATCTCTTGAGCAATACTGAATATTTTTTTTCAATTTGTCCCCTCTGACAGACTGTTTCAACAGTTTGTCACATAGCAGTGCAGCATATAAAGAAAACTGCCAGAAATGACAGGGAGTGGCATGCTGGTGTTGTGCAGCTCAGTACAATTGAGAGTTTGAATGCTGATGTGACTAAACAGTACTTGTTCAAGTATGGTTTAAATGTTGTTTTAAATATGCAAAAAGCAAGCAAAGAAGTAGGTTCTAAACTGAAATGGCAGGTCAGTATTCCTGCTGATATTTCCTGTTGTAAAGATTAAAAGAAAGACCCTAGTAGAAAATGGCTAATGTGGTTCATTACTTCTAGTCATTTGGCTCTAAAGCATTATTGGAAAAATCAGTGAGTAGCAGCACAGTGAAGGCCAGAGTTGTGTGCAATGTGAGAAAGCCAGGCCAGCAGAATTTTCCCTAATCTGAGATGCTCCATTTGCTGCCTGTAGTCAAACTTTATGTGATCCTTTCCCAACTCTATCACAGTCCTTTGCTGAATTTTTGCACAAGTACTTCATGAGAGCAAAAATACCTTTTGTGTCTTTGGATGATTTTGAAATTAAGTGCATAAAACCAAAAATATAACCCATTCGGTTAGACAACTAACATCTCTGGTAACTGGTCAGAACAAGCCAAGTATTGTGTCCTGACAATCAAGTTTTCATGAAACTTTCTTGAATATTAGCTTCATCAGTCTTTTGATAGCAAAAAAAAATGTATAAGTCTTTTTACTGACTTCAGCTGTCAGAAGTCAATCAAAAAAAAGAAAATGAACATAGTACTGTTTGACAGGCATATTAATCAGAAGAAAGTGGTATTTAAATACTGGTTTATTTATTTTTTAGGCAAATAGATTTCCTATTGCAGATTAGGCTTTGGAAAAAGTGGCACTTAAATATATCCTTTATTGGTACACAGTCTTTTTAACAAAGTATTACATATTGAGTACATAGCCAGGTTTTTTGCTGGTATGAATATGGCGTAAACACCATTGACTTGTTGCTGTGCTAGTTTCCTTGAGCTGAAGAACTACCGCACCATATGTAGTTTTAGAGAAACTTTTAAAGACTCACAGGAAAGTCCTTCAACATGTTGACCTCTGGGTACGTAAACCATATGCAAGTATTGCTTGCTGTGCTCCCTGGTTTAACATTGCCCAACTGCAGATCTGAGCCTTGCAGTCTAAATACATGCCTTCTACTTTGAAAGGACAGAATTCAATACTTATTGCTTTTGTAAATACCTCCTTTTATATTTTTTCCAAAGGAATCTATATTATTGCAGCACTCTAATATGTCTCTTTTGGGGCATATATTTTTTTTACTTTGCCATCTACTTATCTAGATTACTGTATAGTAAAATATCACCTGCAAACAGATGTTATCGAAATGGCATGAGTACAAGTAAAGTACCACATGTAATTTTTTACTTTGCTTTTTTTGTTTGTTTGTTTTTACTGCATATCTTATTTCTTACACCAATTGTAAGGTAGCCAGTATAAGATATTTGGTACTACAGGGTTGTCTCCCAATTTGTAAATATACTGCTGATTGCAGGTAACAGTATATTTACAAAAAATAGATCATTGGATGTTTTAGTGTATCCAACAGGCTGAATGCTACTTGTAGCATTTTGAAAGAGATCTATAGCTAAGACATATTACACTTGCTGAGAAAAATTCTAGTATCTATAGGTAAGGCAAGGGAATTATCACAGTGCTTCTGTTGAACAGAAAGTCATTTGGCTTTCTTTCTTGCGGAAAAAGAGTTCCATGACTGAACCTACTGCAGTCACCATAGATCATCAAAATAAGTATTGGAAGCAGAAGTGAATTAATGGGTCAGATAATTTTAGTTTGCAAATGTGGCTCGAATGCATGATCAACATTGAGAATTCAGAAGGTAAATAAATAAGGCCTTTTGTTAAGAATAAATCAATAGGTAAACCTAGTGATTGTTTCACGAGATAGTTTTGACTCTGATGTGTGATTTTATGATTAATGGTGGTTAGCAATAATTGATCTTTCAGAGAAAATTGTGTGCTCACGTGAATCCTCAGCATTTTAAGACCTGCAGATGTAAGGCTTGGGACTTGAGATGAGAAATTATTCACAGAACAGTTTTATCACCTTTCTTTCTTTAAAAATTAAATCTTTCTTATACAAAGGAAGGTATCTGTAAGCAATGTAGTTCTACAAATTAATGAAGCTTTAAGTTTGGTTGCATTAGAAAATTATCTAGGTAACAACAGAGAAAAAAACCCTCAAGAATGTACTATATACAAAAGTATTGCTCATGTAGGTTGTAAAAAAATTGTGAAAATTGTTATAATACCCTTCTTTGGGATCCATGAGAAAACATTTCTACATCTTTCACAATGCACAAGCACAAGCAGTATTCCAAAGATAGACTTATGTGCTTATATTCTGTAAATTGCATACTTCACATTCTTCATAATATCTTTTTCTCTCTTTAATAAAATGCATTACAGACACTCTCCTTAGTTTTTTCTCTGTTCATATTCACATAACATCAAAAATGAGAAAAGTTCACCTGAAACATCAAAACATTTAATTAACAAAAACATAGTGAAGTCACTTCATACTTTTAAATCATTGTCAGTTCCCATGAGTGACTGCACTGTCACCAGCACAGGATTACTTTCCACCGAAAGAGACACAGACAGCAGAAATGTGTGGTTTTTTCATCAATATTCCAATTAGTTGAACAGGTTGGAACAGACCAGAAAAATGACAAAACAAACAAATGCACGCTAATTACGGGGATTTCAAACCTCTAAAGTTTTGTGTGAAAGCTTAGCCTGACTCCCTCTTTTTGCTTCCCCATTACCATTCCCATTGTTATCACACGCAGTGCAAGGCTGTGTTTTTCCTGTCATTCCTGCTCGCTCAACAGAGTTTTCTAGGCTGAGTAGTTGTACCTTGCACATGGAGTTCCAGCTGCTGTCTCCCGCTGCAGCCAAAGGTTGGCTGTGCCCTGGATGGACACCTGCTATCACAAGCATAACAAACACCTATGAACTGCAGGCTTCCCTTGCTGCCTTCCCTTGCTGTGCACACACGGCAGGCCAGCATATGCTTGCCTATATATATATATATATGTAAGTATGCGTTTATAGATAATGTTGCTATGTTGCGAGTACTGCAACTAGGCTACTGCATTTTCAAACGTTTAGAGTTATTCTTTTGAATATGGAACATTTTTCGTGTCTGTACTCAAGTCAAATATGATTCTATGTGGGCCAATCAGAAAAAAAAAGGACACACATCCATTAATTTTCTAAGCATAAAGTGGTTATTCTCATGTATTTGAAACATTTTCAGTTGCAAGCTCGGTTTAGCAATTAGCACTGTGGAAAGACATCCTTTGAAGGACACTAATAGATACTCTTTCATGGTTATATGCAGAGCTCACAAAAGGGTACGTACTTTTTGGAATTAACAAGGGTTGATGCAGGCATAAATTTTAAGTGAGAGAAATGGGCTACACTGTGTTCATAATGGAAGTGCTCTAGTTTGCAAGGAGCTAAATATTATGGGAAAATTTACATGCCCAAAATTAAGCATGTGCAGAAATGATTGGGATTGCAGCTGTTGGGTGAAATTAAGCTCATCTAACCTTAAAAGTCTAAAAGTTAGTTGTGTGATTCTTATCTAGTTGCCTTAGAATCCTCAATTAATGGAGATAAATGGATACCTTATTTGGGCCTCTCCCAGACAACAGGAATTAGCCCACAGGGTTGTGCATTTCCTTCTATTGACTAAAAAGGAAGCATTCAATGAATGTATTAGACTCATATAAGCAATATTTAGATGTGTAAATTCAGTGAATTTATCACTTGGGGAAAGATGAAACTTAGCATGCAAAGCAGGAAATAATGCTACAAAAGTGTGGTAGAAGGTAAAATCTAGCACAGAATCCTACAGTAGAGGTATATATGATTGCAATTGCAGTTACTGAAGACCTTGTATGGGTTTCTATGACTCTCTGAGAAGAAAATTCCATCCTGGAGGTGAAAAAATAATGTATTTAAGATCAATATGTACTTCAGTCTGGTGCAGTCCGGGCAAGACCATTCATCTCCAGCACCTATGACAAAGAGACAGATCCATGACATAACCCCCACTGATGCTGCAGGCAGTGGTTGCAGGGGCGCAGTTAGCAACAGCTCCCAACTTAGGGGATGAGCAGATCCCAAAGCCAGCTAGCCTGTGTGTTTTCTTGGGAGCATATATAGTCCAGAATTCCTTGCTGTTTGAGTGCCTTGAGGACCAGTGGCTTCTTGGTGGCACTGGGTGCTCCTGAGGGGGATCTGTCAGCCAGGCACCAGCAGCAGGCAGCAGAGGGCACCAGGGCAGCCCCAGTCCCCAACAATGGGCACCTCCCTGGGGATAGGCTGAGGCCAGGCTGGGATATGGGATCATGGGTAGACTTGGCTTGGGACACCCATGGCTGGGCAGGGCTGTGGGGAGGTGGCATTGTTGTGGCAGGGACTGACAACCCTTGGCGCTGACACAGGGTCCTGGGCTGTGGAGAACCCCAGGGAGCCAGGCAGGCATAGTCAGGGCTGGTGGTGCCATCAGGGCCCTGGCATTGGTTCTCAGTCAGCCATATTCATAACAGCAGTCATTTTTTGTTTCCATTTTGCCACTTTATGCAATATTAAAGGGTTGATTTAATTTTTCCTTTGCCTTCTCACTGGAGAACATAAGTCATGCAAAGTGATAATTTTCAGCAAAAGCAAAAACAGAAGCTAATTCTGTCTGAGAAAAAATATGTGAAGACTTGGGTAATTAAATTGGTAGTAGTTAAAATCATAGTTTAATTACAAGCATAGCTGAAAATGTGTGTTCAGACTGGTTCAAATCAGGGGATTTATGATGCTAGGAGACATTAAACTGTCCTTCCTAAATTTTGCTTCTTTACTCTTCTCTTGCAGCTACATATCCATATATGAACAGATTAAAAATATATTTATATCTTTATGAAGAGAATACGAAAATGTAAATTGTAAATTTACAGTTGCAAATGTCCATAACTTTGAATGTGCCTTTCATTCCTAAGTGCAGTATTTGGAGTAAAATAATAAAGCAATATGAGAATCAAGCAACAACAAAATTATTCAAACAAGTAATCTGGGGTATGATGGAACATTTAGAAACAAATAATATGCTTAAATTTAATTTAAATAACAAATGCTTAAATAGAAGCAAAGAAATTACTTGTGGTGAGTTTATAAAGCTGCTGGTTTTTTGAAGTGGGTATCATTCCTTCATAACTTAATTTTCTGCTTAGACTAAGGCTCATTCCTAAACCATTACATTAGTTTTATGGGTCTTATTGCTTTGAGGTCAATGGAGCTATGCCACAGGAAAAAGCAGTATAAAAATACTAAAGATTTTCATCAATTTTTTATTTCTTACATCTTGCTCTGCCTCCACAGTAGGCAAAAACCTGTAACAGTCATTGCAGCCAAGAGCATATGAATCACATAGGTTTGAATGTCAGTTGAAAGAGGGAACTAATAAATGCTTTAGCTGTCATTTTATCAGTCTGCAGATGTCCTCAATCCTGAGTTTTGGCTTCTGATTAAAGGCAATTGTCCATACTTCTGCATCATTTCCTTTTAACGCTCTTATGTGTAATTGTTATTGATTGATTTATTGAAATACTCCTATGATTCAGTATGTCTTTGGAAATTTCATGTATGCCTGTGTTTTTTCAATTAGTAATTGGGAAGAGGGAAATGGAAAGTTTCAGTAAATATTGAGAATATTGATTATAAGGGTTGCTGTACTACAGAGGGCATAAAAAGTAATCCTCAAAGCATTCTAAACAAAATAACAGAAATCTGTAAAATGCAGATTATTTGTTTCATGTGGCAAGCACTCGTTGAAGATCAGAGATTTAGAAAATATTTTTTTCTTTTAAACTTTGGTGTGCACAGTTTGCCAGTGAACCCATTGGGTGCCGTGCTTAACTTGTAATAGTTTTAAAATTGACATGTTTGTTTACATGTGAGTTGATGGATATATGGGTGTTTTTGTGGGTAAGATGACAAATGGATCTTAAAGCTTTTCAGCAGAATAAGTATGTTTTAATTTCTTTTTATTTAGGAAACGGCTGTCTACAGCCTTTGTCTCTAGTCACAGTGCAGGAATTTAACATCATCCAAGACTTTTTCAAAACTCCCAGATATTTGGTAAAAATGGGTTACACCATTGGAACTTATTTTACAAAGGTCCACTTACAGAACAGAAGAAATTAAAGTAGAAATGAGAAGTATAGAAATACATCCAGAAACATCCAAAAAGAAAGGAAGATGTTTCAATCTTGCTTCTTTTTTTGTTTCCCATGTTTCTTTATTTCAATTTTTTCCTCATATTTTTCTTTTACAACAATTTCCATTATTTCTTCAAATCATTGCTTTTGCAATGTGAAGATCTGAAAGGACTACTTACAGACAGCAGACTGCTAATGTGTGTCAGTATAATTCAATATTGCTTGCATTTGACATTTCTGAACTCTGTTGCTGGAAGGTGTCCTGCCAACAGTGACATGGTTTTTAAGCTCTCTTTCCTCCTCCTTTGCTAGTAACTTCAGGATCCTTTGTATAATCAGCTTTCAAGATCCAGTGAAAGTCTGGACTGTGAAAATGTTGTAAACTAGATTGGGCAAGTCTCTGAAAAATAGACTATACAAAATGTTCTATTGGGAAGAGAATGCAGTGGTGGAAAACTAGTAACACTTAAACATATGCATGTTTATATATATATACACGTATATGTATTTTCATACTTTTAAATATTTTTTTACAAAGATCCTGGGTTCCAAAGTGTTTATATTCTCTAACATGGAAGAAAGAGAGGATGCATATAAGCAGCTCACATAAGAGAGATTATGTAAATTATGCATGAGGGCAAAATGGGCTGGATTTCTGGGAGAAATAGACATTCAGGAAATATGATTTCAAGGGGAATGGAAAAAGTTCTGCTAGGCAAGAAAAAGGAAACTTTCCCATCTTAAGGGATTTAGCAAATAATAAATTGGAAAGTATAAAAGGGAAGAAATAAATGGTTGGTTGAAGAAGCAGCTGCAAAGACTGAAAAAAAGCAGAGGCAAGCAGAAGGCAGTTTAGTTGATGTTACAAAGCTAACATCTGTCAAAGATTAACATGCAGTATTACATGAAATCATCATTATCCTCTGTGCTTAGAAATTCCTATAGCAGTGTCCAATCAATGCAGGTCTTTTCAGAGGAAATTACATGCGGGGGAAAAAAATAATAATTACATCAGGTCTGGAGGGTAAGAGAGAGGAACTGTGTTTTATGCAGTGAGTTCTGATCTGAAATACAGAGGAGTTAACAGTTCTGAACTACAATTCAGGCCTCAGGTCAAGAAGTTAGTGAGACAGTTAGAGTTGATACATTCAGGGTTTGGATGATCTGGAAGATGGAGATGTAAATACCAGTGAAAATGGACAAAATTTTTTCTGTATAGCACTGATTCTGTGGTGGAAGTGGTAAGGATAACTTTAAGTGCATTGAAAACAAGAAACAGAATAAACAGTGAGAGCCTAAGTGTGGGGAAAATGAGTAGGCAAAATTAAAGGTGACCCAGGGACTGTGGTCCTAGAAGTTGAGGAGAATAAAAACCCATTAAGAACAAATCACTCGGCGCTAAATCTCACACATTCAAATACGTAAATATCTTTGTGTGTGAGGGGAGGGAATAGTTGGGTGGAAAGAGTCTTGAAAGGATATGATCGGTTTTATTAAATGGGAAGAAATATTAATATTTAGTAAGAGACAAGCTGTTAATAGATAATTCTTACACTCTGCTTAAACCTTGGCCGCCTTAAACCTTGGCTGCCTTTAAAAGGGTTTGCTGATTAATTTGTGTTAATGGTGCATTCTCCACCTGGACCTCCTCTGAATGGAGATAGAGCATTTAACAGCAAGAAACTGTTTCAAACATCATTTAGATCAGTTCCCTAAGTATTTAAAGTTATATCAATAAAAGACTTGTACTAGTATAATTTGTCTATACTAGACTTTTTGCTTCTTTTAGTTATGTTACTTGCAAGTATAAAGGCTTTTCCCTTTGTGTCCCTAAGACAGCTATGCCAACAGAAGTTGTGAGCATAGACCGTGCCTCATTGGCTTTGAGTGAAGCCACAGTGCTGATGGAGATAATCCTGACAACTGTCTCCAAATTCATTTGCATTCTTTTAATAGAAGTCATTAAGAGTGAGAGGTAACTATGTGTAGTTGCATCAGCAGAAAAACAGGTTGACAAAAATTGTCATTTCTCCTCTGTTTTGGAGAGAATTGTGCTCTTAATTTCTTTTAAGGAGTTTTCTCTGTTTACAAGCAGATGCTTCAATTTATGGTAAAAAAAATAAACCCAGGTTATTTTTACAGTCTGCACTTTTGTCCCTTGCCAGAAATGAGTCCAGTAGTGTACAAAAGTGAGTAGTAGCCTTGGATTTCATCACCAGGAATGTAATCACAGTCTGAAGAGGTCAGTAAAGTGCATGACATCTAGCAAGACATATTCTTTCATACTGGCTGGTACAGGTGTGAAAGTCCATAACGACTAAATGTTAATCTGACTGCGAAGTTCTGGAGAATCGCTCCTCTGCCTGTGTAGCTGGTTTGTGTATTACACCTGTGGGTGACAACTACAGATTTGTGAAATGGATTATATTTGTGACAGCCAAAATTAAAATGATCTGTGAGGCCTGCAGAGCCTATGAAATACTTCACAAAATCAGGGAGAGCTTGTATTTCACTTAGAAATGAGTCCAAACCTGGCCTTTGAATAAAAATTCAGCTTTGGGCAGCTCCAAGGTTTTGATGTGAGATCCTCTTTTAACAGGCTTTTTGGCTTACTCTAAGGGGCTGGTGTTATCTGGCAGACAGTGCTGCCCTTTTCATCTTGCTTTTGTTTGTAGTCCTTTGGGGAAAGGCCTAAAATATTCAGAATATAACCTTTCTAAGTGTTCTTGGTAGCGTGCTCAGAAATGTGGAAGGATTATTTGATAGATGGTTTTCAGCATTCTGGTGCCTGCAGAACCACGGCTAATCTTTCTAATCTTCTTTATCTAAGGTAATCTGTATATTCTATCCTCTCTGAATCTATGTATCTTGTGCTGAAACTACAATGACACTGAAGCTCTAAGATGCCTATTTTTGTTTCTTTCCAACAGCTGGCTGTCCAGACTCTTTGATTAAAGAGCTTCATCACTTCAGGATTCTGGGAGAAGAACAGGTGAGTTAGCATCTCAAAGGCAGCATCTTAATGTCATGAAAGATAGACGCTAATGAGACAGTTTCGTCTGTCTCCAGGGAGGTAGAGTGTATCTCATGACCCCCAGTGACCTGAAATGTGGGGAAAAAAAAAACATACAGGAGATATATGTAAGATTTTTTTTTCATTGTATCCATTAGCCTTGACAGGTTATTAATTGGTACATCTGCTATCTGCCACAGCTTTTCAGCTTTTGGCTACAGCAGTAAACAGGCTCTCTAAAACACGAGATAGACAATCTGACTAAGGGATTGATATTTACAGCTACGAATGATATTATCCATCTCTTTTTGTGGCCTTTTTTCTCTCTTAAAAGTGTGTTTCTCATTCATAATTATAGATGTGCTTTGCACTCAGAAAACTATTTCTATAGGAGTATCTTAGGAAAGCATAAGTGAGGTATGCTTTACAATATTCATAAGGTAGTCATAGTTATTATTTTGTCAATAATGAAGTTAACATACAGAGATATGAAAAAATGGCCTTAAATCTGAGAGACATGTTGCATTTTCAAATGCTTAATCCTTTTGAAATTCAAGTTGTTTTTGTCACTGAAATATCTCTCCTAAGGTAGTGGTTATAAAGCCAACTGCCTGACATAGAGTTGCAGGTACTGGGGACCAAGGGCCTGAAAGCTCAGCATTAGTGTTACATCAGAATACCTGCATCTTTTAATGAACCTGGCACCGAGGGACTTGCAGAGGGTTATACAAGGGCTGTGACACGGGTAGGAGCAGGTCCTGAAATGTTAATTCAAAGTCTGGTTTCTTAGCTTTTAGATCAGATTATATTGTCAAGAACACCCTGTTTCTTCTCCTTTCCCTTTCACTCTCCTACAGCTATATTTTTATTACAGTGAGGCCTGCTGGTACATTTTCTAGACTTCCAGTTTTCCTCCACCAACTCCCACCTCAGCTATTATAGAAAGTCAAAAGCCAAATTCCTCAGGGACACAGCTTCTCCTCAGCAAGAAGGCAGCATGAAGGATAATGTGGGAGGGTTTATGTGACAGGAATCAAAAAAAAGACCAAAAATAGACTAGGCCAAAGGAGGTACTGGAAGCAGGAATCTGGTGAGATTGAGGATTTAGAAAGAGGAAATAAAAGAAATTATGACCAGGATTGATGGGGCCAAGACCCTGATTGGAGCCAGCTAACAAGTGGAAGGCAGCATGATATGAAGGTTGGGGACACTGGAGAGATGGGTCTGGTTGCTGAAAGAGGGTAGGAATAGAAACCAGAATGTTAGGGATAAGGGTCTGGCAAGGAGCTGGGACCAAGGACTGGGAGGGAATGATCTCTTTCTGAAGAGACTGGTAAATAAAGGAAGATCTGTAATTAATGAGCTGCATGAGGAGGTCAAACCAGTCAGAGTAAAAGGAATGGGACAAAACAAGATATTTGAAGAAAATGTAGGGAACAACTAAACCTGCAAGAGACTGCAAGTATGAAGGAGAGGGCTGAACCAGACAGACTTTGATAGCTCTACTAGCAGAGCTCTGAGCATAGAGTTGTCGATCCCAGCCTTGCTGATGACCACTGACAGGGCAGTATAATCTAATTGATAGACTCTTTTATTTCTGTTTGATTTTTAGAAAAGGAAGTGGTAGACATAAAAATAAAGGCTAAAATTGTTAAAAGTGCTAACGAAGAATTCAGACATTAGGAAATATCAGATTTAAGACTGTTTATGTAATCGTAATGCTTGCTTTCTTTGTTCCACTCACCTACCCTTACATCTTTGCACTAAGAGAGTGTTAAATTATATGATCATATACAAACTTCAGAAGTGGGATATGTAAGATCACGAGGAACTACAAAAAAAAAGATGATTAATTTTGATTAATTTGTATCCAATAATAAGAGAAGTCTTGAAGAGAGTAGAGGACTTTGATGAGGAAGGCCTTGCTAATCAGATAAATATGATATTTTTGCCACTTAGAATATTTTTGGTATTCTTTCACACCTTCATAATGAAATTACTCCTTTTTGTGTTGAATACACCTAAACAGATGAGAAATTTTTGTTATCATTCATTAGGGGCATAAAACTATGCAGATGGAAAGTTGTTTGGCAGAAGGGGTGTGACCTTATAAATATTTGCCTTTCTCTGAAACTGTATACACTAACAGGTTGTTTGGATACTTGCCATGAGGCTTGAACTATTCCATAAACCCACACAAGTATAAAGAATATTGCAATTATATTCTGTCCCTACAAAAGTATTATTGCCATGAGTGTACTGATGACCACAGTAGCTCTTGCTTGAAGTTAGCACACATTTTGACAGTTAGGGACAAGTTGGTGCAGGACCAAGGTAAAAAAAATAAAAATACATCTAAATTAAGAAAGAAAGGAATTTCAGGCAAAGTCCTTATTCACATGGCTATTTGATTATTTCTTATATTTATTTAATTATATATTTGAATTTTAAAAATATCTAAAGTGTGTCTTTTTCTGTTAGCATGCATGCTAAATAGAAAAACAAATCATAATTAATTATAACACTTTTATTCAGACTGCTTACAATTTCAGTGTTATCAACCAACATGCATTTTCTTCCACTCTAAGCAAGTCAGAGAATAATAGGGGCATGCTACTGCTTCATGTTCAATCTTGATTTATTTTTAAAATGCTTATATATTTAAGGCCAGATTATAAAAGCAGAATGGACTATTGTGATAATCTGTTCTGATCTCCTTTAGAATACACATTACATGACTTTCTTGGATTAATTCTTGTTTAAACTGGAGTATATTGCTAGAAAAACATCCATTCTTTGCTTACAAATCACTTGCAGATATTAGATCCTATTACACCTCTCAGTAGTGAAAGTCAAAAAATTCCCAGCCTCTTTTCTTTCCACCACTCTACCAGTACCACTATGATCCCTCCATTGCTGATTTCCCATCCTCCAATGTCTGGATCCTTTACATTTCCAATTCCTTTTGTCCTGTCACAAGTCAATAGTGATTATCATAACAAAAAATTACTTCAACCTATGAATGCAACTCAGAAAAAGCCACCATACTCCTGAAACAGGACTAAAAATATTGCTTATACGGCAAAAGGGAGCCTGTCAGTCAAACTGTCAGCTATATATGTTTCAGACAGAATGAAGGGACCTTTCAGTTTGAAGTGGACATTTCCACTGAAACTTGTGGGTTCCAGTTAAACCAGTGGCTGCCCAATAAGGAATATAATTTCCCTTCTAGAGATTTCTGTTTATTCACCTAAGAGGTGCCTTAGTGCTTTTGGATGTGGATGGACAAGGCTCACAATCCACCACACTGCTTCCCACACAGAAATCCCATTCTGTAATTGTGGGTAATAGTTTGTTCCTAGAAAAATAACTTTACCGTGAGTGTGCTGAAAAGTAAGTTATTTGCTTAAACCTAGTCTATCAACAGTTCACATACGCCTGCAGTATGAACTTAGCCATGCATGTTAGATGTTCATTACTTCCTCTTCCCAAATTGTTACAAGCTTTGTCACTGTTGCTCTATGTTCTTGGTTTTCTTCTAAGCCATTGATAAAAATTTTAGGTGGGACAAGGGCAAGAATCAATAACTTCAGGATCTTTTTGGAAACACATCTGCTTGATAATGATTGCCCATTTACAATTATATTTTATACATGGCAGATAGCTAAGTTTTTATTCTCTTAATATATAGTATGTTAATTTTGTATCACCCTACATACTTAATCAAAATGCCATGCGGCAGGAAGACAAATACTTTAGAGAAGTCTGCTTCATAATTTTCTTACCTTTATCAAACAAATTTCAATCAAATTAAAATCAAACAGATGTTCCTAATACAAAACCCTGTTTTCTACCTTTCGTTCATCAAGTATTTGTTTCCTGTAAATACTGACCATATATAATTTTCATCAATGTCATTAAGAGAGATTTTTAGTGGCTTGCAGGATCAAGCCACTTGAAAACTTGTGTCTGCCTTTCTATCTCTCTATCCAAATAAAATGTCTCTTTATCTAAATGTAAGCATTGAAGGAAAACTAATGTTGAGGAAAAAAGGCTTTGTGTCTAACTTGAAGCTTGAGAAGTTGATGATTAATCTAATATTTCCTAAAAAGAGTTCTGTAATAATAAAACAGTTGTCCAAATAGCCAGCCTTCTCAGTAGTCTCGTGAACATATAATTTTCCCATGTTTTCTATTCCCTCAGGAATGTACATTGTAGGAATTCGTTCTATCTGGAAAGTCTGTCTTTTAAGGTTTAGTTGGTGTCAGCAAGGTAGTTTTTAAAGAGGGAATTGGTTTTAGGCTTTATGGTAGGAGGTAATCATAGTCTGTGTGGTACAAACTTCCCTGGTACATGGTATGCATTGTGGATACCTAATTTACCACATAAAACTGGCTTCCAAAGGCTTAATGTGCAACACAAATAAATTTAGTAACAGATTGCTACCCCACTTGAAACTTGACCCTTGCAAAAGGTGCCAGAAATTCTGACCTAGAAAAGTCTCCAAAGTCACCTTAGACTGGTTTGTTTTGGACCTCCGTTTCACAGACTCTCCCAGTGCACATAGGTCTTTATAAGGCAAAGAGAGTCTCCTGGACATGCAGACCCCAGAAGGATAAAACCTGAAGCTTTCTAACTGTCCTTAGCTCTGCTGAGCATTTTCTGGCAGTTTGAACTCACTATTCATAATCCATCATTTTTCCTAGTGTAACGGATACAGTCCAGCATGCTGGCTAACTGTTTCACGTCATGGATACTTGAGATACACTCAGGATTGGGATGAAAGATTTATTAACTGGGGAGCTATTGAAAAATAGAACAATATAAGAAAGTTAATCTCCTGCAGTAGCCGTATGCCCTGTCAGGCTGTCTGTCTCTGCAAGTAAATGCAAATGGTTCTACAACTGGAGATAGTACAAGCTGCTTACAGAAATATGCTGAAGATACAGTAAATATGGACTCTGTCTAAATACAGTGGAAGGCAGGTAATTCAACAAGCCAGTGCCAGAGACAGCAGAGAGAACACTAATTCAGACCTAAATACTACAGTATACCAACACTGCAAGATGACTTGCAGTGTACTGTTACGGAGTCTCCCTAATGACTTTCTGAGAAACTTCCCTCTTCTCCCCAAAGTGATAAAAAAAAATCTTGTTTAATTGTTTAAATGGAATATTGTGATTCATGAATAAAATAGCAGCTACATCTGAAGCCTGGAAGGGAAAACAAATAACACAAGAGCAATCTGCTGCTATACCTGAGTGCCCCCAACAGGTCACAGCACAGATGAAGCAGATGACATGCTAGTGGCAGGAAAAGAAGCTAGTAAGTAATGTATAGCCGTGCTTCTCTGCTATATCATCTGCACTGACAACTTTGCAGAATGTATTGGCCAGTTTCTTGATATTTTGACAGGGGAATGACCAATTTTAACAGATCCCTCCTGTAAGCTGCTACTGCAACTCATATCACTGCTTACTTTTCACTTTTTCTTTAGAAACGTTGTGGGCACTCTTTTTTTTTTCTTTTTTTTTTTTTTTTTCACATTTCCTTGCCAGTTGGGGAAAACTCCTGCAAAGGAATACCCTCTTTTGAAAACCTGCAAATGCACGTCCTCATGCTGTTTAAAGGTGGTGTGAGCTTCTGCTAGGTTTTGCTGAGAGATGTAACTTTAGGAGTTGGGAAATCTAGAACTAAAAGAACACAGTGTGGACAGAAATAATTTAATATTGATATTTTAAATGAATTTGTGTACAATATGTGTGTGTGGCAAGGGGAAAGTCCTTTTAATTGGAGGAAATTTTTTTAAAGTATTTGCTACAGAACATTTATGTAAAGTGGGTCTTAAACTAATTGATATATGTTTACCCAATCAGGCAAAAGTAATGTCATGTGACAATTCTAATTAATCAGCTGAATTTAGTGCAGGAAACTGTCAAATATGATCAACAAAGTACTTCTGAAGTATTTGTGGGACAAGCAAAAAATGTAAGATACCTGTCCATAATTCACATGAAGTTAAAAAAAGTAATATCTTTTCACTGAATAATTTCTGCAGTTCTTCATTATTAAACCAAAGCTGGTTTTAATTTAATATTCTCAAATATGTATCTTTACAAGTATACTTCCTTACAGCTCTGTCCTTTCTCATCCAGTTCCCTGGCTTCAGCTGCTACTCAGTGTGACTGATATCTATATGCATCTCTAAGTTTTTTCCACTTTTCTGTTTAACATCTGATTTCTGTATACCTTGTGGATTTGTCTTCACCATGCCATCACTCTCTCTGTAAAACAGCTACTGTATTTAACTCCTGATCCTCTTTACACCACCTGTTTTTTTATAGCTGGAACTACACAACAAACTTTACAGCCTTGTCATTTCATATGGCCAATGGTCTCTTTTCTCCCCAAGCTATATCTGCTTTGAATGTCTCCCAGCCAACTTCTTTCTTTATTTCAGAAGTAATTGGAATCCATGTGAGTTTCTCAGCTTTTTCTCTCCTAGATTACCAGAACTTTATCCTCTCTGAGTTCTTGTGATAGACAGGGCATCTCTCCTTTTTAGCTTGTTGTCTGTGTATTAGACAAGTAAAAGTAATTTATTTTTGGTTCAACAGCTGAAATAAAAAATGGTGAGAAAGAAAGGAAAAAGTACTTGTTATCAAAACTAATTTAAAGGATATTTTTTTCCCTATCAAAACCAAAAAATGTCATTTTGTGTAGGACTCAAATTTTCATTTTTTTACTCGTCTGTAACAACTATCAATGCTTGTAGCAATTTGAGTCCTTCTAAAAATAGATAGAGGAATCCTTTCCACCCAGCTTTCATTATATTTGGAGAGAAGCTTTAAACCCCAGTGTTTAGGGTCTCAGGTGGATGTAAAAGTCGGGACTTATTCCATCCCTTGGATGACTTTGATCTGCTTTCATGCAATAGGCATATATTCACTCTTGTGACCTGAGAAGTTAAATTCCTGGGAATTCCAGTATCTACTTCAGTGAGTCTCAGCTGCACAATTTGCAACAGCATCAACTGAAAAGATTTCCTTGCATTAGTTATAGCCTTGATCATTGTCAGTTGTGGGGGAGAAAGGAAGGTGGATTTGAGCTCTGCAAGTGTTGGAAGGAACTGAATGTTAATCTCCAGCATTCAGTCTATTCAGACTTATCCCACAAATACCTGCTGGAAGATCACAAACTTCAAATAGTTCATAAATACAGTGCCAAGCCATATACTGTGCTTAGTCCAATTTCTTCATTGCATCAATCTTGCCTCTCATACATTCAGTTTGATTTCTGCTGCAACCTGCTCCAGTGTCCTCTCTTCTCAGTGCTTTTTATTTTTGATTTTCATACTCCTCACTGTGTGCTATCTTTTATATCACTCTGCAAACTGCAGTCTTTCCTTTCTTTCTCCCTCTCTACTCTAACTTAATTTCATCCATGAATTGTGTTGCATTGGTCCAGTCATGAATTTCTTATCAAAGTATTTTCTTGAGACTGCCTTACCCAGTTTTCCATGATTCCCCAAAGTCCAGCCCTCTAGAAGGTGGTTCTCTTTCTGGTGTCGTTTGTGGTGCTTTGGTGGGAACAAGATGGAGCTAATGCTCTGAACTTGCACTTCCCATCATATCACTGGCTAGCGGAGGAGCCCAGTAGCTCAGGAAAAATAAAGTAAGGGTGCTCCATGGAGAGCCATGACAGTCCATCTCTTTTTAATCTATATTTTAGACGACACTTCTGTAAGTATTTTTGCTAATCCAATGAGTACTAACAGGTTTGTACTTTAAGTTGCCTAATTACATTATGGAGCTAATTTTTTTTTCCTTTTTTTTTTTCTTGGTATGTGCATAATACTTATAAATAAAGTGCTTAGTCTACATTATGGACTAATAGCCTCCACAATCTAATTTTGAAACACACAGATGGTTATTTGATTTATAGGAGCAGTAAAAACAATCAACGACTCAAGAAAGTAGATTTTCTTTCCTCTGAGACCATTACATGCAGTTAAAAGAAACAAGTAATCAAATTACCTTTCAGAGATTAGAAATTTTGGCTTTACATCTACCATTAAACTTTTGTCCAAAGTTCCCTGCAAGGCTACAACTGAGCAGATGCTTTTAAGTGTGAGGAAAAAAGGGAAAATACAGAAAACTGTGTCCAAAGTGTAAAAACAATATTAAAATAGTACAAGGCACCTGTGCTTTGGCAGGGGACGTTGGAATAGATGATCTTTTAAGCTCCCTTCCAACCCAAACTATTCTATGATTCTATGATATTAAAGCAGAACTTGCAGATTAAATACCATGACAAGGAATCACTGTGTTCACACAGTGTATTTTGCAAGAGTTTTGTGCATCCAGGTGCATTTTAGTTTTGCTTTCATATCTGGATCTCAATATAACTGAAAAGACTGCAATCCACAGTTAAACCTGTTTTATTCCTGTGTCAGCCCAAAGTTTTCATTTATATTACCCTTGATTTACAGCATCAAATGATTGAATTTCCACTGGTTGAAAACCCAGTACCATTCTAAGACTGAAGGGAAACCATCCCACTCTGGAAAGTGAGAAGCAGGGAATAAATGGTTACAATTATCGGGCCTCTGAGTCTATGTCACACTATAATTTATAATAATTTATAAAAATCATTCCTAAAGGCCCAGAAAAGTCTTTACAAGCAAAGATTGCATGAAGAATGTCACAATATAACATAAATACCATATAAATACCATGAAATACCATAAGTAAAGCTGGGAATTTCTTCCACTGAAAATTTAATTTCATGGAAAGTGTACATTTGGGTTGACCAAGACAATTCACAAACTGAAGGGAAAGTTCACAACAGGATGCGGTTTTCAGAGAAAAAAAATTAGAATGTTTTACAGCTACCTTGTTCATATACCTTTAGCTGTCTTAGCACTAGTGGTTTGGGGTAAATCATATTTTTAAAGCCTTTTTTTCTGTTTTTCAGAAATAAGCATTGAAATATATGGTTCTATGGTGAATCTGGCAACTATTTACCTCCTTGTATTTGTGATGACCTTACTGTATAGCATGTAAATGCCTGACATGCTTTGCTCAAAAGCTGATTTCTAGCAGCAGTAGAAGGCTGGCGATTTCAGTGTAATTTCATGTCCCTCATTATCATAGTATTTGATGTCCTCATGACTATTAATGGTTTTGCCTCTTAATATTACAGTTAAATCAGCAAGTATCATTCTCTCTCTTTACAAATGGGGAACTGATGAGAAGCATAGATTAAGCGACTTACGTGAAAACCACAGGAAGTCTTTGCTGGTGCCAGGAATTGAAATCAGGTGCCATGGATGCCAGTTCAGTCAAGTTCCCTATATATTAAACTTTGTAAGGCATTTTGCCTCAAAACAATTGAAGATATTTTTCCTCCTAGTATCACGTAGAACTGTTTTACACATGATAAATGCACCTCTAAGTAGTAGGCACATTGATAATAATTGAGTAATAGATATTGTGCAATATTTTGAATATACACAAGAGTTAAGTTAATCTTTTGATGACAGCTCTATACAAGTTAGATGTCTAGCCTAAGTCAGTTTTCTCAGCTTCAACTATAGTATTTCCACAGGGTGATTCATCCTACCTATGTTAGACATCACATGCAAGTCAGGATAAATTCCCTTCTTGGGATCTTGTTTCTTCTCATTCAGTATATTTGGAGCCTATATGAGTTGTTTAGGTTAGATGTTTAATTTTTGAAGAGCTAAAATTGTGTGAAGTGGTTCACAGCTATTTAGGTACCTAAACCTGGGTTTCAAAAATAGCTTATGCCAGGTGACAGGGTCAGAATTATTTGAACTGAAACACCTATTGTAGGAGTCACCTAATTTCAAGTGTCCATATCTAGCAAATTCTGTTCTGTTATCTATAAGGGGAGGTCAGGGCACTCCAGGGTTCAGTTCTTGTGCTGATGTACAAATCTAAAAGAGAAAAGGTTAATTGCATCCTATCTATCTCTCTTGTTAATTGTAAAAGAAGTCTAAGCAACCGGTGCAACTGTAGGCATCATCACTGCAGAAATTCAAACTAAATTAAATGAATCCTACTTTAAATCTCCAGTTAAGAATAAAATACAAAGTAAAACAGTGGTGGCTGTCTGCTGGAGTATCCCTAAATATCTCATCTGGACATGTGATCAAAAATATATCACAGGATCCAAAGACATTTAAGAGTTTTTGAAAATTGTCTTGCATTAAGCATGTTGATTGCATCAGTCCTGTGTGGTATGTATGGCTGTGGTAGATACGAGAAAAGGCCTGTAGCAGATGTAATCTGTTACCAAAGCCAAGTAGTTAATTAATAATTAATGAATAAGTGTTTTGGTCCTTTACAAGCCTTTTATTAATGCACCTTTAATGTGAAGTGAGTCATTTTGTTTTGGGCCACTGAATAAAGCATGTAAATCCGTGTATGTTATGTATGACTGTTACGGCAGCAAATGTGTATATGTTCTGCTGCTACATGTTTTAGTTGTTCACTGGGTCTTAAGTGAGTTAGTGTACAGGCACAAGGAAAAAGGAATTGGAAAATGACACCTTAAAAATGGATCTGGACTTTGAAGGTAGAAAGCAGGCTGGTAACTAGATGTCAAGATGTGCAAACACATTTAGTAGGATCTTTCCCATCTTCAAATTGATCATTTTTTGGAAAAAAAAAAAAAAAAAGGAGTGGAGATTGGAGGAACCTCTTCATGCCCTTCAGTCCAGTTAATGACTGGAAAGCATATCCTTTTTTTCAGCTGAGAATTTATAAGGTAAATGCTGACAGAATCTCAGCTACGGTATTACTGATGTTTGCCTTCATAATGAGAAGCTGCTAACAATCCCACATCCAGCACAATGTTCCCTTTTAACAGGCTAAGACAATCTCCATCCTCACCTTCAGGTCCAGTCTCTGCCCTGAAGAAAAATTGGGTTAGTAGAGAGCTTTGCAACTGTGTTTACCTGTATTTCTGTTCAAGGCCAGCAGAAGGACTCAGAGCACTCAGCATGTATTTAATGCAAGGATCACAAAGTTTTCTGAAAATTGATATAGTCCAACATTAAATATTTACGCCATTACTCTGGGTTGGAGCATAATAATAACATAGAAAAACACAAACTGACTTGTTGAGCCCCCCATTCAAGGAGACTTTGCAGACATGTCTTGTATATTACTCAAAATACAGGTACCTTCCAGATTCAAGATCGTTACTTCAGGACTTTTGGCTGTTGTTCACATGTATCACTGAGGGATATTTTGAAGGCTTTCTCTCCTTTTAGAGTATACTTTCCTTTTGAGAGGAAGTTTGCTTGGATTTTGTGTTGAATGACAAAAGTGGATGCTTCTAGTTCGGTATTTTTTTTTATTGTGATACAACACTTTTATGTGTATATAATATAGTTTTTTAAGAAGTTGCGTAGCTCTTTTAAAAAACAAGTGTAACATGAGAAGTTGTGGCAACATTGGCAGAAGAATCTTCTTAAATGTACCCACAAAATATGCAATAGAACCCCTGTCTTTGTAATTTAAAATTCTTCTGTGCATCCTTTGTGTATGAGTTTTTGGTCCTATTACTTCAGTTTTTGTCAGGGGATTTCTTTGGGGAGGGATGCAGATTGGTTAGATAATTTTTATTTTTTTTTTTGTTATCCCCCAAAAAAGGGAACAGGATTTTCATGAGCAGTTGCGGGATAAAGGTTTATGAAGCACTAAATACTGTTGTGAGTGCTGTAACATAAAGCTCTGTTTTGTTCCTTTAGCACACCATAAAGTCATTCTGCTCGTGGAGAAAATTTATAGTACTCCCTTCCTCTTTGGCCTTTTGGATTCTCCTGTTTTCTTTGGGGCTGTTAGGACCAAATACTTCCATTTATTTCATTCTACATTAGATCAGATTTATAGGCAAATCTGAAGCCTGTTTATAATGGTTGTATAGCCACTAGTGTGGAACTGCACCAACACAGAACCCTAGACTGGACATGATTTACGTGTACGCAGCGTGATTTGTACATGTTCAGCTTATCTCTGGCTGAAAGCAGGGTAAGTTCAACCAGGGAAAGTTATTGCAATGGCATCAGTCATTTTAGAGTGGGTGTCTTTGCCAGTGAGGATACAGTGAGCATGTTATTTAATATTGCTGTCTGTCAGTGTCTGCATCATTAAAATGGAGGCATTTCCGTATCCTTTTAGGCTAGTGGGGTGGAACTAGATGAAAACTGCAAAAACTAGGAAAACTTCCTGGGAGACCCTGGAAGAAATTTACACCTAACATCGAAATAAATGTGTATTGGATAATTACGTTGCCATCAGTTTAATGAAATTTATTTTGAAAATAAAGTTATATGGGCAATTTTTACAACCCTTTAGGTCTAAAATATTATACTGTATTTCTAACTATAGATCCCTGGGCTTTTTTGTAGGTTTTTTTTCAATCTGATTAGAGTATTTATCAGCATCTGTTGTTGGACTATATTTATGTTGTTTATAACAATTTTTATACTAATATAAGAGTTCTTGAGGTTGCTTACAGAAACAGGCTGCTGTTTTCTGGATTTTAATATCCCACACAATTTTCTGGTGGTGAAAGGATAGCTGCGAGTTAGAAAATGATGCACATGGTGTGGGTTGGAGCAGAGTGACACCCCAGTTAGTGACACTGCAAAATTCTAGACAATTGACAAATAACCTGGACTTAGCATGTGAGGCATTAGAGCAACTGACACATGGTTTATATGGGATAGATTAAAGCTCAAAGTTTGGGGGGGTAGTTTTCATGCAGTTGGAAGTTTAACACCAGTCTGTTGTATTGCAGTACAACCGCTACCAGCGCTATGGGGCCGAGGAGTGCGTGCTGCAGATGGGAGGAGTGCTGTGCCCGACTCCTGGCTGTGGAGCAGGTTTGCTTCCTGAACCAGGAGTAAGGAAAATTGCATGTGAACTAGGCAACGGAATAGGCTGTGGGGTAAGAACATACATTTTCCTATTAGTAGTGTGGGAAACAATTTATATTGTGTGATGTTAGAATGAGGGGGGAAATGTTGTTTTCCTTTTCAGTGACTCTGAATTGCCCCTCATACCAGAGTGGGATACTGTAGCTCAATATACAATTTAAATATAGCACCATGGCTTAGGAATGGTGACTTCATCGTGCAGACTATGTCCATTTCAGAATTCTTTGCTTTATTTGGGTTCAGAAGTTGCTGAGTAGTTACAGCAAGAAACTGAAGTGTGCAATCCAAATGTGCTTTGACTTTCTTCTCCTAACACTCAGAAGAAACAAACTGGGTCTTGAACAAACCACTCCTTATTATATTAAGACCAACTGTCTTGATGTTGTACAGGAAAGAGAGAGAATGACCAGACTGTAATACTGTAGTAACATTGCTTATACGTTAAAACACGTGGTGAAAAGAAATATGGAAATATTTTTGTTTTCTCATAAAAATTGCTTTTAAGCAAGGGGGATGAACAATTAATGGTGGATTTCTGGAAAACAAAAACAGGCGACACTGGAAAATGTTTTTGCTAAGAGGTCATGTCATATGGGTTGGTGATTTTTTTGGTAGTAGATAAAAAGGTACCTTACAGGACTCAAGCTTTGGGGAAAATAGAAATATGTAGGGAGAAATCAGTATGTAAAAGAGCCTATTAAATGTTAGGTCAGAGTGATTATCTCATGTTTGAACTAAGCAACTCTTTCCATGCTTGGTATTATTATTCAATTCTATGCAGGCTATGCGAAAATATCTATATTTGTAAAACATTATCATGCTCTTGCTGTTGTCTTTCTTGTGGAAAATGCACTTTTTATTGCAGTTTTGATGTTGCCCAAACTGATACCATGAAAGAATAATAGTTTGCCAAACTAGGAAGTCGCAGTAACTTGTCTTCTATGAGTAGGTTAGCATCTGTCGACCTTGGTAAAACTTCCTATCTGTCCATGCAGTGGTGCATGTAAAACAGTACTCCCCAGACTCACTGAGCAGAAATAGGGCTATAAAATAAAGCAGAAGGTGGGAAAGTAATAAGAAACAAGACTGAGTGAACAAAAATAAATGTTTCTAGATTAACTATTAGGGATTTGTTAAAAAAGATAAAATCACAAATAATTTTTACTCTGCTCTCTGCCTTGAAGTGATGAAAATCAGACTGTGTTTTGCAGCTTCATTTATCATCATTCTGAATCTGCAAATGCCCTGTAAATAAAGTGTAGATAGCACAAAGGGTTGATGTATTGCCTGGTTTAGCAAACTGCTCTGTTTCCTCTTATGGACTCTGTGGAGCCTTGAGTTTAGTCTCACCCTTTGTTTTGGTTTATGTGACTTCTTGAACATTAAGGGGTACAATTCACTGAGGCTGAAATGAGAAGCAAGAGGCTGGTCTATAAGGCAAATTTTGGTAACATTAGGGCCTTTCCTCAGAATCCATAATGGAACAGGTTGAAAATGCATGTCCTTGAATCTATCTTTGCACCCTGCCAAGTGATAACTTCAAGGAATTTTGTCGCAGAAGATTTCCTGTGGCAGAGGTCCTAGCATTGAAGTCAGCTGCCATTGGGAAAGCTGGCTAAAAGTGAGGATTTGTCTGCAAGAACATCAAGGCAGTTAGGAAAACTATTTATTTCTACTCTATTTTTTGTAGTCACTTTGAGTGTTTTCTGTTCAGAAAGTTAAACAATGATGGGGTTTTTTTCCCCAGACAAAACCTGCCCTTTTTTAGTGTGAAGGCTTTTCTCTCTTTATTGAATCCAGACACATCCGCTTCAGAGCTCTGGGTTCCCTCACAAGTGTACACAATGATTCATAAGCTCAAAGAAACACCCAAGATGAAGAATGTCCCTTTTGTTCATCCAAATAAAGGTAGCAAAAGATTTCTTGCAATGGTTACGTGTACAGCTTAGGTTAGAGATGCTCTTCTTGTTAAAGCTGGTAAGCAAAGAAATAAGGAAGGCAACGTGAATCCGGAGGTTCTCTATGAATATCTGTATCATCCTTTAAGCTGTACTTTGTATATGTAGAGTCTCTTTGGGGTATTTCAATCTCTGTCTTTGGGTAAAGTTCAGAGTTGATAGCATATTGCTAACAGCAGAAGATACATCTAGCCCCTGTAGAGAAATAGTTGTCTATTGCACAGAACAAACTGCAGTAGTTGTCTACTGCACAGAAACAGCCTGGTAAATACCTAGATAGAACTGTACCAAAAAGGTGAGGAGAGAGGTTTAAATTTAAGCAACCTCATATATACCCTGTGCAATCAGGCACAGCTATATATACAGGCTTTCAGGCAAAGAAATAGAACAAGAAGGGAGATTTATTTTGATTTGAAAAGTAGCATGCAGATATCTTTTTCATGATGATGAGTAGTCCTTACCCAAAGCCATGTTGTGGTATCACTGACTGACCTCACTCTTACCTGTCTTTCTTATTTTCTGTCATTAGCCATTAACATATTAATTGATTTACTGTTATATTACCATTATATGTGGTTGTTCTACCATCATTACTATGCATCAGACCTATCTTACTAACTTTTATTGCTCGCATATAAAATTTTGGCATATTAAATATGAGAAAACAGCAGGACAGCATAGAAGCCAGTATATATTGTACCAGGTGGCCTGGGTACAGGAAAAGCTGTGATAAGCAAGGCATACAAAAGCTCTGTGCATAAAACATTTTTGTCTTGTTTTGTATTATACTGGCATATTATTTCCTACATATTAAAGAAAAGTTTGGAGTTAAAAGTGGATTAGAATGGAGCTTCAAAAGGGATGATACTACTTGTTTATTAAAACTTATGCTTTGGTTTCTACACGTACAGCTCATCTGTCTTGCAGAAAATCCACTGTCAGTATCTTTCAGTTGGATGATAATTAATGTATGATTGCATCCCAGCCCTTGCTCCACAATCATATAAACATTATGGAGCATGCAGTATCAGTTGACCTATTCCTTGAAATGGAAAAAGTTAGGAGATCAGGGATAGTGGAGACAGAGCCTCTGTCAGCCTTTTCTCCTTGAGTTTACTCATTCCTAGCATAGTCTATATAAGCAAGAAGAATGTCTTTCCAGAAATCCTCTGTGGTTTGATAATCTCTTGATAGGAGACCTGGCTCTTAAAGCTATAGCCAGGTTCATGGAAGTCCTGAGACCACTCTAAACTATCGTAAGGTCTGGGCAACTATTTAAATGGTTTTAGGAACAAGCTGTCATAATTGGTGTTTTTGTTGCCCTTCATTCAGATCCTCCAATGTGAAGCTCTAGTCCCCAAGTGAGTACTCAATCTTAGTCTATTAAATGTGCAATGATAAAGGAAGTTTTATAACCTTGCAAAGGCAGCACAAAATTTTCACCTCTCTTACACCATATTTACTGTTCTGCATGCATAATCCCATTGTAGAACATCAAGATTCCACAAAAGATATGTTTTCTTCTAGGACAGGTGAAATTTTAAGATAGCAGACTAAAAGAGGTCCCTGAAAAAATCAATAGATATAAATACCATGTCTTCCTTATAAATAGAATTCCTAGGCCATTATATTACACAGAACAAAATCCCTAAGGCAATTTCACTCTTCCCAGCAATTTTTTCCCATTGATTTCTTCTTGCATTCTTCTTCCGTGGTTGAGGAAGCACATGTCAAAAGCAATTGCAGCATATTTGTAGAATTAATAATTGTCTGCCTTTTCAGAAAGCTTAATAGAGTAGAGGACACTCTAATATAGTTACATGAGAAGTGCAATACACATTCCTGTTCTTTGCAAAGCTCTTTTTTTGTGGTTCGTTATCTCTTGTTCATACATCTCCTAGCATACATGTTTCATTTTCAGTAAAGTCATTGTTAAGCACAATAATATGCATGTAAGCAAACCCTGAATAAGTGGGAAAGATACTTTCTTTGAAGAGACAAATCTGAGTTACAAAAATTCCAAGCAACAAGTTCCTATTTGCTTAATTTTGATAATTAAAATGATGATTTTGTTATTGAGGTGTGTCCTTCTAAACTTCTGGCGTGGGCTTCTTTATTTTAGGGGTTTATATCACGGTTGGAGTGTTATGTGGGTACACTTATACTCCCTCTGGGACCTGAACTAGTTCACAAATACTGGTTCAGAACTACTTAACATATAGGAAAGTGCATAATAGTTTGTAAGAGTATCCCAATCTGGAAGTGAAAAACTGTTTCCACATCTGGCAGTTATAAGCCTTTTGTTGTAAAATTCAGCTCTAATACAATGTATTGTCATGATCTGCATGTACTTTCTTTGTGCAATTTCTCTCTCTCTTGTGTCTGGTTTTGGCACATTTTATCATATATATTACCTGATTAAAATGTTTGGAAGTCTGACTAACCTAAAAGACTTTATTTTCAAACAGAGATGAAGGTATAAATGTTCAGCTCAAGAAGTGCTTTGCTTCATCATTAGCAGTACCAGGAAAATCTTGAATGTGTGTAGAGAGAAGATAGGCACCTTTTAAAATACTTGAAGATATACAGATATTTAAGATGAGTAGTGGTAATTCAAGATAATCTTTGAAGATACTTGCACTGAAAAAAATCTTTTTAATTTTATAATCAGATGAATAAAAGCTCATGTGTGAAGAAGAGCTCTGTTCGCAATGATCTGAATTTTTGTCTCAATTTTAAGATGGGAATGAAAGTTGAAGCAGGAGCAGAAATAAGAGGCTCAGAGGTTTTGAAAAACAGAGGAATAATTCAGAAAAGGAAAGACCTTGAGACCTTTATGTCATTTGCGAAGCGCAAAAATGGAAATAGGAGATAGCTGCTATCTAGTACTCGTAGTAAAATTGAAGGGTTGCTCTTTGTTATTACATTTCAGGTATCTGTCCTTGTTCCATATCTCATTAAATTTTTGCTTTTAAGAAAATTCACCAGGAAGGTATTACCATGGATAAGGTAATAGTTGAAAATATTGCTGATATTAATAAACCTACTCACAGCAGGAGTGTTTCATAATATTGTATAGGGAGTTTTTTCAAGGGGAATGAAAATGAGAGAGACATTTCCTATTATTGTTAAATGCTAAGTTGCTATCATTGTGCCACAAGCTCTAAGCAGTAATCACATATTGCTTTCTTCTATTGAGTGGGCACTCTAGCCTTTAAAAAGTGGAATTCTATCTTATTGACACATTATGCTTCAGCAACTAAGCAAGTTGTTTCATTGCTAAACTATGACAGACTTTCTCAGGCTGACCAAAATTCTTTTGGGATTTGTAGATTTTTTTCTGTTAATGTTTTATGTGGTTTAAAATTAATTGTAAAAACATGGGGCTTTTTAAAGATGTGGTAGAATGTTGATGTTTCAATAAAACATTTACCCCAGAATAGCACTGCTCAATTAACAAGCTACGTATTGCTGCCAAGGTGCATTATTTCCATTGCCCATATCTTGCAGCGCTGCAATTCATTGATCTGGCGACTGATATGAAACACAACTGTCAGCAGTGAGTGAATAAAGCGATCTAGAGAATGTTTCCGTTATTAATAACATGGATCACATTAGTTTGTAGGACTAGCAAAAGCAAAACAAATGTTTTTTGTAAGGAGAACAAATCAATTATTTGTGCTTGGTTCAATAAGTAGAATAATAACTGCTTTTTCCTTTACCTCCCAAGTCACGGAGAACTAGCTGGTCAAATAATGTTAGAAAAAACCCTGTCAGTCTCTTAGCTCTAACCGAGCTAAAATTGATACTTCATTAGTTTTGTCTGCTAGATGTTCAGAATATTATGGAATGTCCCATATTATGTGCTTAAATTCTTTATCCCTTAATTTAGGTAGGGTATAACTTTTCCTTGATTTCTACATCATGCAGGCATCTGAACAATGGATGTTTTACATGCACATTGCAAATTTTATATTGAATGTGCAATGTCTTCAGTGTTTTGGCTTGATTTATTAGTTTGTGGCTTACCACCATTTTAAATTGTCATATGCAGTCTGAGAAAGAAGGAGCAAGGAGGCGGAGAAAAGAGGTAGTTACCTGATAAAGGGATGGAGGCTGCTGATCTCTGTAATCTAGCATGAGAACACAGATGGCAGAATAACGCTGTATTTGAGTCAGGGAAATTGTATTAGAGAAAACTAGGGTAAAATCAAGTTCTTCTTTGTAAAGATAAGACAAAACTGGACACACAAACCTAGGAACTAGAGACGATGAAGTTGGTCTCTATGTATGTAAACCAGTTCAGATTGGCATTTGTTAGCCAATGTTTTACAGAAGATCCAAATTTTACCATTTTGTCTGTAATAGGAATGAACTAGAATCTCAAGCATGTGAGATCCATTTTAAATTGAGGACTTAGATAAAATAGGAGTCAGTTTTAAAATCACATTGGTAGTTGATTTTAGGATTTATCAACTAAATCTTAGTCCTTGTAAACTTCTCGATCAAACAGTCCCTTGGAAGGGTATTAGGGATTTTCATATTAGAGGTAACAAACACTTGACTTCATCACTCATTCAATATTCAGATTCCAGAGCTGAAGCTACCTGGGCTTCAAAGTTCTTCACCTGTGGAAAAAGAACAACAACATTGTACAGTAGGTGAAATGCAAAAACGTGCACAATTTAAAATATCCACAGTTTACTGGAAATTGATTTTAGCACATGGACTTGGAAAACAGTTAAAAAGAAAAGTACCTTCTCTGGTTGACTGTTATTCCTTTTCTTAGGTACCCACTGAGTATATCATACTCTGATGCTCAGATCAGAATTGAAAAGATCAAATTTGAAGGAGAAGTCAAAATTTTCTCAGCTCTCATTGGCAGAATTTGGCATTCTGTGCCAAACCTGGTGGGTGAGCTACAGACTATCTCCAAGAATTTTGGGGGCATTTCTCTCCTAGAAATTCCTTGTTATTCCAAGATCCTGAGGCTTTGATGACATCTTTGTCTATTTTGGTCTATGCCTGTTGCACACTATAGTTTAGTCTCTTGATGACTGAAGTGCTCTTGTCTAATTGAAATAATTTGGCTCCATGTAGCCATATCTGGGTGATATTTAATGGCTTATGATGCTCGGGAGATTATATTAGATGAACTCGTAATTCTGTGAAGCCTTAAACATAGTGGAAGTTTATGACTAGAGAGGACTTGAAACTACTTTGTTCTTACTACCCTTTTCCTCTTCAACAAAGTGCCTAGAAATATGTCTGACAGTCAGGGGACATGTCAGGGGACACATCAGGAAAGGCATGAAGTATAACAACAGGAGAGAAGGAGAAATAAATGGTTTGTAGTAATTCTGCACGTATGGGAAACTGTGGTCTCTCTTCTGACTTCATATCCCACTTAAATACAGGGTAAGATTATTCTGCCTTTTATGATAGAGGGAAACAGTTTGCACGTGATGGAAAAGTGTAGCCATTTTAAACCAACCTGTATGTCCTTCAGCTAATGTATTAAAAAATCCTGGTATAACAGTCTGTCCCAGACCACAAGACATGCCTGAACTTTCCTGCTTATAGTTTATATACTAACTGCAGTTTTATAATTGATAAGATGAATACAAATAAATTTGTAAATTAGCGGAACTAGGGGTTAATGGAAGATTTGAACACTGAGTCACTGGAGATGGAACAATAATGCAATCAGCAAAGGATGTGCTGCTTGAGAATGGCAGTTACTGAGGGCAGGATTCTAATTGTGTAAGAGGCTTATTTGTGCAATCTTCTAAAAACTTTCTGTATTTGAATGGGAAAGAGAAACATGGGCTGAATGCAGAAAACCACTTAGAAATGAAAAGAAAAATAAATATGAATCAAAGTAAGTTTATTTGTTGCCTTTCATATGAAGTTTCATATGAAGGCCTCCTGAGGCACTTTGGATTGTATTATTACATTATTGTAAAATGCAAGAACTGCTTATAATCAATGAGAAATGATGGAGTAAAAAGATAGGACCAGAACAATAAGATCTTAGATTAGAATGAATCTATTGATCAGTATTTGTAGCTTAGCCAAGGAAAAAATTCAAACTTCTGAATGCTGAAGAAAAAATATCCTAGTTATGTATCTGGTATAATTCTGGACTGTAGCCCAACTCAGAAGTAAATCACAAGGCTCATAAGGTGAGCAGCTCACACAAATCCCTAAAAAGTGTTGCTTTATACAGTTTTTGTAGCACTTGTAGTCTTCACTTCAATGGATGTCAGGGTGAAAAAGTTCAGTAGAGATTTGGGGTCTAAGTCTATTCTATGTAAATACAACTACAGAAAGTAGCAGTTTGTGTCAGTTTGGAACTTACAAGTAATGACACTTTTTTTTTTAATAAACCTTTACTAAAAGGAGTATCCCAATTTAAAATATGTACAAGTTTTTTTCTTATTTCTCTGTTAGCTGATCAAAGAAATGCCCAAACAATTTCTTTCTCAGCTTTACTTTGACTTGGAAATACATTAATTTTCTGTTGGTCAGCCAGTCTCTTTGTTCATTCTTTCAAGGGTACAACAGTGTCTTTTCACGTGAATCATAAAGTGATTACTTACTAAGATTGTGAAACTCTGTGATGGAAAAAAGAATGGCACAAAAATGCAGAGTGTAAGCATGCCACAGGGAGGAGCCGTAGAAAAGCTAGGGGTAGTGTGCCTTAATACTTCCCTGAAGAAAATCTTCTCAGTGAAGACAAGCAAGAAGTTGTCTACAGCTTCCTAGTGCTCCTCTTGGGCTTACAGCTATATAGGATTTCTTACTGGACCTTTACGCAAAAGCTCTTTTAGACACCTTTTTGTAATTGCAATTTAGTCTGTGGACTAAAGCAAAGGGTCTGCTTGTCTTTTCACCAGTACAAGAGAAACTTTTATTTTTCAGTGCACATGTTGTGTTATTTCTACATACTATATAGAACCCAGACTGACTGGGCACTCTATAATGCATTTGGTTGGGCTACACTCCTTGAAGAGTAAGGAGAAAA
This sequence comes from Aegotheles bennettii, assembly GCA_013398125.1. Lineage (NCBI taxonomy): Eukaryota > Metazoa > Chordata > Aves > Caprimulgiformes > Aegothelidae > Aegotheles > Aegotheles bennettii. Next base: position 249,794 of record VZRW01004247.1, on the reverse strand, counting down.
TGGCATTAAAAAGATTTAAAATATAACTAAATGTAATCTCCTTAAAGGAAATAAACAGCTTTTAAAAATATTAAGTAGAGCAGAGTTATTCTGTGGTCAACTTTCCTCATCACTTCAGTAAGATATTCATCCTTCAGTAAGATATTTAATAATGATGTCACATGCAGAACTTTTATTATTTCAAAACCATTTCAAAGAGATAGCAAAGCGACCATTTCACAATCAAAGCTGATTTTGAAGTGCTGAAACAAAGCTGATTTTCAATTATCAGAGTCCAAAAAAACATCTGAAAACTGTCTTGATTGCTGGAAAACTGCTATCTTTTCATTTGAATAACTCAAAACAAATAGATCATTCTTATGAAGCTTCAAACAGAAATCTACTTCTAACAAAGCATAAGCATAAAAATCCCTCAGCCTGAAAGAGAATATTGAGGAAAACTTGTGAAAGTGAGTTTTAAATAGACGTTGCATCTCAACCTTCAAAATGGAATTAAAGTCACTAAGCTTAATAAGCAGAGTAAAGAAAATGTTGCCAAGTCAAGGACAAACTATGAAAATTAAATAAAATGAAAATATAATGACCAAATTAAATAGAAGACATCCGTTACACAGTAAACTAATAATATTGTTAATGAAAAGCAAGGACATTGATTTGGAGAACAATGACCAGCCGTACTTCAGTGGGAAATAATAAAAAACCAGAACACGGTATGCACTTATAGAAACCATCATGTGTAGAAAAGGGAAAATCCTGATAAGGATAATATAATATACCTATGAATGGAGGCCTTGACTAAGGGCAGAAAATCATGGGTGAATAACCAATTCTCAGTTAGGTCCATTTTATCCCTATATTTCTCAAAAATTAAATCATTGATACCACTTAATTTTTTTTTCCAAAAGCTCCCATGTTAAATTGGGTGGCAATCATTATCACTGAATCTATTCCACTGATACTTAAAAGAAATAAGTGAAGAGATAAGGAGTAATATTTAAAGGTACTGGTAGTCACCAGTTCAGCCTTGTTCAGACTAAGTGAGCAGTAAAATAGGCTGGTTAAGCTTGACCTTTTTTCCAGTAAGATTTATCAAATAGCAGTAGTAGGTTTTGTACTCATCTCTAATTTTCTCTTTTATGCCAGTGAAAATGCTCACATATGTAATACCAAGTAATGATAATTATAACTCTCTTATGAACATCTGAAATGGTTATATTAAAAAAGATTAACTTTTAGTACACCAATCTAAAGCCAGTGCTTAATATTAAATATAAACTGCAAATAAAAAAGACGCATAGGGTGTGTTCTCCAACATTGCCATATATAAAGAAAGCTTGACAAGGCTTTGTTTTCTACTTTTACTTTTCCCTTCAAATGAAAATTATTGTAAATTTTATTTCCTTATTTTCTTTAGAGAACTTCTTGTATGTCTCTTAAATGTGTTTTTTGAAATTTCTTAATCTTTATGGTAAGGATGCTTATGTCAAAATCTTACTGAGCAGAGTCGTTCTGAAAAAAAAAAAAAATTAGCTGAATATGCCTGTTGTTGGCATAGTCTTTTGGTGACATTTGCCCTAAATCAGAAAATGAAAATCTTAAAAAATACCAGATCAAAACTGAAATCCACAAGATCCACACTGGAGATGGAGAAGGAATAAATAGGAAAATGAGGGCAATAAGAAAGCAGCCCTCATGTGAGGTCTGAGAAGATCTTGTGGGATTGTACTGAGTATTCAAGATTCTTACAGGACCACCAATATCTTTACTCCCTCTCTTGACTTGAAGAGTGAGAAGCTGCTCCTGCATTTTGTGGGCACAGCGTGGAAGGACGCAACAGGGACTTTAACTTGCCTTCTCTGCCGAGAGCCATGACTGTGTGTGAGGCAGTACTGCGCCTCTGGTTGCTTGCTTGGTCCCTAGTGAGCAGGTGGAGGTGGAGAATAACAGCCAGTAAAATGGGGGTTTCTTCACACATCCCTAGCAGAGTCTGAAAAATTATATTCTATAGGAAAACCTATAATTCTTCAAGTCCTTTGATGGGTAGGCCTGGCATAAAGGAGTAAAACTGTAGTTTAGAGTAAAAGCGTAGTTTAGAGTATATATGTGCCTTGGCTGTATGTATTCAGAATCATGGGAAGCTGCTTGTCAAATCTGCATATAAATGAAGATGGAATTGGGATGATGATATCATGAGCCTGCGGCTAGGAAGTGTGGTGTGTGGGTGTGAAAAGAGCAGTGGGGGGAGTCCAAATGTGTTTGGAGTGAATGGGCTATTAAATGGACAAAAGCTTTAACTGTATGAGTGTTGGATGTACAAAAAACAGCCTGGCCACGTGACGTAGGTACATTGCATGAGTTCCTGGTTGTTACAGAATTTTTATGCGAATGTATATTGATTAGAGCCTACTGAAGTTTGTGTTTTCAAGTATCTACAATTACATTTTAATATCCTTTATATCATCAGGAAGCTTTTTCTGGGCATGAAGTAATTATCTGAACTTATTCAGGAAAACATTTCAGATTGGAAAAAAATGTGGCTAACAAACAGTAGCATTGCTCTGAGCTGGTAACTCACCATATCCTCCTATCAGAGGAGTGAAAACAACTGGTAATTGGTGAGTTAAGTGAATCAAAGAGGAAATAAACTTAGCAATAAATGTACAGTACAATAATAGCTTTTATATGCTGCTGTGGTTCTCACCAGTGGTGTTTTCATAATATGCATCACAAGCTTTCACTGTTCAGAGAAACACATTAGTGTTTTTGAATTGTTTTTATTATAAACCATGCAAATAGTGTTTGTCCCAGTGGGAAATGACATTAATTATAAGCAAAAGATCTCTTACATTATTTCAGTCAACAGAGAATGAACAGTTCAATCTTTATTTTCAGAGTGCGACATATAACTATTCAAACTGCATTAAAAAACATTTAACACATGCAGAGTATTCCTGCTGAAGACATGACACATGGCAGAAATAAATTGCCCTAATAACATTTTCAAATGTTTAGTGATTGCAAAACTGTTATCTGTGTAATTCAAACATGTTCTCCTTCATTATGTTTCATATGAATGGCCAGTGGTCAACTCCTGAGATAAAAAAAGTTTGATTCTTTTAGAAATGGAATTTTTTAGAATAAGTCCTGTAGGGAAAAGCCAACAAAGAATGAATGAAACAAAACATATTTCTGCAAGTGAAACCAGAGGAAAACAGTGACTTCTGGAAAGTAGCAATAAGCAAACATGGATAAATGATAAGAAATAATTTCTAACACAAAAAAGGGAGCTCACAATTTAGTAAAGAAATCATATTAAGGGCACAATAAGGTAAGGAAAGAACAATGAAGTTGTATCACTAGGAACAGATAGAAGAGTAGAAAACACACAGGGACAAAGTCAGAAAGTGCAAGACATTAAATAAAATACTTCTAACATAAAGTCTACCAAAGAATATTCAGAAAGATTTCCATAAAGAAGTTGTAGAAATAGTAACATAAAAGATCAAGGAAGCTGTTTGTTGGCTTTTTGTGGGAGAGAAAAATGTGTCATTAAACAGCTTCAAGAAGGCAAAAGTGTTTACTTGTTTTGTTTCAATCATAATTTAAAAGGTCAAAATTGCTCAAATGGTTAGAAGAGCTAAAATCAGTGAAACATAATTAAAAATACCAGCTATAGTGAGGAAAGGACAGGGTAGAGACATGTTTTCAAATCAACAAAGCCTGATGAAGTTTTTCCTGTGGGAATGGCTGAAGAAAATCCAGCACATCAATGGTGACTTCTAAGAATATGTGTATATTTTGAATATTTTGAAAAAGGCAAAAACATGAAGTCTATGTTTAAAAAGATGGAAAAAAAAAAGGGAACCTGAGAATTGTAGACCACTAGGTTTAACTTGAATTCCTGAGGGAAAAGTGTAGCAAAAACAGGACTTGTGGGTAGTAGAGAAGTAGATGATGGCATGTATATTGAATCCAATAAAGCTCCTCACATTAATTTTTATGATATTCCCATAGGCAAACTAGGAAATACAAGATTAGAGGATAATTTCATTAGATGAACGCATAATTAGTTGGAAAACTGTGTATAGACTATTTATCAGCATTTCACAATCAAAGCAGAGGGATGTTTCAAATGTGTCCTAAGGTTGACAGGTTTTAATATTTTCTCTGGTGCCTTGATGAATGATTGTAGTGTAAGGTTATTAAATTTGCATAGGATATGTAGCTGGGGGGCAGCAAACAGTTTGCAACTTGATAGCAATTCAATAAGGATAAATGTAAAATTTCTATACTTAGGCAAGTACAAGCAACTGTATAATACATGAGAATAAACAGAGAGAGCGAGCAACATGGCAAAAGAGGATCTGGGAACTGCTGTGGATCACAATCTGATCTTGAGTCAACAATGTGGTAGTGTAAAAAATGCTGAACTGAGGTGTATAAATCACAATAATTATTTCCCCTAATCCAAAATATCAGATTAAATGCACAGTTGGGAAACCTGAAACTGAACAATGGCCCTATTTTCCTTTCTGATGTTATGACTCACTCAAAGAAGGAAGACATCCAATTTAAAAATGCTCCTTATCCAGGAAAAGGATCTTTTTTCTACTGTCTTCTCAGTGCACTTGGTTTTGAAGAAAATAAATTGGTGGGATGTGTCATCAACAACTTTCTCCACATCTGCTCTGCTCATTCCAATCTATAGCAGACTTTGATCTAGAAATACTGAGTCCCAAATAAAAGCCAGCTGAAACAGGTAAAATCTAATAAGTGCAATATTACAGAATGCTTATATGCTGTCAGCAACTAACATACATAAACCTAAGGTGAGTTCATATCCCTGGTGGCTTTCTAAATACTGCTTTATAGAAAACCAGTCCTAGCTCAGAGTGACATTAGTTCTTTCTCCTCTCTTGTGAATTCCCACTGCCAGAATTTGATTAGATAATCTTTTTCCTTCAAATAACCAGCTGCTTATGAAATGACACTGCTGATACTTCATGATAACACAGAATAAAGTAGCCACTGTGTAACAAAATCACTGTGGACATTTTACGAGGAAAGAAACGTTCAACTTAACCTTTAGAAATCTGTCTAGTTCTTACAGTCAATGATTTCAGAGCTCCAAAATGTTCAAGCTGTCTCCCAGCTCTTTGGAGAGTCTGGAAATAACATAGGAAAGTCCACACTGAAATTGTACCCATTCTGCAAAAGATTTGGTTGAAAATTTTCATGGAAACTGTGGAATTTAAGGCATAATATTGTGTAAAATGAAGGAAACTGTCCAACTGCCTCCATATTCAAGGCCAGGTTGGGTGGGTCTTTGAGCAACCTGGTCTAGTGGGAAGTGTTCCTGCCCATGGCAGGGGGGTTGCAACTAGATGATCTTTGAGGTCCCTTCCAATCCAAACCATTCGATGATTCTATGATATACAGCATTAATATTGAATAAAAGAGAACCAGGAAAGGTTTCAATCACTGTGTCCTTCACCCATCTTTTTTCTCTTAGCAAAGGTCATTAAAATTCTATGTTCCATAAACTTCAGAATTATTTTATTGCATTTTTCCTTAAATGTGTATTAAAGTGGGGAAGCAAGTCATGATCATTGAGCCCCATAGACCTTTGTATGCATACTAGTTCTTGAGTGCTGTTTTCTCCTCTGTCTTTTTGGACCAACCTAGTCAGAATTAATAAGGCATAACTGTGCTCTGTATGTGTGGGTAGGTGCATGTCTGTTTTCCATGCCTTTTTGTACTACTTCAATTCTATAATTTTTCTTGTGGTTACACCCTCTCACCCTTTCCTTACCAAATTCTATAAAAAACACATTTGAAGCCTTCAGAGCTGTTATCAAGCAAGTGAAGTATTTCAGTGTTTCTTTCTCAAATAGTTTCAACTAACTCTGCTTTAAAACAGAAAAAGACCCTCAATTTGTTGGGCAAAATTTCATATTTACCTTAAAACTTTTGAGTGCAGTTAGATTCACTTAATTCCCTCCATATTTTATTGGTAGTATGTTGATTCTTCAGCACTTAGCTATTCATGCAGCATTTCTACTTCACAGAATCACAGAATCACAGAATCCTAGGGGTTGGAAGGGACCTCGAAAGATCATCTAGTCCAACCCCCCTGCCAGAGCAGGGTCATCTAGAGTACATCACACAGGAACGCATCCAAGCGGGTTTTGAATGTCTCCAGCCAAGGAGACTCCACAACCTCTCTGGGCAGCCTGTTCCAGTGCTCTGTCACTCATATGTATGTTTTTTTACCTTTCTTTGTGTATAGTTTATTTTTCTGCCTTTGTACAATCCTCTCAAATGCAGCACTTACCTCAAGTATTATTATTACTATTTTAAAATAACCCTGTTCCTGCTCCATGAATTCCTTGAATACATTTTTCACAGTTTCTCCATTTTATCTCTTTATTGAGACTTTCCTGTGGTTTTACACAGAGAACAATACACACATATACACAATGCAGCAAAAGATGGATTTTGGTACATTTACACGCAACAGAGAAGTCGTATTCATTTAAAGGTACTCCTGTAGAACGATTATGTTTTCCATGGCATTTTACCTTGTGATATTTTTATTTTGTGAATAGTATAAACCCTTTCATAGACCTTCATTTTATGTTAGTATTCATTATACAGTTGCAATGAGACTTTGTCATTATTTTTTTTCATGTATTCCTGCTTTTCAGACTTTTGTAGCCAAACCTTTCTATTTGAATATGCTAAGATGAGTAAAGAAAAGTATTAGGTTTCTAGGAGTGGAATATTGTTCATATCTCAGTTTCCTTGTCATATGGGGCTTGTTTAAAATAGTCACCCAAACCAGATAAAACAAATTGGAAAATGAAGTTCAGTCACACTTTTTATTTAATCTATTTTGATATTAAAATTATGAGAGTTTTGCCATTGCTGAAGTCAGGTTATCATAAATGGAAGTTTCAGAAATATTTGAGTCACAGCAATCAAGAGACGCATTTTTTCAAAGCTTCTTCAATAAGTTGAGAAGGTGGTTTTGCACATATGCATGTATGGTATTGAAATTGGACAGAAATATTAAGAACAGCAAGAACCCTCTGTCTTACTGATACCAGTGCAACTGATCTCTTTTTATAAGCTAGAAATGTATTTAGGAATTGAGTTAAATTCTTAGTTTTTGTATAGACTTATGCATTTGACTATATCTAAAAACACATATTATAGCATGTTGTTTTCTCAAGCTTCTAAAAAGATTTATTTTTGGTTCCTGATGAATGGTTGTGTGCCTTGCAAGTAATATTCCTAGAAATATAAACCTATCTTCTGAAAAGAAATATTATATTAATATTTAACAAACATTATGTCAAATTATGATTATTTCTGATGAAGTAGTTGTGACTGGTATTTTAAACTTTGATCACCAGGCAGAAGGTAAAGGCAAATGGGAATCTTAACTGGGAGTTTTCTTTTGCCTTAATGTCACTTTTGGCATTGGCTACTTTCATTCGTCTGATAGTCTGCTTTGATTTTTTGATATTCTAAGCAATTCACAGTGGCTCCAAGGTCTTAACAACAATAGGACTTCCTTGCATGCTATGCTGTTTTCACTCAGGTGGGAAGAATCTTTTCTAGAGAAAGATTATCTGTTTTTACATGGCCTTTTTTAGATCTGATCTCTCGTGACTAGTCTTGGAAAGCTTTTTTTCTTTGTACTCTTTTAAACTTGAAAACATCCTGTTGTGAAGAACAATTAGAATGGTCAGTTAAAAACCTGGAGATTCATCTTTCTAGCTTGCTTTTTGATTTAAAACAGAGCATATTTTTAAAGTAGTCAAAATCAAGGAAAGCAATAGTTGCTGCTTATCCTAAAATGTTTTAACAAGCAACTGATTAGTTATCTTACACGAGAAGACAATTTCAAGAGCTGAATAGAGCTCAGAGAAGATAAAGCAAACACTGAATGTCTAGCCATTTCCCTACCAAGAATGGTAGCTGTTAAGTTTTATGGCATAATTTCACAGTTGGTTAACTCTGTGGCTTCTAATATTTGGATGGCTTTTTTTTATTACTCTCATAATCTTAGTAATACTTTGGGGTTTTGGAGGGACTTCCAAGCAATCACTGCTTCCACAGATCTGTATTCTTAACTCTACACCATCTGACTTAACACATTTGACACATAAGAGACAATAAAGAGCTTCCAGCAATGAAGCTACCAGTAAAACCAGGGAATCCCATTTTTGTCATTGCAGTTAGCAGTTATCTACATCCTCTTTCTTCTCAAATGTGCTGAAGCTCCATGCATCTTTAGTTGGCTTTGCAATAGGCTTGCACTGTGTAAAGCCACCAGAACATCCAGCCTTCTATTTCCTTGTCATTTTGAATAAGAAAATTGTGAGGACAATGAGAATTTTAGTCAAAAAGGCCCCCTGTCCACCTACACTCCTGAAAAAAAAACGCGTTTGTCCTTCCACTGAAGCTGCTGATTTTGTCAGAGTAGTAGTTATCCAGGCTTCATATAGTTGCCTCCAGAAGTGCTCCCTGCAAATCAACCAATGCTGTTGTGTCTGTTTATGCTGTCTTTATATGGTGTGATAGATGAACCAGTCAGAAGAGGAACCTTTGAGCAGATCCCTTGAAGAGAGACAAGACTTACCCACAGCACTTCTGTGAAACCCCATGCTCACTTAGAAAATAGTGTTGGTCATGTCTTTCTTTGAGAAGCAAATCTCCCTGTAATGTCTTCTTGATACTGATTAGACATCAGGACACATGTAACCCTACACTTGTACCAAGGGGCACATACTGCCATGCACAGATTAACATCTTCAGGAGCTGCGTGCAAGCGGGAAGATGGGCCTGCACTGCTGATGGAAATGCTTTGAATAACAGTGTACCTGAACCATGCTTGGAGGTGGGATCGTGTCAGGTTGTTAGTCTCTGCAAAACTGGGATAGATAGTTGGTCAGGAAATATATTCTCTAAAGCATCTTTGATCAAGGTATCCAGATAAGGGGTCATAGCTTTGCTTTATCTACCATGTAGATCTTATCTTTGTCTGCAGCACAGAGGAAACATCTCTGTGTTCTGGTGAAGACACCCATTTGCTCTCTCTGTTTCTCTCATAGTCACTCCTATATCCTCTCCAACAGCCCTAAGTTTTCAACTTCCTTCTGAAGCTGCCTTCCAAGGCAATCTGCCTGCAATGCTACTTAATCCTGAAACATCTTTCTCAGACTCAGAGGAGGTTTTCTCCCAAAGGACATAGTCAGATTTGGAAAAAGTCTTGTTATTCCCTTCATCAGATGATTCCACTACTCATCCTTCTCTTCTCTTTCTGCATACAATCAAAAAATTTGGGAAATCCCCAATCCTTTGTCTCCGTATAGTCATGGAGACTTAGCTCCACCTACACCACCCACTGTTTTTAGAGTATGACACGTCCACTTCATTCTCCTGTTCAGACTTAGCTGGAGACTGGGATGAAGGGTGCACTTGTGCAAATCTAAAAGCATGATTACAGAAGACATCTACCAGTTTTAAATGCATTGACTATCAGAAAGTAATATTAAAAATTTCTGTCTCCTTCCTGTTGCTAAGCACTGTTATGCTGTCATGCTAGACAGCTATCAGAACTTCTAAATTTTTGTTTAGAAATTTACCTGCACCTGAAAGTGAAATGTCTGCCACCTAGTGTTAATCCTGTCTCCTCAAGGTTTTTTCTCTTTTCTTTCCCTGCAAATTTTGCTGCAATTCTCTACAGAAATGAAAGGCCTTTGAATTGAAACTGATGGTCCTAGACAGTACAATGCTGTTGTCATCTATGCATTTACATTATCCATTCTCCTTCACTTGGCTATTTACTAGAAATACCAGCTTTCTATAGCCTTAAGACAGAAAGAATGTCTTACACTGTGTACTTCAAGAAGCTGTTGCAATGCCCTGTAGGGCATCCTAACTGTTGTCCTAAATTGAGATGACAGTGTTGCTCATATTAAATTGCCTTCTTGCTTGGCTTGGCATGCTGGGATCCATATCTATTAATGCAGGAGTGTCCAAATGTCCTGCTAGGAAAGCAATTTGTTCCTCAGTAGGGTGTCAGGGAAGCAGCTGGTCTAAGAAACTATCAGAGGTGATGTTAGGGGCAAGTTGTGGTTTTTTTGATTTAATGGAAATTTTTACTGATCCGTCTCCTTGCCTGTTCCCACTACTTGTCAACACTGCAGCGCATATCCATCTTCAGCCATCACCTATCCCTCCCGACAAGCCTGTCATATCTCTCTTGTGGAGAGACAGGCTTTCACACAGCCTGAGCCTCATAATAGACACTTCAACAACAGCAACCATGTTATTAATGGATTTTTTTCAAAAATCCTACAGAGACACAATTTCAGAACATTTTTGCTAAGTATCAGTTTTTAAACTTCCACTTGGAGAAAGACTCCTTCACAAACTGAGGTTTATTTTTGTTCCCTTTCTCCTCTTTTTGCACACATACCATAAAGTACTTTTAACCCCTTGAGTGACTTTTATCAGTTTATATTTTTTTCCATTTATGTTCTAAATTAGATTTTAAGTCATCTAATGAAGGAGACACCTGAGGTGTCTGGAGTCTCATTCAATGGCTTATTAATGTTAGCTGCAGTTTGAGAGAATTACTATGGGGGTGTCTACATTTATGAAGCTAGAATATGCTAATGGCAGAAATCATTTTCTGGATCTTAAGAGGAAGCAGTGTACAAGTAGGGTATGACAGTCTATGTCTTTATGTCTGTACCTGCATCATGATGCAGGTAAGTACAACATTAGGTGTATGGTACATCTTGCTAATAAATAAGGAACATGCATATTAATTAGATCTGCCTGAAAAATTTGTGAGGACTCCTGATATTTAATGGTACTCTCTATATAGGTTAAACTGTAGTGAACTTCTTTACTTAGAGACCATGTTGAATAAATCAATCACAGAATAAATCAGAATTCCTGTCAACAAATTCTGGATTAAGGAGTATGTAAATGTTTGGATCAAGCTAAACTAATTTTCTTTCTAAGATGCAACTAAATAGTTTGAACTCTTAATGCAATGAAATTCAGTGAACAGCCCTAACCTTAGCTTACTTAATTGTTCCTCAGTGCTTCCAGGTGTCTCTTAGGCCTGCAAAAGCTGCATCATTTTTCACAAGGTAGCTGCTAAGAAATAGTGTTTCAACATAAAATGGATTGTCAGATTTTAATCGGAATTAATCCCACTCGAATATGACCAGGATATGTCAACTGTATTTTCCCTATTACTTTAAACAGCCACTTACTTTACCTGTATAACAAAATACACCTGTGAGGCTAATAAATTCTTCCCTGCTACTTATTTTCATTTTCAATGTCTTTCTGGAGTTATACATTATAAGAGACTTTTGAAGTTGAAAGTTCAAGAAAGAAAAAGTTTTAACTTGCAGAGTTGGCGTCCTTCATTGAAAATGCTAATGCTCATATAGACCTGGCTCGCTTTTTTCCTGATACCAGTGACAAAGGTTTGCTTGATTTTACTTATGTTATAGCTGATAACATAGTATGGAAATTTCATGAACCTTCATCCTATAGTTTAGCAAAATGGATAGTGTGGTGCAAGATAGGAAGGACCTTTATTTTTCTGCAAGGAAGAATAAAAAGTTAATTTTACAATTTACTCCAGTTAGACTGAGAAGCACTTTAAAAAGCACCACATAATCTCCCTACAGTCCTCTAGTGCTATCTCATCATGTATTTAATCCCTAAATGCATTTGTTGCATATGAAAGACTATGATGGTTAATTTTTGGAACAATAAAGAAGCATTTGTTTTCTGCACAGCAAAATGGTTTTTAATATGATATTTTTGATTTCTAAATGTTTAATCAGATATTTATAAGATTGTTAGTTCATTTCCCCGGGCAGTTTTTCATAGCAATATCTTTTTTTTAAAATTTGTTACGTTTTCCATAGTAGGATCATTATAAAAATGCCAGACATTACCAAACATATAATTTAATCTGCGGGTTGCTATATTTTTAAAACACTTTTCTTTGTATCAAAGATTTATTGATATGGACATTATAAGAACAAGGTTTTGCCAGAATTAATACATTTACCCGCTGCCTCTTGAGGGAATCCTTGCATCTTCGTGGTCTGGATCTAAGGTTAGTATTTTGGCAGGGCTTTATTTTAGTTTTAGCTGAGTTACAGGTATCCTGTTGTAGTTTTTTCCCAAATATTGACAGATGGGGTTTTTTCCTTCTCTCTGCCTAGATACTGTGATGTACTACTGTTTGATATATCATTTATTTCACCATTACCAATTTTCATCTGTGTTCTTCAGCGAGGAGTTTTCTTTGTGTTGTTTGTTTGTAGAATGCTTAGCACACTATGGTTCCTAACCCATAGAGTTGTGCTTAATGAACTAAAAAGCACTATAGATACATGTGAATATGTAATTGAATACATAGAAGTATATACTTTGCCCTTACATGTATGATTTTCGAATAGATACAGTAATAAACCAGAAAACTACAGTAAAAAAGCCATTTTTAAAATGTGGCAAAAATATCAGGGAATTTGGGGCCTTTACCTACTAGGGCATAGATGTTTTTACTTCTAAGCCCAATGAACAAAGTAAAGCACACCAGAAATAGTTTAGTGCAAATATTATGAGGGATTTTATTTTTTTTTTATGAACCAAGTTGTATAATGAACTGGAGATGTATGTACACATTATAGTCATAAGTGAAAGGAAGACAACTAAGAACTATATATCCCCAGCAGGTTTCCAGTTTACAGTTCCATCTCAAGTGGCATTTACTGTATTACATAATTGATGTTCCTACACCAACAGTATATTGCAGGTTTGCATTTGTTTTTGTTGCATTTGTTTTATTATAAAGATCACTCAGGTCCTAAATATAGGAAAATTTCTAAAGTCTGATTGGAATATTTCATAGAATGGTTTGAGTTGACAGGGACCTTAAAGATTGTCTAGTTCCAACTCCTCTGCCATGGGCAGGGACAAACAATATACAACATACACGATATATATGACAAACAATTCAATTCTGTGCTACATGATCTATGTGAATATGAGAAAGGTGTTCCATTTTTTCAAATATACATTCTCCTGTGTCTTTTCTCATTTGATGATTACGTTGTTTTATACATTTTTCATTAATACTAGAAAATGTCTTGGCATTGAACCTATTATGGAGGAACACAATGAGATTGATTTAAAGGTGTCAAGGTGACAGTAGACTAAAAGGGAAGTCCTTGGAGATAATCCCTTGAGAGGGTGGGATGCATGAGGTTGTAGATATTTTTGACACGTATGTGCATATTTATTTGCTGTTGTGCTTACAACAAACTTTAGGAATAGCATATACATAAATAATTGTCATAATAGGAAGAATCTGAACTCAGAAACTGCATATGAATACTTTGACTTTCAGTACTTTCATAGCTTTTAATAGAAATCACTGACTGGATTCTATGTTTGCATATACAAATTAATGGAATAGAAGAGAATCTGAAATATTCCAGGCCATCTTCTTACCTCCCCTGCTGATCTCTTTATACTAATCCATCCATTTGCAACAGTAAAACTGGATTAATCAGATTAGTTCTAGGGAAAGTCAATTTAAGATCAAGCAGTCTCACTGAAACTTCAGTATGTCTGAGATCAGCCTGAAAGTGACTGGGTCATGATTTGGTGGAACATGAAGTCACTTGCTCCCCTCATCCTCAGCTATATCAACCTGGCTCATAAGCTGGGTAAGAATAAAAAAACATTCTCTACTAAATTTCTTCTCCAATGGAGTTTGATCTTGTTGTTGTCTTTGGAAATCCTTAAGATTAAGACAGTATAGAACTGGGCATAGACTTGCTATTCCTTGTACACAGAAAAAGCTTTAAATCAACTTTAAGATGGTTTGTTTCTGAAGTGATGAAAAAGAGAATGATTAAATTTGGAAACCTTAGTTTATCTGAGGACAACCGAGGTTCCAAATTAAAATTATGTGAGAATGTACATGAGGAGAAGTAGCATACAGACATTTATCATACAATTAGAATTTTAGAGTCTGAAAGTGAAAAAATTGAGAAATAATAATTGAGTTTGCCTGTGTTGTGATAAATGGCCTGCATGTTTACTTGTATGCAAACAGATCCCTTTCACAGAAGGATGTAAAAGGCTTCTTTTCCAGGTCAGTATCTCATTTTCAGTACATCTACTGATGTTGATAATTCTGCTGATTCATACATTTTACATGAGATGGATTTTTTGCTGTTGTTCTTTGTTAAGGTGTTTTAATTCAGTCAGTTGATTTTTCAGAGTTTAAATGCTGCCCTTTTTCAAAGTGCCCACTCATTATGAACCTGTATGGTATTAATAATATTCTCAATTGAATATCTTCTGCCCTCTTTCTTTCTTAGATCTTTCTTATTTTTATTTTCTTTCCAATTTCCTTTATAACAATGAGTAGTACCAACTATGTTTAAACTGTGGACCAGTCATAAGCAGATGTGCAGAACAAGATATTTCAGTGTCTGAGATGTGTTGACACTTCCTTAATGTAAACCATTATTGTTGAAAGCCAATAATAGTTCCCACAAAAGTGTGGTAGTGTATGTATATTTTGTCCTTTTTCATTGTCATATGTAAGTTCTTAGTGAAATAACAGTAAAATGCTCTCCTGAAAATGTTGACTTTTGAACAGTGAATCTTATCACTGGCCACAATTACGGTGCTGCACATGTCCAGATCGTTAAACAGTAGCTGCTTATTAAATCTTATTTGAGAAACCATGATTTGAAGCTTTGGTTTCTGGAGATTGAACAAATTCAGAGCATGTGAGCAAATATTGAGATTGAATGTTAGAGAATTATTTCACTGACATTGAGGAGAGCTGTGTGTGTGTGTGTGTCTGTGTGTGTGTGTGAGAGAGAGAGAGAGAGAAAAAGTGAGGGAATTAAAAAAATTCTTCCCTCTGCTGCAGCTGAAAGCTTACAGTGAGACAAAGTCCAGCTTATGATAAAAATTAATGCCACTCCAGAAGCTGTCTCCACAAAACTGAGATATTGTTTTCTCAGCGAACATGTCTCCTGCCAGTATTTTTCACTACTGTAGCAAGAAATATTTTTACTGTAAACAAAGCAACATAAATGCTGGGCTAGATTTAAGTCAAATAAACAAGGGAGGAAGAGGAACTGGAACTTCCCTTCTCTCCAGGAGGTGGGAAGCACTTGTCCAATACTGTTCATCTCATGGCCTTTGAAATACTTTCAAGGAGATTTCTCCAAACATGCAGTGGTGTTCAGGGCATTTCCCCTGAGAGATGAAGTTTCAAGGCTCCTCAGCCAGAGGAGGGAACTGCTGTGTCCTTGTCATCTCCTTCTGTGCTCTCTTGTTTTTCTGAATATAGCCTGAAAAAATAATACACCAAACGTATCTACCTAGCCCATACCAAATCCACCTATAGCATTAGTGGGGCTCAATAAAATTTTCTATTGAATAAAACTTATACCTGCTAAATTTGCTTTCCCTATTCAGCATGTGGAAGAGGATTTTGGCTTCTGTCATGTCATAAAGTAAAATTGAATGACGAAACTATTTCTTTTGTAGTTTCAGCAGGCTCCACACATCCCCTCCAAAAAAAACCTTCCAGACAATTCTGTCTGTCCAGTAAACATCCCAAAGGTGTCTAAGAAACTTAAAAGAGGAGCAAACGAGAGAGAGCATGCTGAATTTGTTAAAACAGACAGATGGCTTGAACAGAAAAATAGCTTTTTCTCTCCCTCAACTATAATGTTCTCAGCAAGTGTCTCTGTTGAAAGGATAAGCATGAGAAGAGATAATAGGATCTTAAGATAACTGGGAACATCAACAGAGCCAGTCTGGAACAGAGTTATAAACAAAAATTGTCTTGGTATTACTTGAAGGCCCTCTGCACGCTGGGAACTACAGCCCCTGCTTTTTTGTTTGGAAGAGGTGTTCGTCACATTGTTGGATAAAATCTATCAGGAAATAAAACCTGTTTGGTTCACGTTAGTCAACCGACTAGGGACTTTTCTAAATATTTTTGGAGAAATTTGGCACAAATGTTAAACACCCACTTTTGTAAAGCATATGGTATGGTGTAATGGGTTATCTAACTGATTTTTAACAGATTATTGGGTCAAAGAGATGATAACAGCCTTTTTTTATCTTCTGAATTCAATGAAAACTAGAGGGAAAACAATATTATGGGGGTGAAAAATAGAATAAAAGACCATTTAAATTTGCATTTGGGAAAGACAAATTAAGTGGCACTGAGACATGAAGAATGAAGTAATCCAGTTGTTTTTTAATGTATTTGGGGGACTGAGAAGGAAGCCTTATGTAGAAAATTATTTAGTTTCCAGAATCCCCGAAAGCCATACAGTAGACTTCCAAGTCACTCCTTTTAATAAGTAGGAATTTTTAAAAGTTGCTATTATTTCAGAAAGAAACGCACAGCTCAAGCTATTAAAAATCAGTTGTAGACTGTTAGTGTTACTGAACAGCTATAATAGATTGGTCACTGACGTTCAGTGAGTGGACTGTGGTACACAAGGATGCTGGCAGTTACCATACCTGGTCTGCAGTCACAAGAAATGCCATTCTAGTACTTGCCCCTAGAAACTGAGGGTATACAGGACCTTTTGAGGACTGATGGTGGTCTTCAACCTCAAAGGTTTGAAACACCATGGTTTTCAAATGTTTTTACATACTAATAATTTACTTTGGGGCCTTCAAGACAGAGTTTACATGGCATTAAAGTGACATAAATAGGTTGGGCTGAGTCTTCTCAAAGGGGTAATTATATTCCCAAGAGTTAGGCTATGGTAGAATTATTTACAGTGATGACAGCTTGAGTCATCCTATTACTTATGATTATTAAATGTGTGACAGGTTTTGTGTTTGTTCAGTGGCTGGTGCAGAATGTACCTTCTTGTGAATAGGGTTCTTTGGCATTATCACAATAATTTTTTGTAATGTTATCGGTAACATACAATAATGGGAACTAGACTGACTCCAGTAGAGCTATTTCTGTTACAGAATGCCATTTAATATGTGAAGGTGACCAAAACTGTCTTTTTGCTAAATTTTTTCAAATTAGAAATTATGTTTGATACTGTTGTGCGGATATATCTGACTAAGACTAGAAACCTCCCATTCCTGAGGAATGTCAAAGGTTCAAAAATTAATAAATAAATAAATGAAATAATTGCTCAATTTTTAATCACTTGTTATCCCTATTTATTTCAGTATGAATTTACCTTTGTTAAAAAATGGTTGAGTACTTGAAGTGTTTGGTACTAAACCTTTTTTTCATTGGTATCTGCAAATGGTGAAGGTAAGTGAACATCATCACATCTTATGTTTCACAAGCAAAAATTATTAACCTCACTGCCGTGTATAATCCCTGTTCAGCAATATAGGGACAGAAAACAGTAACAAATTCATTAGGTTGCTCTCTTCTAAATCTCATGCAGGGCAAAAAATCATAGAATCATAGAATCATTATGGTTGGAAGGGACCTCCAGGGTCATCAAGTCCAACCTTTATGCCATCATATTCCTAACCATTAGACCATTAGACCATGGCCTCAAGTGCCTCATCAACTCGTTTTTTGAACACCCCCAGGGACGGTGACTCCACCACCTCCCTGGGCAGCCTATTCCAGTGCCTAACCACCCTCTCAGTAAAGAACTTCTTCCTAATATCCAACCTAAACTTCCCCTGACGTAACTTGAGGCCATTTCCTCTCGTCCTGTCATTAGCAATTTGGGAGAAGAGACCAACACCAGCCTCACTACAACCTCCCTTTAGGTAGTTGTAGAGGGCAATAAGGTCTCCTCTCAGTCTCCTCTTCTCCAGGCTAAATAACCCCAGTTCCCTCAGCCGGTCTCCATAAGGCTTGTTTTCCAGACCTCTCACCAGCCTCGTTGCCCT